>BTHU01000004.1:4332500-4670000 GCA_036184795.1 Tokudaia tokunoshimensis
CCACCCTGGCACATGAATCCCGGGATCATTCTGTGAAAGAAGAAGCCCTCATATCCAAATCCTTTCTCTCCAGAACTCAGTGTCTAAGTACTCGGTGGGGCTGATCATGGCTGCAGCAGGCAATGGTAGGGGACAGCGGCCGAGTCTGGTTGGTTGATTTTTGAGATAGAGCTTTACAGTGTAGGCTGGCTGACCTAGAATTTACTGTGTGGGTTGTGCTGACCTTAAATTTACAGAGATCATTCACTTGCCTCTGCCTCTAGAGTGTCAAGATTAAAGGTGTGTCAATCTGAGTTTATAGCTGGTTTTGAAAAAAATACATTTTAACTGGGCATTGATGGCGTGACTGCCTTTAATCCCAATGCTCAGGAGACAGAAGCAGGTAGATCTACAAGAGTTCAAGTCTGGTCTACAGAATGAATTCCAGGATAGCCAGGGTAACAGAGAAACCCTGTCTTGAAAAAAAATATATATATACATATATATTATATATATACACATATATGTGTGCATGTGTGCGTGTGTGTGTGTGTGTGTGTGTGTGTGTGTGTGAACACTAAAGTGCATGTATGGAAGTCAGAAGACAACATGTGGGAATATGTTCTCTACTTCCACCTTGTGGGTCCCAGAGATTGAACATGGCCATCATCTTGGTGGCAATCATTTATACCCACAGTCCCCTTGCAGGCCTGTCTAGCAGATGTTTGTAACTATCTTCCCTGTGCCCTCAGTAAGACTCCTCAGCTGATGTTGGTCCTTGACCATGTGGGGTGACTGAGGGTCCTGAGTAATGACAGAGTAGTCATTTTCTATTGTCTTAATTTACACTTTTGTTACATCATTACTGCATGTGTGGTCATGCCACAGCACACGTGGGGAGGCCAGAGGACCACTGTGTGACTCGTGTTCTCTCCTTCCTCCTTCTGCGAGCTCTGGGGATGACTTCAGACTGGTAAGGCAGGTGCTGTTCCTGGTTGAGTCATTTCACCAGCCCCTCCATGGTGTTTAGTCACAGGATGTAGACATACCAGGAGCTCCTCTAACTGGGGGTCCTGTACCACATGCCTCCTTCCAATTCTTCATTGAGAAACAGGGTCCACTTTCCCCATCCTGGAGAGGCCGAGTGCTCTGCTGCCCTGGTTAGTCACCCCAACTGGAACTGTGACTCCCCTTGTCATCGACTGACTCAGAAATGTGTTAGCTCCCAGTCCCACAGCCACACATCTCCCCTCTGGAGCCAAGACTTCTATGGAGTTCAGAAAGAGTGTGCAAGGCAAGTGTTTTGCCAGTAAGTAGGTCACTAGGTTACAGAGAGCGGCCCTCCACCAAGGTCCGTCCCTTCACCCTGAACTGGTTGTATGTTCCTCTCTCTAGAGGAACAGACCTGCAGAATAATACATATGATAGAAATTTGGTTAGATTGTCTTACGTAATGTGGACCGGGTTCTCCAACTGGGACCGTAGAAACTCCATCTGTGAGGCTGGTGCTGAAGGTCTGGGGGGTCCTGGGGAGTAGTCCATGTGGGAAGGTTGAATAAACCAGATTCTGGTGTTAGCCAGGGAAAATAGTGGCAGAACACATTCCTTCAGTGGCAAGCGTCCTGGGGAAGGAGGGCAGCTTTCCTCCCAGATCGTTTAGGTCAGCGTTGAACTGGAACAATCCTTCTAGAATGTGCTCTCACACACCCACACAGAGGTGTGGCTGTTGGTCGGACCCAGATCCGGTTGACATGGATGAGCCAGTTGTCACCACTGTGAACCCTAGAATCCTAACTCCTGCCCTGTGCTGCAGTGAGCCTTGTCTCAGCCCTGCTGGCAGGAGCTGCCACCAACCGAGTCTTCAAGATGGTCCCCCTGTTTCAGGGATATCCTTGTGACCTGGAGCTTGTAGCAATCCTCCTGCCTCAGAATCCTTAGTGCTGACATTCACGTTCTTATCTATTTTACCTTTTTTTTTTTTACATAAATCTAGAAACTTATGGTGAGTTTTGTGCCCACACATCTCCACTGGCTTCCTGGACTCATGTGTTCTGGGTACTCAATGACCACGTCTGACTTGTGACAGCGATCCTAGGCAGTGCAGGGCTCTGTAATGACAAACGGAGGCTCCTGTTCCCTGGGTGACAAAGGGGTTATACTTTTCTGGCTTTATGTATTTTTTAAAGATTTATTTATTTTCATTTTATGTGTCTGAGTTATCTGTGTGTACACCACATGTACGCCTAGTCCTGGGGAGGTCAGAAGAGGGTGTTCAACGCTCTAGAACTAGAATTGCAGACAGCTGTGAACAGCCATACAGGTTCTAGGAACCAAACCCAGGCCCACTGTAAGAATAGCTCCTCCTCCTCTTCCTCTTCTTCTTCTTCTATTTATTTATTTATTTATTGGTTTTTTTTTGAGACAGGGAGGGTTTCATTGTATAGCCTTGGCTGTCCTGAAACTCAGACTGGCCTTGAACTTAGAAATCCACCTACCTCTGTCTCCCAAGTGCTAGGATTAAAGGTGTGCGCCACCATTGTCTGGCCCCCTCTGTTCTTTTTTTTAAAAAAAAGACTAGCCGGGCAGTGGTGGCCCACGCCTTTAATCCTAGCACTTGGGAGGCAGAGGCAGGTGGATTTCTGAGTTTGAGGCCAGCCTGGTCTATAGAGTGATTTCCAGGACAGCCAGGGCTACACAGAGAAACCCTGTCTCGAAAAACCAAAAAAAAAAGAGACTTATTTGTTTCTGTCTGTTTGTATGTACATCTGCACATCAGAAGAGGATGCCTGATCCCATGGGACTACAATTAGAGACAGTATGAGCTGCCATGCAGGTGCTGGGAATCAAACCCAGGACCTCCAGGAGAGTAGTCTTAATCACTGAGACATCTCTCCCGCCCAGACTTTTATATTTTTTTAAGACATGTAATAGAAAGGTCATGAATATGAGCATCCTCTCAGATGAAATGTGTCTGCTGGATCAAACCCAAGCCCTGTGAGGCTGGTGTAGCTGACCTGGGATAGGTGGGTAGCCAATCCATGAAACCATGGCTGACGTCACACGTGCTGGTCTTAAAAAGCTAGCCCTTGCTTCCCTAACAATATTAGGGATGATGATGCATGCCTGCAGGAGCATTAGGAGTTAGAGTCAGTCTGGGCTACATACTAAGTAAGTTTTGGGAAAGCCTGGGCTACATGACATCTTGACTCAAAAACACCCCAAAATGCCCATCAGCAATAACTGTGTCAGCTAGAAGGTATTTCAGTGTGAAGTGTTATTTTTCTCTGACTACACCATGCATTAAGTCTATAATTTTATTTACTTCGTGGGGGAGGGGTGAGTGCCACAGCTGGAGCGTGGAAGGCAGAGGGCAGCTTGCAGGAGTCAGTTCGCGCCTTCCACCATATGGGTCCTGGGATCAAATGCAAGCTGTTGGGTTTGAATTGCCTGAGAAGCAAGAAGGAGCCCACGTTGGAGCCAACGTCTAGTTCCTGTATTGTGTGCCTCCCTGAGCCTCAGCCTCTGTCTGTAAAACATGCATGAAACTAGTTGGCTTTTTGGTCTTGTGGAATGTTCTAGACTGCAGGAGTTGTGAATGTCCTAAGGATTAGCTGTTGCTGCTGTTCCCGTGTGTGTGTGTGTGTGTGTGTGTGTGTGTGTTTGTGTGTGTGTGTGTGTGCGTGTACGTGTGTGTACATGTCTGTGCACATGCGTGGTGTGCATACTCATGCAGAGGCCAGGGGCTGAAGTTGGGTGTCTTCCTCTGTTGGTCTCCACCTTGGGTTTTTTTTTTTTGGTTTTTTTTTTAATTATTTATTTATTTTATTTTATGTATATGAGTACACTGTAGCTGTACTGATGGTTGTGAGCCTTCATGTGGTTGCTGGGAATTTGAATTCAGGACCTCTGCTCGTTCTGGTCGCCCTGCTCGCTCTGGCCGGCCCTGCTCGCTCCAGCCTTCATTTATTCATTATATCTAAGTACACTGTAGCTGCCTTCAGACAGCAGAAGAGGGCATCAGATCTCTTTACAGATGGTTGTGAGCCACCATGTGGTTGCCGGAATTTGAACTCAGGACCTTCGGAAGAGCAGTCAGTGCTCTTAACTGCTGAGCCAACTCTCCAGCCCCCACCTTGTTTTTCCTCTTAAATTTTACATGCCTGTATCTGGCTGAGTGTGTGCCATGTGTGGGTGCTTGCGGGGGCACATGGCCACCTGGAGCTGGAGTTACGGGAGGCTGTGTGCCCTCCCACCCTCCCCACCCCCCATCCAAACCCAGGTCAGCAAATGCTCTCACCCATCAGCCACCTCTCCAGCTCTTCAATGCTATTTTTTGAGACAAGGGACTCTCACTGAACCTGGAACTCTCTGATTCAAGGCTAGCTGCCTTGAGCTCCGGGGCTCCCCAGGCATCTGTCTGTCTCCCCCTTCTGAGTGCTGGGATTCCAGCCATTCACCACTACACTGGTTTTTCACACAGACATCCAGGATCTAATTGGGATCCTCCTTGGGCCTGTGTGGCAAACCCTTCACTCCACACTCCGCTGGCGCTATTTTAAGAACTGAGATTCAACTAGGCCAGGTTCCTTCCTGAGACTAAGCTCTTACATAGAGGATGAGCTTGTATCCAATCTAGCCAGCTACAGGGGGCCGGAAATGAGTCCCCAACATTTACTTAGCATCAACAAACACTCAGCAGCCGCGTAGACACTCAGGAAGTTGGCTCATTTGCGAATGTCCCTACATTTCAAATCTTCAGCAGCAAGCCAGAGGAGGGAAATTTGGGGGCGAGTTACACAACACCTCACTCCCCGAGCTGGGTGAGGCTGGCGCCCTTCTCACAGGGTCATCTGGCAAACACACACAGCCAGAACTGACAGAGGCCAAGAGGCTGGGAACACATGTGTGATTCTCATGATCACACACAACAATGCAGCACTAGGGAAGAAGACAGAGAAGGCTTCAGAGGTCTCCCAGAACCTGGCTAGCCGGCAGACAGCCAAACCACATACTGGACAAGACCCAGAACTCAGGCCTCTGCCATGTCCCTGTGAAACATCATTTCTTTTATATACACAGATGGACACATGTTCCCCCAGACCAGCAGCCATGAGCAATTGTCCCTGTAAGGACTCACATGCTCCTGAGACCGTGGTGCAGCTGATTGGACAGCAGAAAGCACTTGATCGAAGGTAGCCAGTGGGTACCGATGCCAGCACCCAGTGGTCCTCTGAAGAACTAATGGGAAGGTAGGCAGGAGGGGCCTAAATAGACCAAGAAGAAACAGAGCTATGAATAGCTGGTACACAAACGTTTCCCTCAGGCCTAGAGGCATGGCTCAGCGGTTAAGAGCACTGACTCTCTTGCAGAGGACCTAGGTTCAGTTCCCAGAGCCCACATGATGACTCAAACATCTGCTAACTCCAGTCCCAGGGGAATCTGACACCCTCTTCTGGTCTCTGTGGGCACTTCAAATATGAGGTGCACATACAGACAAGTGCACGTGTGCACGCACACACACACACACACACACACACACACACACACACACACACACACAAAAATAAATTTTAAATAGAAAGATATGAACTCACCTGGGGATGACAAATGGTTCTGGAAATCTACTTATAATGCTGACTGGCTCACCTGCCTGCCATACCGTGAATGCCCACTAGAGGCCGCCTTATCCTGCGGCCTCACGGAATCTCTGCCCCAACCACAGCAGAACAGCTGTCAACTGTCACAAATCAGAGGGGCTCACAGACTCTTCCACCCCCAGGCTTGAAGACCATACTTCCTCTTGGTTAAAAACTTAGGGTTTTAAGACATTCTGTGTGAATGGCTCCCATCACCTAACTCCACTCCGCCGTGTCTCAAGACCCTGTCCCTTCCCAGCACAGATGTCTCAGTGACGACCAGATGGGCGCCCGACTGCCAGCAGGCCTCTGACTGCACTTGGGACCAGGCTCTTCCCCAGCCATGGTTCTGCCCACAAGAGCCACCACTGGCGATGTGCGAGCCATTGTGAGCCTGTTGGTAGCAGCAGAGAAAAGAGTCACTTTCTACACCAGAGAAGGAACCAGGCTGAGAGGCTGAGCATAGGGGATTCCTGGCTAAGCAGAAGACCTGGCAGGAGACCTTTGCTTTCAAGCCAGATAAGTCAAATGACAGCACGGCGAGCGAGCAGCAAAACACTGTCACATGCATGCACTGATAAGAGACTGTTAGCTCAGCTTTAGCCAAAAGACGTCCCACCCGGCGCTGGGTATGCTCACTCAGTTCTTGTCCCCATCTATCACCCACACTTTAATTTGGAGGGTTGAGTTTTATTATTGTTTGTATGTTGTTTTTTGTGACGGGGACTCCGACCTGGAACTTGCTACGTAGACAAGGCTGGCCTTGAACTGACAGACATCTGCCTGCCTTTGTCTCCCCAGTGCTTGGTTTAAAGGTGTGCACCACCAGGCTGGCTTCACTTTAAGGTTTTATTAGTTAGTTAGTTAGTTAGTTTGTTTTTCAGGTAGAACTCCCCAGACAGCCCTTGAGCTTGCAATGTAGCCAAGAATGACCTTGACCTTGAACCCCTGACTCTTGTCTTTCCCTCCCAAGTACTGAGATTAGGAGCGTAACACTTTATGAGGTGCTGGGGTGGAACTCAGGGCCACACGTGTGCTGGGCCAGCGCTCTATCCACCGAGCCACGCCCTAGCCCTACCCACACTTCTGAGATGAGCAAGCTGGAGTTTGGAAGACGGGCGTGACTCAGTCAGTGACTGTGCCCCACACCAGCAAGACAATGCTCTGGATAACAGATGCTAACGAACTCCCCCCCAGAGCCAGAAGATGGAGCTGTCTGTGTGAGACTCACCTGGTTTACCTCCTTCCAGGGCCAGCTGGAGGCTCCCATCCACCCTCCCAGAATGTCTGGTTCTACCGTAAAGAAGTACCGTAAAGGCACCCACGAACATCCTTTGACATTCACACTGCCACCCAAAGCACAACGGACAGCCAGGACCCGACACATATGCTGGACAGCGCCAAGGCTTGCCTCAATCTCATCCTCAGGGACTTGGGGGAGGGGAGCCCTGGGAACTAGCTGCACGGTCTTGCCTTTCCGAACTTCGTTTTAAGCCGGGCAGTGGTGGTGCACGCCTTTAATCCCAGCATTTAGGAGGCAGAGGCAGTAAATATGTTGAATAAAAAAAAATAAATAAATAAAATTAAAAAAAAAAGGAGGCAGAGGCAGGAGGATTTCTGAGTTCAAGGCCAGCCTGGTCTACAAAGTGAGTTCCAGGACAGCCAGGGCTACACAGAGAAACCCTGTCTCGAAAAAAAACAAAACAAAAAACAAAAACGAACTTCGTTTTATTCCAGAAGACAACTCTCTTCCTCCTTCTGGTTGGAGGGCCATTAATACTCCCCAGTTCCACCCACACTGAGTATGCATGCTTGAGAAGTAAAGACAGCAGGCGCCAACTGGGAAGTCGGGCAGGTCCTTGAGGGGATCAGAGAAAAGAGAACCCCAGAAGAGTAGTGGCTGAAAGGCTGAGCTTCCAGCAGGGGGAGCACGGGAGCCTCTTACCTTGTCCTCGGGTGTCTCTGCTGAGCTCATCCGTGATGACGTCACTCACGTCACACTGGAGGCCTTGGCGGCGATATTCAAGGGGCTTCAGGCTTCTCGCTGTCTCCTTCCTTTCGGTATGACTCAGGCCGGGAGACACAGGCTGTCCATTCTTGCACAATCGCTGTCCTCATTCGAACCACAGCTCTGCCCGCCCC
The DNA here is from genome assembly GCA_036184795.1 of Tokudaia tokunoshimensis. Lineage (NCBI taxonomy): Eukaryota > Metazoa > Chordata > Mammalia > Rodentia > Muridae > Tokudaia > Tokudaia tokunoshimensis. The sequence continues at coordinate 4,340,258 of BTHU01000004.1, forward strand.
CCACCCCCACCCCCAGGCTCTCAGTCACCTGAGGGCGGGATTCCAGACCTGTGCCCAGAGACACTCTTCCTCTGCCTGGCTCAGGAAGGTGCGCTCCTCAGATGCCCTGTGGCTTGCACACCTATGCTCCCTGGGGGGTCCTCTGTCCGCGTGTCCTGCTCCCCGCCACTCCCCTGTCCCCTCTTTCTAGTTTCTCTTTTCTAAACACAAAACTCACCTTATAACCAAATTTGCACAAGCACTGATGGGGCATATGGATTTTCCAGGGGATGGCCATGTTTCAGAAAAGGAAAGCCTGAAGCAGAACATCTGTCCATTCATGCATCCACCCATCCATTCATATACCCACCTGCCCACCCATCTATCAATTCACCCACCTATCCATCCACCCATCCACCCATCCATCCATCCATCCACCCACCCACCCACCCACCCATCCATCCATCCATCCATCCATCCATCCATCCATCCATCCATCCACCCATCCTCCCATCCATCCATCCATCCATCCATCCATCCACCCACCCACCCACCCACCCACCCATCCATCCATCCATCCATCCACCCACCCACCCACCCACCCACCCACCTATCCATCCATCCATCCATCCATCCATCCATCCATCCATCCATCCATCCATCCACCCATCCATCCATCCATCCACCCACCCACCCACCCATCCACCCATCCTCCCATCCATCCATCCACCCACCCACCCACCCATCCATCCACCCATCCACCCACCCATCCACCCATCCAGAGGTGATAGAAGCAGTTTAAAAATGTGGATTCAGACAGGCACAGCAGCACAAACCCATAACCCTGGCACTTCAGAGGTGAAAGCAGGAGGATAAAGACTTTGAGTCTAAGAATCTGGAGAATGGGGGTTGGGGATTTAGCTCAGTGGCCTAGCAAGCCGAAGGCCCTGGGTTCGGTCCTCAGCTCTGGAAAAAAAAACAAAAAACAAAAAACCAAGGTAACTAGAACCTGGAGAGTGGCCCGTGATTAACACTAACAGCTCTTCCAAAGGACCAGAGTTTAAACCCAGCACCTTGGGTAACTCACAGATACTCCAGCTCTGAGCTGCGACCCCTCCTGGCCACTGAGAGCACTGCATTCACCTGGCTCCCAGCAAAACACCCACATTTATTTGGTTTTTTTTGTTGTTTTTTTGAGACAAGGTTTCTCTGTGTAGCTCTGGCTGTCCTGGAACTCACTCCATTGACCAGGCTGGCCTCGAACTCAGAAATCCGCCTGCCTCTGCCTCCCAAGTGCTGGGATTAAAGGCGTGCGCCACCACTGCCCGGCAACACCCACATTTATAAAAATAAATAAATCTTTGCTGGAGAGATGCCTCTAAGGTTAAGCACACAGGATGCTCTTCCAGAGGTCCTGAGTTCAATTCCCAGCAACCACATGGTGGCTCACAACCATCTGTAATGGGATCCGATGCCCTCTTCTGGTATGTCTGAAGACAGTGACAGTACTCGCATACATTAAATGAATAAATAAATAATTTTTTAAAAAATAATAAATAAAAGGGTTTTTAAAAAAAGATTTATTTATTTATTATATGTAAGTACACTGTAGCTGTCTTCAGACACACCAGAAGAGGGCATCAGATCTCATTACAGATGGTTGTGAGCCACCATGTGGTTGCTGGGAATTGAACTCAGGACCTTTGGAAGAACAGTCAGTGCTCTTAACCGCTGAGCCATCTCTCCAGCCCTATATGAACTTGACCTCCTCATCCTCTCCAGACTTCACTTCTCAAATGCTGAGGCTGTAGATGTGCACCACCACATCCAGTTTATTTGGTGCTGGGGATCAAACCCAGGCTATGGCTCTCACACCTAAACCCCAACCCCTGAACCCTCACACTTTAATTAAGGGCAAAATCTGGGGCATTTCTTTCTTAGTTAGAGTTTTATTGCTGTGAACAGACACCATGACAAGGCAACTCTTATAATGGACAACATCTAATTGGGGCTGGCTACAGGTTCCGAGGTTCAGTCCATTATCATCATAGCAGGAAGCATGACAGCGTCCAAGCAGATGTGGTGCTGGAGAAGGAACTGAGAATTCTACATCTTGATCCCCATGAAACTGAAGGGGACTGTGTCACACTGCAGCTGAAGGGGACTGTGTCACACTGGAGTGGCAGTTTGCACGTACATGACCACAAAGCCCTGCCTCTACAGTGACACACTTCCTCCAATAAGGTCACTCCTCCTAATAGTGCCACTCCCTGTGGCCAAACATTCAAATATCTGAATTAATGGGGGCCAAGCCTATCCAAATCCCCACAGGGTCACAGGCTGAACAACACCCTGGAGCAGCAGGGGGACTTTGCATAGACCAAACATGAGTCCCAACGGTGGTTCTCTGTCGTTCCATGGTTCTTGAGGTCCCACAGTCAGAAGTGACACAAGGCCTGTGTGGGAGACTTACAGGTGTAAGCCGGCTGCGAAGGATGGCCGGGGGCTTGCTGGGGGCAGTCTTAGTAAGATTCTGATTTGGATTCTTTGGTTCACCAAGTTCTGAGGCAACCATGGTTCATTCTCCACCAGACAAGAATGTTCTGCTCTGGAAAATGTGAAGTCACTGTTTATAAAACCACACGTTTTGTTACCGAAATGATGATCACATTAGGCTTCTGAAGTGTCTTCTCCTAAGGACAACGACACCTCCGACAGAAGCGAGCTCCTTGTGCTGATGGACCCTGGTTCCAGGACACTGGAAAACAGTCCAGATGCCACCTGTGGGTGTGGGCAGGCCTGCTACAGGCTTGAAGGCCTGAAGGCTGGTGCTGACCTCAGACACCGGGCTGGAGATGACTCAGCAGATTTGGGGTAAAATGCTGCTGTTTGGTTTTAATTTTTTTTCTTGTTACTTTGCATTTTTTGCCTTTTTTTTATTTAAGGTTTTGGAGACAGAAGTCTTACTAGGTGGATTAAACAGATCTCAAGCAAACATTACCTTGCCTGGTCTGTTGACTGACTGTGTGTGTGTGTGTGTGTGTGTGTGTGTGTGTGTGTAGATAGAAATCAGTTATCTTCCTCAGTTACTTTCCATATTATTATTATTATTAGTAGTAGTAGTAATAGTAGTAGTAGTATTTTGGTTTTTTGAGACAGGGTTTCCCTGTTTAACCCTGACTGTCCTGGAAGTCTCTCTGTAGACCAGGCTGGCCTGGAACACATAGATCTGCCTGTCTCTGCCTCCCGAGCGCTGGGATCAAAGGTGTGCACCACTGCACCTGGCTGGGCACATCTCTTACATTTTGAGACAAGGTCTTTCATTGAACCTAGAGCTCAGATTGCTGAGTCAACTAATCTGTCTGATCCAAGAGCCCCAGGAACCCTCCTTTCTCTGCCTTACCCCATGCTGGGAATAGAGGTGCACACCCCTGTATCTTGCTTCTTATGTGGGTGCATGAGATCTGAACTCAGGTCCCCATACCTGCATGGCAAGAACTTTACTGAAGGAGCCATCTCCCCAGGCCCTGTAGACTAATTTAAAAAAACAAACAAACAAACAAAAAAAAACCCACCACAAACCATTGTTTGATGGGGCTGAGAGATGGCAGAGCCATTCAGAGTGCTCTGGTTCTCAACAAACAAGAAGGAATATACCCGGCATTCCACACTGTGTCACTATGGCGTTGCTAGCTGGCCTATTACCCCTAGTCTATAGATGAGAAAATGGAGGTTCAGGGAGGTTAAAACAGTTGCCTGGCCGGGCGGTGGTGGCGCACGCCTTTAATCCCAGCACTCGGGAGGCAGAGGCAGGTGGATTTCTGAGTTCGAGGCCAGCCTGGTCTACAGAGTGAGTTCCAGGACAGCCAGGACTACACAGAGAAACCCTGTCTCAAAAAACAAAAACAAGGGGGCTGGTGAGATGGCTCAGTGGTTAAGAGCACTGACTGCTCTTCCAAAGGTCTTGAGTTCAAATCCCAGCAACCACATGGTGGCTCACAACCATCTGTAATGAGATCTGATGCCCTCTTCTGGGGTGTCTGAAGACAGTTACAGTGTACTTACATATATAATAAATAAATCTTTAAAAAAAAACAAAAGCAAAACAAAACAACAACAAAAAAAACCCCACAAAACAGTTGCCTGAAGTTGCACAGCCGTTAAGGACAGAGCTAGGATTACTAGAGCCTTTGTCCTTGAACCCAGGCGCAGCAGCAAATATCTCAAAAGAGCCACCAGCGGTCGCAACCCTAGCAAGTCAGCACGGCTCTGAGTCATTCAGGGAGCAGGACTGGAATGTTGTCGACCTCAGGACAGGAACTGGGATTTTCCTGAACCCCTCGTTGACATCTCTTTTGCTCCATAACAACTGGGTTTGGGGGTGATTTCTAAAGCCTGGGAGGGGGGTAGTTAACGCTTGCACATGGTTCTGCTTCAGTTGAGGGTCTTGACCGCTATCTTCTTCTTCTTCTTCTTCTTTTTTTTTGGTTTTTTTGAGATAGGGTTTCTCTGTGTAGCCCTGGCTGTCCTGGAACTCACTCTGTAGACCAGGCTGGCCTCGAACTCAGAAATCCACCTGCCTCTGCCTCCCAAGTGCTGGGATTAAAGGCGTCCGCCACCACCGCCCGGCTGACTGCTGTCTTCTTTTGGGCAGGACCTGCCACTAATACTTGCCAATTCTCAGTCTCTCTGGCTTTGAGTTGAAATCTACAATGAACCAGCATTCCTCCACCCTGCAGAGTCCTAGTATTTTTTTTTAAGGTTTATTTATTTGTTATATATACAATGTTTTGCCTGTATGGGTGCTTGCAGGCCAGAAGAGGGTACTGGATGACATGGTTGTGAGCCACCATGGGGTTGCTGGGAATTGAACTCAGGACCTCTGGGAGAGCATCCAGGGCTCTTAACCGCTGAGCCATCGCTCCAGCCTAATTAAGAGTCCTACTCTTCATTGTACCTGCTTTGCCATCTAGTGGTTGGACCTGGGAAGTGCATTGCTGCTTCGAACCGAGTGTGGAAGGGGATGCTTCGAGACCATTTCCTGAACCACGAAAATATTAATAGAAACACTCTACAGGTTAGAGGCCAGATTCGCCAGACATCAACTTTTTAGGGATTGGATTTTTGTGGGAGTTTTGTGGAGTTTGACAGGGTCTCAGAACAAAACAAAGCAAGCAAAACCCAAATCCAACCTATCCACAAAAAAGCTGTCATCAGAAGCTGCAGCGGCAAGGACTGGACACAACCAGACATCAGTGCACCCACGAGCACAAGCGCACACACATACACACTTTCCCCCCTTCTTCGGTACAGGGATGGAATCTGGAGGAATTATTCTCTGGACTGGACCAGGCTGGTGATCCGGTTCAAAGCTGGAGAAGGCTGTTTGGGGCTTGCACCCGAGGGACCTCAGATTTCAAGTGAATTAAAAAATGCAGGAAAAACAAAGCAAACCAAAACCACCACCACCACCACCAACAACAACAACAAAAACAGCAGGAAGTATCTGAGTTCTTGGGCCCAGAGGAGGACTGGAAACCGGAGACTGAGTCTGAAAAGCCTGAGAAAGAAGGGTTCAGGAATGACTTGGCCAAGCTCCCGCCTCTGGCTCCTCTACACATCGGCAACATTTGCTTAGCAGGAAACGGAGCAAGAGTCTTGCATTCAAATGCTAGTCCAGATAACCAGAGAAAGGTCCTGTCTGTCTCCACCCTTCTCAGCGCAATGCTGCCCCTCGCAGCCCCTTCCAGCATCAGAATGTAGTGCCTTGTGTGACTTTCTGCTCGTGCATAGCCCTGGGTCACAGCACAAGTCAAAGTCAGCTGCGTCCCCAGATCCAGGCCAGAGTAAGAGACCCACAGGCTTTTGCCTGTTAGTATTCACTGCTAAAAAACTGTCCTGGGAGGTGGACAGTGCTACTCACAGTCATCATGGACCATTGAAGTTACTAGTCAAGATGGCTACAGTTTGACTGGAGAGATGGCTCAGTGACTAAAGTATCCTTGGCTACGCAGGGAGTTGAGAGCTTGTCTGGGCTACACTAGACTTTGCCTCAAAGCAAACATGCATACACCAAATAAATAAATAAATAATCAGAAATTTGAGTAAGGCATGGTGATGCATACCTGTAGTTCTTGTACTCAAGGAAGAGGCAGGAGAATTTCAGAGAGTTCCAAGTCAGCCTTAGCTACATAAGTAAGACACTATCCTCAAAAAATAAAAACCAAGGAGCTGGAGAGATGGCTCAGCGGTTAAGAGAACTGACTGCTCTTCCAGAGGTCCTGAGTTCAATTCCCAGCAACCACATCGTGGTTCACAACCATCTATAGCAGGATCTGATGCCCTCTTCTGGTGTGTCTGAAGACAGATACAATGTACTCACATAAATAAAATAAATAAATCTTTAAAAAAAAATAAAATAAAAACCGTGTGTGTGTGTGTGTAAGAGATGGGGGGGAATGGCTCTGTAGGTAAAATGATTGCTTCATAGTCCTGGGACCTGAGTTCGTATCCTCAGCATAGACATCTGGACATGAGAGGGTCACCTCTGACAAGCAAGTAAAAGTCAAACAGACAATACCATAGGCCAATCTGATGGAAGCCTTCCTTCTACTGAGGTTTGCTTGTCCAGACGTCTCCAGCTTGGGTCAAGTTAACTCTCACTAACCAGTGAAGTTAACTCTCACTAACCAGTGTGGTCACTGGTGTCCATTCTGGATACTCTTCCTCTAGAAAACCTTGAGGATACAATGGCAAATGCCAACCACACAAGGCAATAGTGACAGAGAACAGAGCACTGACTGACAGGGAGGATTGTGAGGGTACAGACGGAGGAGGGACAGCATGGCAGAAGAAGCCCCTAGAGGATGTCATAGCCGTTGTCTTGTGTATAGAAATGATTCTGAGGGTATAAGGTATAGCATTTACCACGTACACTTCAACTGAGCTCAGTTCATTGTCTCAGTTGTATAAATCACAAAGCAGTAGGCAGTGAGTAGGGCAGTGGTGGCGCACGCCTTTAATCCCAGCACTTGGAAGGCAGAGGCAGGCAGATTTCTGAGTTCGAGGCCAGCCTGGTCTACAGAGTGAGTTCCAGGACAGCCAGGGCTACACAGAGAAACCCTGTCTCGAAAAACCAAAAAACAAAACAAAACAACAAAAACAACAAAAAACCACAAAGCAGTTAGGCTCATCTACAACCATTAAGCTTTTAGAGACATAGGTGTGGCACATACCCACCATCCCTGCGTTTGGGAGGTGGAGGCAGAGGATCAGAAATCTAAGGTCATCCTCAGCTACACGGTGTGGTCATGGCTAGGTTACCAACAAAAAAAAGATTCTATAGAAACAAACCTCCACGGGGAAAGGTACTTGTCACTAAAGTGACAGTTTGATCCCCAGATCCCAAACGGTGGAAAAGTGTTTTAGTATAAAGGGGATGTGTTAGAGTGCCTTCAAGCTGTTATCTGACTAGTCTGTAAAATGAATTATTTTAATATAAATGCAATCAGTGAATTAATCTGGTGGCTGTGTATCTTTGTCCTAGCTGGTTGCCAATAACTACACAGAGAGACCAAGATTTATTTTAAAGCCTCACCTCAATATTTGGGCAGTCTGATGATATTGACCCCTAAGCTAATCTGGGCACTTCCCAGCCAAATTTCCATGATCTTTTATCATTTTATTATAATAGAATTTTATTATGCTATTATTCTATTTTTTATTGGTCTGGCTCTTTGGGATTCTTTGTGTTTCCATGGACTTTCTCCAGACCCCCTCCTCATGGCTTCAAAATCCAACTCATCCCCCCCACCTTCCCCTGGCTGGCGGAAGTCCTGCCTGCCCTATTCTCTTTCTGCCAAGCCATTGGGTGATCAGCATTTATTGACAAGGCAGAGAATAAATGTTAATTGTTTACACAAACTTAAAACAGCAGATTCTTGGTATAAGAAGCATAATGCTATGTCCAGTTTGAAACAAGATATGAGGGCAGAGAAATCAGCTTTTGAATAACACAAGAATAATCTTTACCTACAGAGTGAGTTCCAGGATAGCCAGGGATACACAGAGAAACCCTGTCTTGAAAAACCAAAATAAATAAATAAATAATAAAAAAAATCTTTATACAGTGCACAACATTATGCCTACACTAGTCTATCAATGAAAGTCCAAGAATCCGTAAGTTGTTCAGTCCATGGGGCTGGCTGTCTCCGCTGACCTTCAGTGTATGCTGGAATCCTGAAGAAGTAGGCTCCAAGGCCTGTGAAGAAATGGAAGCGGACTTGCCAGCGAGAGCGAGGGCAGACAAAGAGCAAACTCTTCTTTCTTTCCCGTCCTTCGAATAGGCTGCCAGTGGATGGTGTGGCCAGATTTAAGGTGGTTCTCCCCACCTCAAATTATCCAGTCAAGGAAAGTGCCTGACAGGCATACTCAGCAGCCTGGGTTAGCTAACTCCATAAGTAGTCATGCTGACAACCAAGAACAGTCATCACGCAAGGGAAAATAGACTCCCAAAAGCTGTCCGCTAACCTCCACACTTGCACTATGATACACACATACACATATACAATAAAATAAATAAAAAGTAATTCTATTCATATATACAATAAACCAATAAATAAATGTAATCCCATACCCATACACAATAAAATAAATAATTGTAAAATGTTTTTGTTTGTCTGTAGCTCTGGTTGGTCTGGAACTCATTATGTCGACCAGTCTGGTGTCAAACTTATAGAGATTCTCCTACTTCTACATTTCAAGTTAGGATTAGGGCTGGAGGGATGGCTCAGAGGTTAACAGCACTGACTGCTCTTCCAGAGGGCCTGAGTTCAATTCCCAGCAACCACATGGTGGCTCATAACCATCTGTAATAGGATCCGATACCCTCTTCTGGTGTGTCTGAAGACTGCAACTATGTACTCAAATAAATGAAATAAAAAATAAATAAATCTTTTTTTTAAAAGAGGAATATCAAGTGCTAGGATTAAAGGCATGTGCCAACACATTTGGCCAAATGTAATTTAAAGAAGAAGAAATGGGAGCTGGAGAGATGGCTCAGCAGTTTAGAGCACTTGTTTGTTGGCAAAATGTTCTTCACACTGTGTAATGTTCTCCCTTGTGTTATTTCAAATTCTGACTTCTCGATCTGAACATGGCTTTGTTATGTTTATTCTTAGACGCTCCTGTCTCCTTGTATAAATGCTGCTCATTCATTCTCTGCCTTGCCAATAAAAGCCAAGGAGCCAATACAGAGCTTTAGAGAGAATAAGGTGGGACTTCCGGCTCTAGAAGTGGTGGGGCAGGAAGTGAAGGAGGGGAGCCCAGGAAGCCTCTGGAGAAGAGAGTGGGAACAAGAAGGGACGAAAAACTGCAAGTAAGATGGGGGCGTTGTCTGGGAGGAAGCCTGACCACCTCGGAGGTTTAGAAATGGAGTAATCATTGCTCAGTATTTAACTCAAGGCAATTAATTTTTTTTAATTTTAAATTTTAAACATAAAAATTAAAATAAATAAATATAATAATCATTCAGCAGCTGTGGCTTTTGTAGAGGACCTGGATTCTGTTTCCAGCACTCACGTGGCTGCTCACAACCACCTGTAACTTCAGTTCTAGAAGACCTGACTGCTAAGGCCTAGCTAGCTGGTACCTGTCTAACCTGATATTTTGTGCTGCTACTACTGTTATAAGGAAACCTTCTCACATGCTGTTGCTAGGAGACTTTCTTATGCCTGAGTGGGTTGCAGATTCTGTTATGTGCTGTGCTTCGATGTTCTTGGAATCCAAACACAACAGAGATCAGCTAGATCTGCTTTGTATAATTAGCCGCTATAAGCTTGGACCTGAACCAACTACCCAGCAGTACTTCCTGCCCCTGTGTATGAGCTTTTATGGTTTTTGTTTTTATAAGCTGCCCCTGGGATGGACCCCAACATAAGAGAGACACCTGAAGCATTATAAAAAGCCATTTGAAGTAAGACAAAGATAGTTTTAAGTTCCTGACACTTCCCTGGGAATTGTCATCCTACTTAACAGAAAGAGACATGGACATGGGTAACTGACATCCTGATTGGCGAGTTAAGACATGAATGTTAGGCACGGCAAGTCCCCTGTCTCAGAAGAATACCCGACCAATGAGGACAGGAAACATGGACAACAAAGACATGTTCCTAAGGAAGTTCCCTATCCCTAAATCCTGATTGGTGAAATAACTTGACACAGATGTTTGTGGATTTCAGGCTTAAAAGCTCTGTTGGAATCTGACTCGGGGTCGCAGTCAGCTCCCAAATCTGCTCTGTGGCCCTGATTGTCAGTCCTGGGGTGAACGCTCATAAACTGTCCCTGCCTGCCTGAGATCAGTGCTCATGTGGTTTGTGGGGTGACTCCTGGACCCAACACCGACCCTCACTCTGAGCTCTGTGGACTCCTGCACACATGTGATGTATATGCTCACACTCACACACTCACAGAGACATGTAAAAATACACTTAAAATTATTTTATTTCTATAACGTGTGTGCACGTGTGTGAGTGCAGGCACCCAGAGGCCAGGGGTGTTGGAAACCCTGGAGCTGGAGCTGTAAGTGGTTGTGAGACACCCTCTGTGGGAACCGAGGGTTATATTCAGCAACTCTTGGGGAAAGTACATGAGATATCTATCCCTCCATCTCTTAAATTAAAAAAAAAAGGCACTGACTGCTCTTCCAAAGTCCTGAGTTCAATTCCCAGCAACCACATGGTGGATCACAACCATCTGTAATGGGATCCGATGCCCTCTTCTGACACACAGATATACATGGAGATAGAGCACGCAGATGCTGAGTTCTGTGCCCCAAGATCAGGTTACAGTCTGGACATGGCCATCATATTGACCAATGCGCTGCTAAGAATGCTCCCGATGATCTCTGATTGGGCAATCAAAGGTTAGCGCCTGCCTGTGACTGGGCAGGAGAGAGAGGAAGGCAGGACTGAGATTGAGTAGGGGGTCTCAGGTAGAGACCACGGGGAGAAGGAAAAAGGTAGGGGGTGGGGTGGGGGGGTGCCCGGAGGCAGGATAGATCATGAGCATGTGACCAAGAGAAGCTCTCCCTGAGGACACGCGTGGAACCAACCGAGCGAGCCAGGAAAGACTCAGACTGCAAGTAACACGGCCTATGACTAAGATGTAGGTTAGACTAGCCCAGAACCAGCCCAGTCCAGCGCAAGCAGTTTGTAATAAAATACCAGGTTCCTGTGTCTTTTATGCAGGAGCTAAATGGAATAGAGTGGGGTAGACTCCCCGCCCCATAAAATTACATCAATAAACATGTACCCATTTTAGTTTCTTTTCCTCTTCCCTTCTCCCTTATTGTGGTCATTAACTGACATTTACCCTATATCTAAGCATTTATTAGCCTTTAGTTCGTATTTAAGCATGAATTTTACATTGTAAGCCAAATGATCTTACCTAGCCAGGCACACACCCTATTCGAACTGTTCCCAGGCCGACAGGAGACATTCAAACCCCATAGTTAGTCTTTGACAGCATGGCACTTTTACATTTTTGAATTCAGCAAAGGGGATGATACCATAACTAAAATAATATTTTCCAGGTATAAGTCTAATAATTTCTAAATAGTCTGCGTATTATTTTTATGTAAGCAGTAGTTTTACGATATGGTCCTGCTCTTTTTTAAAATACATTTTCCAGAATTACCATTCTGATTGATACCAGACTTTTTTTTTTTTTCTCGAGACAGGGTTTCTCTGTGTAGCCCTGACTGTCCTGGAACTCACTCTGTAGACCAGACTCTTAACTTCTGGGACCAAGTACCTATTCTTCCTGTTAGTTTCTACTTTTACCTCCAAAGGGACTTGGAGATTTAGATTCCTTTGTCAATTTTTTGGCGCTGGAGGGATGTCTGACCTTTTATGCCCTCTATTTCCTCCTTATATGTTTCATACGTTCTCAAAGCCATCTCCTAAGTTCTTGGAATGTAGTTATCTCTTTTTTTTGTTTGTTTGTTTTTGTTTTTTGAGACAGGGTTTCTCTGTGTAGCCCTGGCTGTCCTGGAACTCACTTTGTAGACCAGGCTGGCCTCGAACTCAGAAATCTTCCTGCCTCTGCCTCCCAAGTGCTGGGATTAAAGGCGTGCGCCACCACCGCCCGGCAGTTATCTCTTTTTTTAAAAAGGGAAACAGTAAAGTAAGTAAGGATCAATCATTAACCTTAGTCCTCCTGCTTTGTCCAGAAGACTGCAGAGGCAGCCAGGAGAACCGGTTTCTGTGTTCCAAGGGAAAAAACCTCCAGGTTCATCATAAACTCAGCCATAATCATGACTAACAAAGCCAAACTAAAAATTACCATAAGAGTAAACACAGTGAAAACCAGGAGGGCCTGAAGCACAGTACTTCCTAGGATCGGCCCAGGGGTCGTAGCATCATTTCCACAGGCCCTTGCTAAGTGGACAGGGATCTCCAAGGGCCTGGCCATAAAGAGTGTTCGTAAAACACTCAGGCGCCCTTCCCAGAAGTTATAGCACGGCTTCTGCCACACCCCTACATCCAGTCCATCCCCAGTGTGCAAACCAGAGAGATCGCAAATTGAGAGCGTCGGTGAGGCCGCAGACCTGCAGCTCGCTGCCCCCCTCTAGTGTTCGTTTGGTAGAAGTACATGGGTCTTCTCAGCAGCCTCATATCCCCTGCTTTCCTGGCAAACAGGTGAGGACCACGGAGCGCTGTCTCTGGTCCTGAAAACTCTCAGCTAGCGTCCAAACCAAACTTAGGAGTCCTGTCCAAAGCAGAGTCGTCTTCCAGGCCTTTGTTAGTGTTGTTCCTTTTAATTTATGAAGGGTCCCCAGAGGTCCCAACGGAAACACTGTAGGCGGTGCTTCAAGACAGCCATGGTAGGAGCCAGGAAGCAGGGGGGAGGGGCTGGGGAGAGGCAGCAGTAGGTATGGAGCATAACATATAAGCATGACAATACGAGTGTTCCAGCATCCACGTGAAAAGCAGAAGATCGCTTGGCACTGTTGGCGCACACCTTTGATTCCAGAACTATGGAGGCAGAGGCAGGCAGATCTCTGTGAGTTCGATGACAGCCTGGTCTACAGAGAGAGTTCCAGGATAGCCAGGGCTACCCAGAGAAACCCTGTCACAAACAAACAAACAAACAAACCAAAACAATCAAACAAAAAGCAGAGTGTAAAGCCAGGCATGGTGGTATAAGCCTTTAAGTATGTGGGATGCAGAAGCAGGTGGATCTCTGTGAATCTGGGGTTATCCGTGGCCACATAGTGAGGTCCTGTCTAAAAACAAGGCATGGTGACCCATGTATCTCCAGTTCTGAGGAGGTGGAGACAGGTGGATCCTGGGGCTCCAACCTATCTTAATCCTTGAGTTCCAGGCCAGTGAGAGACCTTATCTCAAATAACAAGGTAGGGACGGGGAAGATGTTCTGTTACCCATGTAAAAGCCAGAGACAGTGGCCTGTGTCTGTAATCTCAGCACTGAGAGCTGAAGGGAGAGACAGGCAGATCCCTGATGCCTGCTGACCAACCAGCCTAAAGGAAATGGTGACAATGAAGGTTCAGACGAAGACTGTATCTCAGATTATCAGACTGTATCTCAGTGAAGAAAGATCAAGGAGGATGTATGATGTCCATTTCTGGTTTACATAGCACATACTCACATGTGAACACACACGCACACACACACATACACACACACACATGCATACATACATACATGGAAACAAAAACAAAACAAACAGAGGTGGATGGCTCCGGAAGAATGACAGACATGGTTGTCGTCTGTCCTCTACATGCTTGTGCATATATGTCGGTCACATGAACACTCACACACACACGAAGCGCAAGTCTATAATCCTAGCTCCTTGAGAAGCAGAAGTGGGAGAATTCTAAGTTCAGGACCAGCCTGGGCTACAGAGTCAAACAGAATATGAATTCATTTTTATCAAGTGAACTGAATTCCTCCCCAAGCCCAGATTTTAGATTCATTAACCTCTAGCTCATTGTGTAGTCACTAATGAGTCTCCTGTCTCAACCTCCAAAGTACTGGGATTACAGACATGTGTCACCTTGTCCAGTTTTAGGGGGAGCTGGGGATTGAACCCAGGGCCTATTGGATGCTAAGAAAGCACGCTACCAACTGAGCTATAGCCTCAGACGCCACACATTTACAGTCTGTGAGGAATTTGGTTTCATTAGATTTACTCAGGTGTGTGTGTTAGAGAGCCTGCCGTGGTGGGCACATGGAAGTGAAGGAGCAACTCATGGACATTGGCCTTTCGCTTCCGCCATGTGGCCCAGTGGTTAGAGCAAGATGTCAGGGCCTGGTGCCAAGCGCCTTCACCCACTAAGCCGTCTTGCCTGATGAGTTCCTTTGTTTGTTGAGTCGTAGTCTCACTATGTAGCCCTGGAACTCGATAAGCACTGGAACTTGATATGTAGACCAGGGTGGCCTGGAACTCACTGTCTGCCTCTGCCTCTCTAAGTACTGGGATCAAAGAGACCCACTGCCATGCCCGGCTGGATTTTCATTTTAAAGATAGGGTCTGTTTTTAGCCCAGATGAGCTGGGCATGCTGGTGGATACCTTTAATTCCAGCACTCCAGAGGCAGAGGCAGAGAGATTTCTGTGAGTTCCAGGCCAGCCTCATCTACATAGTGAGTTCCAGGCCAGCCTGGTCTACATAGTGAGTTCCAGGACAGCAAAGGTTGCATAGTGAGACCCTGTCACAAAACAAACAAACAAAAATTTGTAATCCAGAATGTCCTGGTACTTAGCGTGTAGTTCAGACTTGCCTTGACCTTCTGAACATTCTCCTCCCCCAGCCTCCTACATGGTAGGATTGCAGGCACGCTCTAAAATTTACGATATACTTTTTTTCTGGTGCCCACAGAGCTATCAGTGTTAAAATGTATTTTGTGAATTGTGTTTTGCATACAATTGCCCACAAACAACAGTAACACATTATAAATGTTTAATTATTGTTAGTTGTCAAATGGTTAGGTTTTTTTTTTTTTAGATTTATTCATTTATTATGTATACAATGTTCTGCCTGCATGTATACCTACAGGTCAGAAGAGGGCACCGGACCCCATTACAGATGATTGTGAGCCACCACGTGGTTGCTGGGAATTGAACTCAGGTCTCTGGAAGAGCACCCAATGCTCTTGACTACTGAGCCATCTCTCCAGCCCCAAATGGTTAGAATTTGAAGAAATGTGTCTTTATGCTTGTTTTTCTAGTTGTGTGTGTGTGTGTGTGTGTAAGTGAAGGTCCTTTTAGGGGTCAGGAGCATTGAATCCCTAAAGCTGGAGCCACAGGTGTCTGTGAACTGCCCAATGTGGGTGCTGTCAACCAAATGAGTCCTCTGCAAAAGCAACCTATGCCGTTAACTGCTGAGTCATCTCTTTGCCATAAACACCTTCCCGCACCTGCTCCGATATAGTTTCACCACATAACTCTGTTTAGCTTAGAACTCGATGTGAAGACTAGGACATCCTTGAACCCACAGAGACAGCCTGTCCTCTCCTCCTGAAATCAAAGGCTTGAGCCACTGCACTCACCCTTGGAATGTATCTCAGTGGGACGGGTGGGCAGTGCCCTCACTTCCTATTCCAGTCACATTGTGTGTCCATGGAGAAAGTCCTGTAGCCGCTGGGAAACGGGGAGAGGTTGAGTTTCTGGAACCAAGATCCTCAGCACGGTTCATTCGGATGTGCCCTTGAGAAGTCTTCTGCCTCAGAGCTGCGGACACCTGACTTAAGTCAAGCAAACCTGCCCCCCCCAAAGGACTTCCTTCCACACCCCACTGCTCCCCCACCCCTACTGTCTCCCCTTGGTCCCAGGGCCACCTGACAAGTTTCATCCAGCTGGCTGATATAAGGCACCAGGTAGAAGGTAGCTGCCATCCCATCTGTTGTAAGCCGGTGCTGGGACAGAGAGCAGGCATGCAGCTGGGGAAACCTAGCGTGTCCCTTGGAGTGCAGCCATGGCAAGGGAAGGAGCAGCCTGGAGCCTCTGTCCTCTGCCCTGATTCCTCTCTTCCTATCTGAGGGGCTTCGGACATGTGCTTATCACTGTCCCGTGCCTCAGTTTCCCTATCTGTAAAGTGGGGGGTGTAGGACTAGTACATGCATAGCACTTGACAGCAATGCGGTTAATGCATCCAGAGGAGGTAACACATGCGACCAGCAGATCTGATCTTTTCACGAGTGATCTGTTCAGCCCACGCCTGTTTGAAAGAGAAGGCTCGCTGCTGGATCTCTGTGTTGCCACAGTTTCTGCAAGGCTTTGGAGTTGCATTCTGGAGTCAGGAAAGCTTAGCCGCTGGTACTTATAGTCAAATCATGAAGCACACAGAGTCCTGTAGGCATAATGCTGTGCACTGTGTAAAGTGCCCTGTGTTATCAAAATGTTGATTGTCTGCCCTCAAATCTTGTTTCAATCTGCATTGTGCTGCTCATACCAATAATCTCCTGGCTTACATTTGTGTAAACAGTTCTTACCATTTATTCTAAGCCTTGTCAATAAATGCTGATCACCCAATGGCTGGGGACAATAGAGAAGAGGGCAGGACATCTGCCAGCCAGAAGGAGAGAGGGAGAGAGCTAGATCAGCAAAGGAAGATGGAGGATTTGAAGCCATGAGAAACAAGTTCAGAGAAAGATCATGGGAACCCACTGAAGCAGATCAATAATGACATCCAAGTGTCACGGGACGGGACTGGGAGGGAGCCAGATTAGCATAGAAGGTAAAAGTAGATCATTTAACGGTTTACCTATCGGGGTGCAGTTTTAAATAAATCTTGGTTTCTCTGTGTGGTTATTGGAGGCTAGGATAAGGTAAAGAGATACAGCCGCTGGCTTAATTCCTTGCTAATATTTTTATTAAAGATAATTCATTTAGGACGGTCCTGCAGGAGGCTGTGGATTGCTGCTGTCGTTTGAAAGTTGCTCCCCCACTGCTCCCTCTGCAGCAGTGTTAAGACATGGAGGCTGGGGCGGTGGTGTCACATGCCTTTAATCCCAGCACTTTGGAGGCAGAGGCAGGAGGATTTCTGAGTTCGAGGCCAGCCTGGTCTACAAAGTGAGTTCCAGGGCTACACAGAGAAACCCTGTCTCGAAAAACCAAAAAAACAACAACAAAAAAAACAGCTGTGGCCACTTTGGGCCTGTTAAAGCTGGGCGGTGGTGATGCACACCTTTAATCCCAGCACTTGGGAGGCAGAGGCAGGAGGACTGGGGAGGCGGGGGCAAGTGGATCTCAGATCTCTGAGTTCAAGTCTCAAAACCAGCCTGGTCTATATAGCTAGTTCCTGAGCAGCCAAGGATATATATTGAATTGCTGTCTTGAAAAAAATGTGGAGCCGGGCAGTGGTGGCACATGCCTTTAATCCCAGCACTTGGGAGGCAGAGGCAGGCGGATTTCTGAGTTCGAGGCCAGCCTGGTCTACAGAGTGAGTTCCAGGACAGCTAGGGGTACACAGAGAAACTCTGTCTCGAAAAACCAAACCAAGAAAGAAAGAAAGAAAGAAAGAAAGGAAGGAAGGTGGAGAGGGACTTGACAAAGACACCAACTATTGACCTGCGCACGAGTACTCAGATGCATGTGGAACACGCACGTACATGCACACAGAGCGGAGGGTGGGCGTGTGTGTGAGGAACTGGGCCACCTGAGCTGGCTAGGTCTGCAGCTGTCATTGTCACAAATGGGCTTAACACTGGTGGGACTCCTCCTTGTCCTCTCAAACCTTCTGCGTGGAGAACACAGCAGGAAGGTGCCATCTTGGAAGCAAGCATCCTCACCTGATGCTGAACCTGTGGTTCTCAGGTCTTGGTCACCCTGGCTACCGAACCATCAAAACAGACAAGACCACAGGACCTGAACACCTAAGGGCCATATGGTCCTCCTCTCCCACCTGCCCTCCACCTGTCTCCATGGTGTTCTTGCCCCTCATGAAGCTCACCCTAGCCCATCCTGGCTCTACATCCAGGCACTCTCAAGTCCCTTTCTCTGTCTTGCATTGCTTATGAGCAGCAGGCCACAAGCCTCTGGGATATTGTTTCAGTCTTAAAACTGGTCCCTTCCTTTCTATGAACTTGACTTCTCTATGGACTTGGCCTTTGCTAGCTCAATATAGGTCCAAAGTGATCAGAATGTAACAGGCTTAGAAGGTAGTTAAGTAACCTCAAGGTAGTTAAAAGCATGGCGAAGCCTGGCAATCAATTCTGCCTTCATTGCATCTCTTCCTTCCTTCCCTCCCTCCTTCTTTCCTTTCTCCCTCCCTCTCTCCCTCCCTCCTTCCTTCCTTCCTTCCTTCCTTCCTTCCTTCTTTCTTTCCTTCGTGTGTGTGTGTGTGTGTGTGTGTGTGTGTGTGTGTGTGTCTGAGTGTGTGGCCAAGGATGGCCTTTAACTCCCATCTTCTAGTCTCTGTCTCTCAGTTGTTGAGGTTACAGGTAGCTACACTGTTTTGGTTGGTTTGTTTTTCAAGACAGGGCTTCTCTGTGTAGCTGTGGCTGTCCTGGAACTCACTTTGTAGATCAGGCTAGCCCCAAATGCAAAGATCCATCCGCCTGTCTCTGACTTCTGAGTGCTGGGATTAAAGGCACGGGCCTCCACACCTAGCTTACTGTCAGCTTTTACAGTGTCCTATTTCAGATTGCCAAAATAGGCTCTAGCCATTGTCCTAACCCTTCAGTCAGCTTGCATTCCTGAAGCAGGGCTGACCAATCATTACATTATGGCAAGGGACCTACACCAACTTTAAGCATGGGAACAAACAAACAAACATGCCATCCTGTGAGTCTGGATTTCTCTGGAGGGAAAGCTGGAACAATCTGAGAACTGATTTGTCCCTTCAAACGGTATGGACTCCTGTGAGCCAACATCCAAAACTGGACCTGAGATAATGATCAACCAGACCCTTTGACCAGACTGCTTACCTGTGCATGCCTCTTGTCCCTTGTCCCAATTCTTCCTCTATACAAACCTGAAGGTCATGTCAGTGTCCAGAAGATGGACTTGGGGTCACCTGCCCTCCCATCTGCTCCTATTCTCAGTGACACCTTAATGGGAAAATTCTTTTATCTGCTTTTCACTTGTAAGCATCTCTTTAATTAGCACATTGGGGAAGAAGACTAAGGTTAGCCTGTCAGGGCTCTGGGGGCGGGGGGGGGGCTTTAGCTTTTTGCCCTAACCCCCCAGAAGTAAGGACATTTGTGGCCGGTGACTCTGCTGTGAGGTCAGGAACCACACCTGCCCTGTCCACTGCTGTGTGCCTGGGACTAGGTCTGGTCCAGGGCCTCACACACAGCCAGAGTTCATGAGTTATTTGTTGCACATTAGTTGCCAAAGGAACTCAACCACTTTTGGCACAGTCTGGACCAAGTAAGTTTGGACCACTGTGCCCTTCCCCCAGCCTTGAGCAGGCTAAATAGACCTTAAAAGTTTGCCACATTTGGTCTTACACCTCTCCAACACCCCATCCCCCAGCCTAGGAGGAGTCTTCTGGCCTTGCCACACCTGCAGGTTCCTACAGGATTGGACCGCCTGCTGAGCTTGCTTTGCAAAATAATGCAGCTGAAACAAAGGATGGGTCTGTGAGCTCTCCCTATTTAAATTCAGTGCTAAATACTAAGCTTCAGTCTTGATCAGAAATCTGTCTTGGCAGCGTCCTCCTTCTCTCTTGTGCCTCCCTCTCCCCCCACCCCCGTCCTTTTGTTTCTTTTTCATTTCCAGTCTCCCTTTCAGGTACCCAGTTCATCCATGGCTGCCGGACAGCTACATACCACTGTGACAATCTATTTCCTTGGGGAATGATCTCCGCAAGTTGATATAATGACTGCTCGTGTGTGTGTGTGTGTGTGTGTGTGTGTGTGTGTGTGTGTGAGAGAGAGAGAGAGAGAGAGAGAGAGAGAGAGAGAGAGAGAGAGAGAGAGAGAGAGAAAGAGTGTAATCGCAACATCCGGGTCTGGCTGTTTACAAACTCTACTCTCTACATAGACCACACCACTGCTTGTTTTTTTGCATGACCTTCTTTGGTTTTTGCTTGGATAATACCTCTAACGTCCAGCACAGGCAAAGGCTTTCCCTGCTTCACAGTTCCTGGACTTTGATGACTCAATATTAGTCCCTGTCCCCTTGCCTGCCTCCCCCATAGCCTGTATGTATGTCCTGAAAGGCAGGACCAACTCTTGTCTTCTCCATGCTGTCTCCCCAGCAGGCAGCCTGGCCCACCTAGGGGCATGCAGATGAACAGATATCTGAATTACCCGGGCAGATATCTGAATCCCCCAGCAGGCGCCTCTATGTGTTCTTGTCCCTAGTGCTCAGCCCTGAGCCTAGCATCACGAGGACTCAGTCGCTCTTCAGGAAGGGTGTGGGTGAGCAGATGTGAGGAGTGCTCATCACAGCCCAGGTGAAATGCAAAAAGGCAAATTTGGAGTTCTCAGAAGCTCTTAAAAAGGTCCTAAGAGTTGTGGGTATG
Source organism: Tokudaia tokunoshimensis (assembly GCA_036184795.1). Classification (NCBI taxonomy): domain Eukaryota; kingdom Metazoa; phylum Chordata; class Mammalia; order Rodentia; family Muridae; genus Tokudaia; species Tokudaia tokunoshimensis. The sequence continues at coordinate 4,360,729 of BTHU01000004.1, forward strand.
GTTCGGTGGTAGAGTATTTGCTGAAGAAGAAAAGGAAAAGAAAGAAAAAGGAGGTCTGTAGAGATGGCTGTGCTGGGTAAGAGCCCTTGCTGAACAGACACAGGGACTGGAGGTGGAGTCCCCAACATATATAGTAAATTCTGGGTGGGTAGGATGGCCAAGTAACACTCATCCCTCCAGACAGTGACCAAAACCCTAGCTCCAAGTTTTATGCACACACACACATACATGTGCATACATGTTCTCTCTCGCCACAAGCATATGTTATTGTTGCTATTATGATGATGATTTTATTTATGTTTTATTTTATATGTATGTGAATGCCTGAGCCTATGTCTACGCATCGTATACATGGAGGTGCCCACAAAGCTCGGAAGAGGATGTGATACCGGCAGTTACAAGCCACCAGATGTTGGATGCTGGGAGCCAATTTGAACTTTTGATTTTTTTTTTTTGTTGTTTTTCGAGGCAGGGTTTCTCTGTGTAGCCCTGGCTGTCCTGGAACTCACTCTGTAGACCAGGCTGGCCTCGAACTCAGAAATCCGCCTGCCTCTGCCTCCCAAGTGCTGGGATTAAAGGCGTGCGCCACCACCGCCCGGCTGAACTTTTGATTTTTATGTGTGTATATTTTTCCAATATTATTGTGTGCGTGTGATTGTTTTGCCTGCATGTATGTCCGTGCACCGTGTGTGTGCAGTGCTTACAGAAGCCAGAAGAAGGCGGCAGAGCCTCTAGACCATTACAAACAGGGATGTGGGTGCTCGGAATTGAACCCGGGTACTCAGGAAGAGCAAGTCAGTGCTCCTAACAACTGATCCATCTCTGCATTCTCTCCCTCTCTTCTTCTCCCCCTCTCCCCCATCTCGTGTGTGTGTGTGTGTGTGTGTGTGTAACAAACAAACAAGACCTCTAAAAGATAGGAGTGAAATTCCTTTAATGGTCTCTAGAGGGTTTCCTGAAACTCACTAGGACGGCGCCTATAGTTTCCCCGCCCCTTTCCAACAAGGCGGCTTTCTGGCTAAGCGGAAGTGACAGCGCCGTGCCGGAAGTAGGGTCCGCCGCTCCGCTGGGATTGACTCCTGAGCAGGGAGCGCGGTGGCGGTGGGCTTCGTTGCGTGCGATGAGACGAATCGGGGCGTTTGGGGGCTCCACGGCCATATGGGCGCTGCTGGCCGCCCACATGGCGACGGCGCTCGAGCCGGTGAGCGTGGGCATCGCCATCGGGGCTGTGTCGGCGCTCACTGGCTACCTGTCCTATTCCGACTTATACTGCCGCTTCACCGAGTGCTGCCATGAGGAACGGCCCCTCAACACGTCGGGTACGTGCCCGCGGCCCGGGCGGGAGGGCGCGGGGAGCTCGGCTCCCCCTCCAGCTGGATGCGGCGCAGCGGGAGACGGACACAGCCGGGACCTCACCACACCTTCGCAGGCGTTGCGACGACCGACTTGAGAACTGAACGCAGTGAGGCCGGCTGGTGCGCCCCGTGAGTGGGGGTCAGGCGTGCAGCTCCATTCAGAAAGCCCGCCTTTGGCTCTTGCTGTTTTTATCCGAGCCATCAGGGGTGGCGGGAAAGCTAGCCCGGAGCCCAGCCGCTAGATGGTTCTAACCTGGATGAATTCATCCAGCTTGTTTGACACTTAGATGTTAAGGAGAACTGCCACTTGAGGGTCTGACTGCAGATCCTTAAGGTTCTGGCTCTGACGCTTGGCGGAGACTCCCTGCTGGATCAGTCGCTAACTGTCCCTCTGACCAGTTTCAGGTACCTTATTTTAACCTGTGTTTTTCTCTCTGTTCTGCAGCCCTCAAGCTGGACTTGGAGGAGAAGCTGTTTGGACAACACCTTGCCACCGAAGTGATTCTCAAGGCGTTGACTGGCTTCAGGAACAACAAAAATCCCAAGAAACCACTGACTCTGTCCTTGCACGGCTGGGCTGGCACGGGCAAGAATTTTGTCAGCCAGATTGTGGCTGAAAACCTTTATCCAAAAGGCCTGAAGAGTAACTTTGTCCACCTGTACGTCTCTACTCTGCACTTCCCACATGAGCAGAAGATAAAACTGTACCAGGCAAGAAAACCTACCGGTCTCTGATCATATGCCTGGGGCACCTGCCCAGTAGCTCTGGCCTCTGCTTCTCTTTCTCTGCCTTGAAATAGCTCCATCTGGCCTCTTTGCTTTGCTGCTTTCAGCTATTAATTTGTTGACTGAGTTTTACCGTGTATGTCTGGATGGCTTGGAACTCACAGAGATCCACTTGCCTCTGCCTTTCTGGGCTGGGATTAAATACTTGTTGAGTCAAGGCTGGCCTTGGTTTTAGGGATCTAGCTTTCTGAGGACTGAGATTAGTAGGCATCTATCATCAATATGCCCATCTTAATGGGGGAGAGGGTGGTCTTAGGCAGGGTCTAATGTAGCCCAGGTTGGCATCAAATTCACTATAAATAGCAGAGGCTGGCCTTGAACTTTTGATCCTCCTACCTTCACTTTCCAAGTGCTGGGATTATAGGTGTGCCTTAGCATGTCCCACCCTCTCTTTTTTTAAAATTGTTATTCCAAAATAATCCAGTGAAGTAGGGGATGCTATGAACATTTAAAGAAGGAACCAGCTAATGCGAGAGTGTGTGTGTGTGTGTGGGGGGGGGGGAGCATCATTCAATTCCTGGGACTGGGGGGAGGGAGAAGGGGACTAGAATGAGAGAAGGTGGGCAAAAGAGGCAAGGTGACTTGTCCCTGACAGCCTGAACTCCTGTCTCCAGGCCTCTGTCTTAGGCACCCATAAAGGGGTTTACGTTCCCAGTAGGACAGAGGGTGTTAGGTAGGGCAGTCTTAAATAGTCTGCCTGAGCATGGCCGCCTACTGCCACCTCTGCAGCAGCGGGCAAGTCTCACAGAAGCAAAGCTCCCACTGTTTCTCCTTGTGAGATCTCTGTGCCTTTCATCTGTTGATTTCATCTGTTGATTCTGATGTAAATGACTGTCTTGCTTGTTGGTGCTAGGCCTCCTACTGGATGGAGCTAGCAAACAGAAACCCAAAGGAACTGAAAGGAAGGAAATGAAACTGAGTCTCTTTTGTAAGGCAGGGAGGAGTGCCAGAAGGAAGGACGGGTTTATTTGAAGGTGCTGAGGAAGTGCTGTGCCACCAAGCTACAGTTCCCACCACGAAGTAATGTTCATGTTTTCCAGATTTTATTGTAGATCTCTTGAAACACAGTATTTGCAGTGGGTAGTCCGTAGTTGTGGCCTTTCCCACTTAGGGGATGAGAAGTTGTTGCTTGGATGTTTCAATAAAACCAGGGTGCTGGGGATGTAGCTCAGGACCTTTCATGCCAGCAGGGCAGCATCTTTACTCATGGTGTCGGTCCAGAGCCATGGTCCCTGCATTGTGGAGATCCAAATCCAGTTGTCATTTCTGTGTGCCTGCTGTTTCGGTTTCTTTTCCTGCTGTTGTAATAAAATACCTTGACAGAGCTTCAGGGTTCTCTCCTTCTGCCTTGTTTGGGCCTGAATGTGGAGGTCAGTGGAGGCTTTTGGTAGTCAATGCTCTTCTTTAGCCATTTGGATCCCAGGGATTGAGGTGACCAGGCTTCGATGGCTAGTGCCTTTCCATTTGTGATAGAGTTTGGGAAAGTGTCATCTGCTGTGTGGGGGCACGTATGCAGTTGGTGGCTTCCCGAGGCCTAGGCAGCTCCTCCCCTTCATCCCCTGGAACATCCTCTGAGCTGCGTCTCTCTTTGAGGTTGGTCTAGGACCAGCTCCAGAAGTGGATCCGAGGCAATGTGAGCGCATGTGGCAGCTCTGTCTTCATCTTTGACGAGATGGATAAGTTGCATCCCGGGATTATTGATGCAATCAAGCCCTTCCTGGACTACTATGAGCAGGTGGATGGGATTTCCTACCGCAAAGCCATCTTCATCTTCCTCAGGTCAGCCAATGGGGCTTCTCAGGGACCTCCCAAGTGCTATCCGGGACAGAAGTGCCAGCTTGGCAAAGCCATGGGCCGACCTGTCATTTCTCACTTCCCAGGGTCACTCTGGCATAGAAAGGGAGTTGGGGATCCTCTGGCTGGGCGCTCGGTGCCCCTGCCAGCCACTCTGAGTTCTAAACACTGCATTTACATTCCTCGCAGGCAGACAAGCTGTTTGCCCTTGTCTGGTAACACACTGCAAATAGTCCTGACTTAAAACTTTGGAAGACTAGAAATGTAGCCCACCTGGAACTGGAGTGTCACCTAGTGTCACATAGTACAATGGTGGCACCTCTTTACCAGGCACAGGACCCCAGGGTCAGTTCTAGCATTGAAAAGGAATAAAGCCTTGGGCGGTGTATTTGACGAGGAGATGGGTGTCATTCACATGTGATATTGGTCTTTGCATCTCTGGCCAACTCAGCAATGCAGGAGGGGACCTGATAACTAAGACGGCCCTGGACTTCTGGCGGGCAGGAAGACAAAGGGAGGAGATCCAGCTGAAGGACCTGGAACCTGTGCTGTCTGTGGGCGTCTTCAACAACAAGCACAGTGAGTCCACTACGGAGTGGGGAACCCAGTGCTCTGATGACTTTGAGTGGATTCTCAGCAGTGTGTGTTAGGAAGCCAGCAACACCCTTGCTTGTGGCTTTGCTGTCATAGGGAGATTTCTTAGGGTATTATGAGGGCATATGTCACTTGACAGTGTCCGGAAGGGTAAAGCATGAAGGATGGGTATGGCTAGGCAACAGTGACAGGAGACACGCTGTCTTGTTCTGCAGGTGGCCTGTGGCACAGTGGGCTGATAGATAAAAACCTCATCGACTACTTTATCCCCTTCCTGCCCTTGGAGTACAAGCACGTGAAAATGTGTGTGCGGGCAGAGATGAGGGCCCGAGGAGCTGCTGTTGATGAGGACATCGTCACCAGTGTGGCAGATGAAATGACCTTTTTCCCCAAGGACGAGAAGATCTACTCGGACAAGGGCTGCAAGACCGTGCAGTCACGGCTGGATTTCCACTGAGCTCTTTGCCCAGTAGGGTGGGAAGATTGAGGGGAGCCTCCTACCCCCACCAGGGCCTTGCCATGGAGAAGCACTTTGAAGCCCCCCCTTGGGGCTTTGCACATTTGCACCTGTGGATTTGGGATGCTGTCAGTGCAGCATCTGAAGATGAACTTTTAGAACGCTCACACTGTTACTGTGAATCAAGTGCCTAAAAAAAAAGTCTGAACGCAAGCCCAAGGCCCTGTGTGGCCAGCAACACCCATGCCTCAGGTGCCACAGATGGGCCTGCAGCACCCTGCTGCATCCTCAGGAAGCAGGGTTCCCTGCCAGGAGCACCCACTGTGCTGTTTTTTCTTTTGTACCTTGAGCTGGTACTCACAATTTTCAGAAGCTGGGAGGCACTGACAGATGCTTGCTGTTGGAGGGGAGCTTGTGGGCAGTGGGGGCTCCCTCTGAGGCTCCTGGAGCACACTGGGACACGCAGAGCCTTTGAGTTTATACCTTGCTGCTGCTCACAGCCCTGGCTGTGGGGTTCTCTCTCCAGTCTCCCAGTGTGTGTGGGTCACAGCCCACCTTGTACCTTGCCTATCAACTGTTAGATTCACCCCAGCCTCATCTCTGCTTGCATCAGGGTGAACTGTCATTTTTGAGGGAGCTCTTTGGTCCCTGTTTGCCTGTTACACTTGCTCTGAAGGTCATGCATAGGAAGAAGCTCTAGGTAGGCCAGGGCTGACCTGGCCAAACCCCATGGGAAGGCCTGTGTCTGCTGTACAGCAGAGATGCCGTTTTTTTTAAAGGACATGAACATATTTATGTTTTTACTTCTAAAGCTTAGGTAGTAGTGTAAGATGCCATGCATTTTAAAACCTAGTAAGTACCACAAGTGCTGGGGTACACACCTTTAATCCCAGCACTCCTGAGGCAGAGGCAGGTGGATCTCTGGGAGTTCAAGCCCAGCCTGATCTACTGAGTGAGTTCCAGGACAGCCAAGGCTACACAGAGAAGCCCTTTTTCAAAAAACCAAAAATCTAGGAAGGACATAAAATAGAATAAGGCTTATTCTCAGGTTTTTAGTGTAGTTGGGTATGGGGGCACAATACCCATGATCCTAGCAGGAAGATCAGGATTGGGGAATTCCTCAGCTATCTTTTGAGTTTGAGAACAGCCTGAGCTACATGAAACTCTCAAAAGAAAAAAAAAAGGTTTTATTGCTAAACGTGTAGAGAGTAGAACTATATTGGCACAACTTTAAATTCTACAGAGTCCTCTGTGTGGGTTCTGAGTATAACCTCAGGGCGACACCGTGAGCGGCTTCTGGGCTGCTCTGTTGGGAGCTGGGCCTGCAATTCCAAGCTTGTGAACCATTCCGTCCTACAGTTGCTATGCAGCTGCAGACGTGGAGACACTGCCATGTTTTTAAACAATGTGGTACAATGACTGTTTTTATAACACGGAAATGCCTCATAGAGAATCACAGCTAGTCTTTCAGAAATGCCACGGTGAGCTGGGTGTGGTGGCGCTCACCTTTAGTCCCGGTACCTGTGAGTCCATGGCAGGACTGTCTCAAGTGTGAGGCCAGCCTAGGCCACACAAGTGAGTACCAGGCCAGTGGTGTGCATGCCTGTAATCCTAGCGTTCAGGAGAGGAGTTTAAAGTTGGCTGAGCGCCGTACAGTCTTAAGCCCCTGTCTTAAAGTGGGAAGCAAGCAAAAAACGTGCCAAGGTGACACTGACTTCCAAGCCATAGTCTTGGACTGGAGCCAAGTTACTGTTTATAACATGTCGGGCTCCCAGTCAAGAAGAAACAAGCGTTTCTGTTTACAATGATGTAATAGGTGGACACGTGTTGGCCACCTTTGGACTGCTGTTACTGATCTCCAACTTCAAAAGGCCTGGTGTGGCCTGCCCCAGCCTCCCCATGAGAAGGCATGAACACAGCAGGATGAATAAACGCAGTGGTGCATTGTGGATGTCCCTTTCCTAAGTTTTCCCTCATCTGTGTGATAGCAAACCGAGGTCAGAGTCCAGGCTCTAGAGTGCCCGTGCGTGGACTGCTTACCTTCCACCTGGAGGTGCAGGTTGACGCCACCACAAAAATAAATGCTTTAAACACTATTGGCCGCAAACCTAGGACGAGGCTACATCAGGTAGGTAAGGGCTTTTCCTGTGTCTTATTTGCATAAGGAGGGGCAGGCAATCAGAGGCATGCATGGGCCAACGTGGGGACCTTCCTTAGTTCTCCACCTTGGGAACAGGCTCTGGAGCTTGGAGCCAGTTAGACAGGCTGGTTGAAAGCTCCAGGGAGCTGCCAGAGACAGGCCTTGCCACCAATAACATCCTTCTAATGGTGAGCTATCTGCACTGCTGGGTCTGCATCAGAAACCTGCACTCAGGCTCCGTACCCTACATGCGGCCCTCGCGCTCAGTGCACTGGATCATTTGTGGTGTTCTGAATGCTGTGGTGAGCTGTACTTTCCTACTCAGATGCCCGTTTTATCAGGACCTGATACCTGGCCACTGCCGAGTTGCTGGATCTTCCTGCCCAGACTGACAAAGAACCTGATTCTAGCTGTCTGTTGGCCAGATCTCAGCGTAACTACGCTGCCCTTGCTTCTCGGCAGTATTGGTACATGGCTGTCACAGGACAGCCTCTGGAAGGGTATGCCTCTCCACAGACATACTGCTGCTCCCTTTGTTTCTTGGTGTTCAGGGCTTGGTGCTTGGGCTCCATCTTCCAGGTGAGTGGTCAGACCTGACATGACTCCTGGGGACCTGGAGCCATCATTGGGAGCCCTGGGCCAACTGAAAAGGGGCCTTGAACAGGCTGTTAGCAGAGGCAGAGCGTGGTCCTGCTAACAGTTGACCTACTTTTGAAATCAGGCCCTTTTCTCCCTGCTAAACCCAGCCCTGTCGGGGCCGTGAAGGACAACTACACCCACAGGAGCCCTGCCCCTTGGCAGGCGCTTGCTTGTATGTTACATAAAACAATCCTCTCCAGAGCTCTGTCATGCTTGACATCTGGAGAGTGGATCTCGGTGGCAGGGTCATTAAGCTCACATCTGTGATCCAGGCTCACCTAACCACTGCATGGCCCCCGCAGGGCTGCCTTCAGCCTCCTTGGTCCTGAGATACCATTCCATAAGGCTGATGCCCATGCTTGGGTTTCAGCAGTAGAAATACTGGTTAATGTCATCCAACAGTTTCAAAAGACACACAAAGCCAACAGCTGAAAGACTTCTCTGTAGTATTAAAAACCATTTTAAATAAAGTTATCACATTTGCAGTAAAACTTACTTGTCCTGCCTCAAAACAGAAACACCTAAAATTAAAACATAATTTTAAAAAAATCATGAGCCCAGAATGCGCAGGCTGGGAGCTGGTTTCATTCTCTGGAGGCCCCAGGAGATTCAGGTCCATGTTGCATCTGTGGTCCCTACAGCATGGCCACCCGCAGGCTCTGTGGAGCAGGAACTGTCCCTGGTGAGATCCCCGCTGACCTCAGCAGGAAGTGTCCAAGCCTCTTCTGGGGAGAGGAATGGACCTAGAGAGAACGCGGCAGCCTGCTCAGTCGTCCAGGTAGTAGTCCAACTTGGTGAACACAGTCTTGCAGCCCTTGTCAGAGAAGACCTTCTCCTCCTTGGGGAAGAACGTCATCTCTTCAGCTACCTTGCTGATAATGTCCTCATCTTCTTCATAGCCACGGGACTGCATCTCAACTCTGATGCACATTTTCAGGTGCTTGTACTCCAGGGGCAGGAAGGGGACAAAATAATCTATGAGGTTCCGGTCAATGAGGCTGCTGTGCCAGAAGCCACCTGGGAAAGACAAAAAGGTGCTGCATAACAGTGATCGGTCCAGACAGAATAATTGCTTAGCCTATTAATCTTTGTGTTCACTGGGGCCACACTACCCACCTCCATACAGTGAGAAGAGAGACAGAAGCTGGGAACTGCTATGAACACTGCCTTGGGATGCAGCTGTGACGACAAGAGCAGGGTGACATGGGGGGGCACCTTTGGGGTCATTAAGAATGTCTTTAACAGTGCACACCTTTAATCCCAGCACTCCAGAGGCAGAGGCAGAGGCAGGTGGATCTCTGAGTTCAAGGCCAGCCTGGTCTACAGAGTGAGTTCCAGGACAGCCAGGGCTACACAGAGAAACCCTGTCTTGCAAAAACAAAACAATATGAACACTTGTTGCTCATTGCAGAGGACCTGAATTGGGTCCCAGTGTTCCAAAACCCTTTCTGGACACCCATACACACATACACATACATAGGCACACAAAAATGAAAAACACACAAAAAAAGCTTTAAAATGGATACTTTAGAGCTCTGGGCTTGGAAAGGCCTCTTCAGTGTGCCTTAGAGATAGATGGGAGACAGACTAGAGGGCCACATGTACCATACTGTGTGCTGGGACCCAGGCAGTGTGGTGAGAAGCTGGTGGACAGTTGGAAGAAATTCGAAAAATGAGATAAAGGAGGGCTATCCACAGACCCCACCAGCCAGTCTCCAACTAGAGTTTCTGAAGCTGGACCTGCAATTAAGGAGTCCACAGCTGCTCCCTGCCAGCGCCTAAACCATGCAGAGCATTCTGGAAGCAACATCTAGACTCCCCTGGGTAGTAAGTTGTGCGAGCAGGGCTGTGCACCTCAAGGGTCTGGATTCTGACATCTTCCCTACAAAAGCCTAGTTCTGCATGGCTCAGACTGCCAGTCCTGAGCACGCTGACTCAGCACCTGCAAGATGCCCTGACGAGCCCACGACCTGTCTTGATGTCCTGCTTATCTTTGTGCCCTGGTCCCCAGTGCAAGCTGTGCAGAGAGCCCAGGGTCTGTGTTCTCCATGGTGCTCTGCACTGATAGGACCTGGGGGGGACCTGCAGCCACAGCAAACAACAGACCGACTGTGGAAGAGTCACCAGTGTAACTTCTGCCTTCAAGGTTCACTCTGTGCCAGAAGCACAAAGAACCCTGGGGATGTAAGTGGGGGCATCTGCCTGGCTGGGGAGGTGACCCTGAGCACAGCCTGAATGACGAGAATCCGACCACCTGACCCACCAAACGCTCAGCATTGAACCAGTGACCTCAGATGGTCACACGGCCTTAAAAACACCAGCTAAGCTGGTGGCAGGGCACTTAGCCGGCATGTACCCTGCCCTGGGTTTAAGTGTGAACTACATAAATGCAAAATCACACATATACTGCCAACTGAGATGTGTGTCTGCAGCAAACGTCTCCTTCCAGGGTGGCCGACCACGTGCCCTCCTCCCAAGACTGCTCTTCTCCCGGCCCACCCCAGCCATGACAGATGTCTCAATTATCTCTTATCCCCACTACAGCTCTGCAGGAGGTCCTCCTGCCTTTAACACACAAGTGCACACACACGCACACACAGTGCTCTGAGGGACAGCCTGCCGCCCCATCAGGAGTTAACAGAACGCACTGTGCTAGTCACCTAACTTCAACTTTCTTGGTGAACAATTCTGTAGGGGCCTGTAGCCTTTTGTCACCTCAACGACCTGGTGAGATAACCAGTGAGTCACCCTCAAGGCTGTCTGCCTCCTCAGGTTCAAGGTCAAAGGTCTGCATGACAGGAGAAGCAGCCGAGCTGAAAGTCAAAAGCTCTGAGTCCAGATGCCTGGTGCTGTGCAAGCTCCTCCCCCAAGCCTGTGCCCTCGGTAAGGATCGGACCGCCGGAATCTATCCACCCCACAAGATCACAGACTGAGTCAAACGGGCGGGCCAGTGTCTGTGACAGAGGAAAGGAGCATTGCATAGAGGCCCTACCAGTTCCCACCCTCCCTGCAGCCATTTACAGCGGCCTGCTTCAACTACCTGCACAAGGAACCAACTCATCTATAAAGCCTCCTGCAGCTCATTGACAGCTGCCACTCCACTGGGTCCGGGGAGCACGGGGTGCGCGGTCAGGGGGTTGAACCAGGAAGGACGGCCATACTCACTGTTCTTATTGTTGAAGACAGACACAGCCAGGGCGTGTTCCATGTCTCTGAGCTTGATTTCTTCCCTCTGCTTCCCACTCCTCCAGAAATCCAGAGCCACGTCCGTGATCCTTTCTGCCCCTGCGTTGCTGCCAAAACAATTGCAGTGAGGAGCGACTGCACTTCTTCCCAAAGCCCCCAGCTCAAGGGTCTCCCACCATGTCCCAGCCACAGCCTCACCTGAGGAAGATGAAGATGGCCTTCTGATAGGAGACCTCATCTACCACATCGTAATAGTCTAGGAATGGCTTGATGGCGTCGATGAGGCCGGCGTGCATCTTGTCCATCTCATCAAAGATGAAGACGGAGCGCGCACAGGCGCTCACATTGCCTCGGATCCACATCTGTAACTGGTCCTGAAGGACAGGGGCCCCATTCAGTGTGACTATGGGCTTCGACACCCACAATCTCCGAAATGTCTCTGAGACTCAAGTATAGATGAAGAAATACCTGGGCCGAGAGCATTGGCTCTGTTCCCCAACTAGCTCATATCTCAATAATCCTGATTATTCTATGAGTGTCGTGTGGCAAGTTATCTCTCCTTCAGTTTCATGTGTTTCTCTCCATCTGCCGTCTGGGGTGAATTTCTCATGCTTCCAACTCTTATCTCTGCTAATGTCCCACCTTCTAATTCTGCCTCAACTCACTGGCCAGACAGCTTTTTTATTGACAGGTGAATGCTCCACACATTGCACAAAAGATTCCTTCTACAATTCAGAGCTCTCCGGGGCTGGGGGTGGGGGGGGTGGAGGGGGGCACACAGCAATTCTATCAGCTTTGGGCTTTTTTGTTTTTGTTCGGTTTTACCCAGAGCCTCACAAGTGCTAAGCAAGCCCAGGCCCTCAGGACAACGGCTGTGCTTTTGGAGGGCTGTGCTGTGACCATTACACACATACACGTTTGGCCCCACAAGCACTTGCTGTATGGATAGCATCGTGCCCATGGCACAGGCGAGGACCCTGAGCCACAGAGCGCCTCAACAGCTCGCCTAAGACAATAGTTAGACTGAGGCAGGACAGGTTCTCAGCCCAGCCCTGCCCTAGGCCAATGCTCCAGGCTTGTGACCTTCCATTGCAATCACACTGAGGCTGTGTCAACCAGGCACCAGCTCTGTCCTCACAATGTCACATATATCCTGTGCATGACAGCCTCTGGATGAGAGGCACAAACCCACCATCACCTCAGCCATTCCTCTGTAGTCCAGTCTGCAAAGTGGGTAAGCGCTGCACAAGGCTTCCTTAGGGAGTCTGAACTTGAGCGCTCAGCATCCTGGGAAGGGTGTGACGAGGCTTTCCTCACCAGGAACACACTCTACGAATGCATTTGGAGATGGATATGGTGACATTCATCTGTGATCCTACTGAGACAGAGCAAGAGCTCCAGGCCAGGGCTGGGAAGAGAGCTTAGTGGGGTAAAGTGTCTGCCTGACAAGTGCTCCTAAGAGGAAGCCAGTGAGACCCGAAGAGTGCTGAGAAAGCAAAGACAGGACCCATGGGACTTGCCTGGTAGGCAGGCCCAGGTCTCAATGACAAACCCTGTCTCAAAAAAATGTAGACAGATCCTGAGGAACACCACTAGAGACAGACCTATGGACTACATGCGCACACATGCTCACAGGCACACACAAACAAAAAACTCAGAAAAAACAAACTAAAATGATGATGATGATGATGATGATAAACGGAGTTCAGGGCTGCAACAATGAGCACATGGGCAGCTGTCTCAAGAACAAAGCAAACAAACAAACCCACCTTATTTGTATTTGGTTGTTTGGTGGGGCAGATGCTAAAGAATGGAATCAGAGCCTCGGTCATCCTAAGCAAACCCCAGCTCGGACATCAGGAGACACACAGACCTCTTAAAGCACCTTCCTCAGAAAACTGAGCCCAAATTCTACCTAAGGTGTAGGTATTTTGCCCCACCCTCCTCCTGAAGTGAGCTGGGGAAGGCAGCATGTATCTTTCTGAAGAACACACTAGCAGCTATATTGTACATCCATCTGCTTAGGGTTTTCCCACTGGCTCTGTGACCACGTTCGTTTTCCATCTGTATCTAATGTAAGCAGCAACTCTGTAGGTACAGACCACCTTCCCCTTCAGTTCTCAACCAGTGGGTCGAGAGCCCCAGGGGCCCACTTACCAAATACCTGCAGATCAGATATTTGCGTTAAGATTCGTAACAGTATCAAAATTACAGTTATGAAGTAACACGGAAATCATTTTATGAGGAACTGAATTAAAGGGTCACAGCATTAGGAAGGTTGAGAAACTGCCTTAGAGGAACCTTCAGCTACCTGGAGTGGCTGGCTAACACCATGTGGCAAGTGAACATTTCCATACAACTCACTCAGTTGTTAGAACCCAACAGAGAAGGTTTGCCCAGTCCAGTATCCTGTCCCAGTCTACCAGAATAACTAATTGTGCAAGCGCTCACTGCAGGGAGACCCCAGACACCAGTCCAAGCACCGTTCACTGAACATTTGTATCTCCCCCAAAGCCATTGAGGAGATGATACTGAGCCTTATTTTCTTTTCTTCCTCTACCTGCTGTCCTCTCCATTTCTGTTTTCAAACAAAAGCTTACTATGTAACCCAGACTAACCTCAAACCTGTGATCCTCCTGCCTCAGCCTGCTGGGAATACAGGTATGTAGAAAAATACCCGCTGACCTCAGGCACCGAGATTAAACAACCTGCACAAAGTCACATAGTTACGGCCACGACAATATTTAACAGAAAGGGTGTGTGTGTGCGCGCGTGCACCATTCTAAAACAAAGTGTCCCTTCTCAGTTATGTGACAGCCCCAACTGCACAGCTGGAGGGAGGGAGGGACAGACCTGAATTCAGGTGTGAGCCTGTTATCAGAATTAAACGCCAATAGCAGGTTGCAACAGCTGAGTCACAGCAAACTTGGCTCTCCAGGTTTCCTTTTCACATAGGGGGGCAAGGGGGCGACTCCTAAAGACCCTGGAGTTGATTATGTCCCCACTTCCGCAGCCAAGTTGTTACCTTACCGAACTTAGAGGTCACTCATAAAACTTTGGTGATCTAATTGCTCTATGTATCTCAAACCCTTTGTAACTTACATATCTACCCCCCCACCACACCGTCACTATAGCGGGTTGAGTGGAGGTTGGGGTGGAGATACTTAATCCAGAACTTGGCACGTTTTGTGCAAGTGCTCTACCCTGAGCTACCCCCAGCCCTTGACAGTTCCCTTTAAAACACGGTGCACAGGCACGGCGCACAGCTGTCATTCCTCCAACGGATATGACCACGGCCAATTTAAAGAGGAACTGACATACAGGGGGCCATATTGAGGCTCACTCACTGACGTGGAATTCCCACATACCACAACACAACAGAGAAATCCCAATCCCAGGTCATCCATTAAGGCCACCAATTAATGCTCTTGCCTTATACAGGGTGATGTTAGAGGCGTGGGGGAAGTGTAGCGTGGCCACAAACAGGTGTACATAGTCACTGTTCAGTCCACCCTCGTAAATATTCTCTGCAATGATCTTGCTGGCGAAGTTTTTGCCGGTGCCTGTCCACCCGTGCAGGGAGAGGGTAAGGGGCTTCTTGGGCTTCGGATTGCTTAGGAAACCAGACACGGCGTTTAAGATGACTTTTTTTGCAAGATGCTGTCCAAAGAGCTTGTTATCCAGATCCTTCTGCAGCGCTGAGAAAGGAAAGATCACTCTGATCAGGAGAAAAACAAGCTGGCAAAATGCAGCCCCATTTCCAGGCTGTCAGGGCCCACGGAGCCTGATCTGGAGAGCGCTGAAAGGACCCTGGTGCTGCGAACTCTGCCCTTCCTAGGGTTGGCCTTGGGAGGTTTCGGGCTGCTGCCAGGCTGCGCCCCAAAGCCAAGCGGAAGAGGTGCCGAGAGGGCGCCCCGGTGAGCTCCGCGCAGGGCTGACACCCAGCCCCCGGCCCCGACCACTCATCTCTCAGGCCTCGGACCAAAGTCTGGCCTGGCCGCGGCGCCATCCCCCGGTCGCAGTATCCCGGCCGCCTGGTGCCCGCCTACCCTCTCGGCTGAGGCTCCGCATCTGCCCGCAGCACTCGGCGAAGAGGCAGTAGAGTCGAGGATAGGAGATATAGCCGGTGAGTACGCCGGCCAGGGCCAGGCCCAGGCTGATGGGCTCCACCGCACGAACCACGCACGGCGCCAGCAGCAGCAGGGCCAGAGCGGCCCGGCCCAGCTTCATGCCCCGACCCGCGCACCTTGCGCGTCCCAGCACCCACCGTGCCCCGCGCACCGCCCAGACTCGTATTTCCGGTTCCTGCCGGAGGGGCCGCCCTCTTTGTCCCGGGCAGGTAATCTCCCGACGCTAGTGGTTACCATCTTTGTTAAGGGCAAAGCCCTTTCTGCTTCTAAACCTTGACGTTAATAGGAATAATTTTGAGGTTATACGAATCAGGTGATGGTGATTGCTTTCCCATCAAGTAACAGTGTTTTAGAACCATTTTAAAAAATGGTGCAGGCAACTGCATACATGTGGTGCTCATAAACTCATGTAGGCATACACACATGCATAAATTAACATGTAAATGAATAAATTTTAAAAATGAGAGGATAATATAGTGGGTTCCCATATGACCTCCCCAACTTGTTTCCCTATTATTAAAATCTGACATTTGGTCCAGGTGCAGTGAATGGTGTGCATCGTTAATCCCAAGACTCAGGAACCCAAGGAAGGTGGGTCTGTATGAATTTGAGGCCCAGTCTAGAGAGTTTCAAGCAGGTCAAAGCTGCATATTGAATCTTGTCTCAAAACAAAACAAAACAAAACAAACCACTTGACATTTGAGGGCTTGGCAATGTAGCACACACTATTAATCTCAGCACTCTGGGAGGCAGAGGCAGGTGAATGTCTTGGATGTCTGAATTGGAGGCCACCCTGTTCTATGTGAGAAATTCTAGGAGTAGCCAGGGCTACACAGTGAAACTCTGACATCTCAAAAAAAAATGGCATCTGTATATTATACTTGTTAAAAAATCCATGACCGAAGGGCAGTGGTGGCACATGCCTTTGATCCCAGCACTTGGGAGGCAGAGACAGGTGGAATTCTGAATTCGAGGCCAGCCAGGTCTACAGAGTTAGTTCCAGGGCAGCCAGGGCTACACAGAGGAAAAACAACAACAACAAAAACCCATGACCAGTATTATTAAATAAAGCCCATAGTTTACCCAGTTTCTTACTTAGGGAACTGTGTGCACTATGTAAACATTATCCTTGTATTATTCAAATGCTGATTGGTATGCCTTCATATCTGGTTGCAATCCTTATTTTGACAATCTCCTGTCAACAATGTTGTGTAATCATTGCTCCCCAATTATTCCCTGATTGATCAATAAAGGGCTGATCAGCCAGTGACAGAGCAGGAGAGAGGGAGAAATGGGGATTTAGCCATGGGGCGGGGGAGTTCAGGAGACATAACCATAAAAACCAGCTGGAGCAGAGAGAAAGCGATAAAAGGCAAGGATCTCAGGGACTTTGGTTGTGAAGTAGTGAGATTAATTTAGAGATTAAAATAGATTAATACTGCTCAGTTGTTGTGCCATAAAGCTGTTAAATAAAATAGTCCTGTCTCAGTTATTTGGAAGCTAGTCTGGTTGAGAGAAAATGGCAACATTTACAAATTACCACCAACAGGGAACACATTCAGTTTCCCTCAGCTTCTCTTGGGTGCTTTTTAAATGACTCTGAGAGTTTTGAGAACTACTAGACACTTGGGGAAGGGGAGCTCTGAGAGTGAAACTCGGGGCCTCACACACTGTAGGCAAATGCTCCCTGGAACTGTCTATGCTTCAGACTTTGTTTCTTGTTTGACTTCATTTTAACATTTCTTTGGGATGGCAGGAGGTGGGGGCAGGTTTGGTGGGGGTAGGGGATGGGAGCTAGGCTACAGGTCCTGTACAAGAATGGCACTCCTAACCTGTTAGCTACCTCTACAGTCTCTTTGTTTTAAGCTAAAAATCTTCAGAACTACTCTAGACTGTCTTTCAACGTGCTACATAGTACAGGCTGGTTTTGATCTTTTGATCCTCCTACCTCAACCTCTTTAGTTCTGGGACATAGGCCTACCTAGCCCTTTGTTGTTGTCATTCCTGGGGATTGAATCTTGGGCCCTCTGCATGTAGCTGTACCACTGAGCTATACCCTTGCCTGAAAATCTTTGCAGATTGTCCTATTGGAATTTGACATTTTTTCATCATTAGACTAGGGTCTGGGAAGGAAGGGGTGGCCAATGTAAAATGCTATTTCCACATCCTACCCAGGGCCACACTGTCAACTTGGTTTGATTGCTGATATAAACTTTGATTGCTGAGACAGACCTAATTTGCTTTCAGTTATGGTGATAAACGACCAAAAGCCCCTTACGGGAGGATGGGATATAGTCCACCAACAGGGCTAGCCAAGGCAGAAACTCAAGTTAGGAGCATGGGGGCTCGACCTGAAGAAGAGCCCATGGAAGAATGCTGCTTACTGGCTTGTTCCCTCTGGCTTGCTCAGCCACTTTCTGTGCAGTGGTGTTTTGCCTACATTCATGTCTGTGTGATGGTGTTGAGTCCTCTACAACTGCAGTTACAAACGGTTATGAGCGGCCACATGAGTGCTGGGAACTGAATCCAGGTCTTCTGGAAGAGCAGCCAGTGCTCCCAACCACTAGGCCATCTCTCCAGCCCCTCAACTACTTTTCTTATACAGCCTAGAGGCGGCACCACCCACAAGCAGAATGGGCCTACCCACACCAATCAATAATCAAGAAAAGCCCCACAGGCTAATGTGATGCAGGCAATCCCTCAGTTGGCTTTCTGCTTCCCAGGTAAGTCTAGGTTTGTGTTAAGTTGTCAAAAACTGACCAGCACAAGAAATGTCTACATGTTTCCTTGCCGTGAGAAGTTCCCTCTAGATCCTCTCTCATTTTACTGGAGTCTTTGGAAAGAAGTCAGTGTACAAGGCCCACACTTAGGCAGGGGCGAGTTACACTCTACCTTGCTGAGGACAAAGTGTCTACAGAGATCACCTGTACCAGGCATTGAATCACTTGACTGTAATCCCAGCATGCAAGGCAAATGTAGGATAAGAAGTTTAAGGTCACACTCAGCGAAATAGCAAGACCACCTAGACTCAAAGAGTAGAAAAAAAGAATACTTATTGGAATTCTGTGTGCAAGATTTGTCTCTCCTCGCTTTCTCCAAACCCTATGACAGGGTTTCTCTGAATAGCCCCGCTCATCCTGGAACTAGCTTTGTAGTCCAGGCTGGCCTCTAATCATGGAAATCTACCTGCACCTGCCTCTGGTGAACTAGGATTAAATGTGTGTGACACCATACCCTGCCCTTTTTATTTTTTAAACACTGTTTGTCCTTGAACTCCTTCCAAGTGGAAAATGAATACCAAACTATTTTCTGTGGTGATGGGAGCTGAACCTAAGACTGATGGCAAGCACCCTGCTCAGTGAGCCACACAGCCAGGCCCCATGTGCTCCTCTAACATAGACTGAACCCTGAGATCTGAAAATCCTCCTGCTAGTGGAAGTGTAACAGACCCCCCCACACACACACATCCAGACCTTAGCACAAGTGACTCCATGATGGAAGTACCTACCATTCAGGATGCAAAACTCAGCACTACTCACCAAAATGAAAACAAAGACCTAATCCATCAAAATCCACAATTCAGGCTGGAGAGATGGCTCAGAGGTTAAGAGCACTGACTGCTCTTCCGAAGGTCCTGAGTTCAATTCTCAGCAATCACATGGTGGCTCACAACCATCCATAACAAGATCTGACACCATCTTCTGGAGTCTCTGAAGACAGTTACAATGTACTTTCATATAATAAATAAATAAATCTTTAAAAAAACAAAACAAAACACACAATTCCAGGAAAGTCTCTGATGTATTAACCTTGCCTTTTGCCTTTCTGGTCCCGCTTCTGGTTAGCTGTTCTTGTTAACTTAAATATGTGAATCTAGAACATGGTTTTTGCGCTTAAAAGCTCACACTGAGAAAGGCTCAGGCCTACACTAAGATCCTGAACACTCAGTGTAGTTGCTGGCCAGTTGATAAAGACTATTGACTTAATAATCCATAACTGAAGGAAACACACAGCTAACAGGAAAGCTTGGTGTAACTGTAACTAAGCTCGGGGTGGGCTGCACTACCAGTCCCACTCAGGTCCCCTTGGATCCTCAGATGAAAAACACACACACACACACACACACACACACACAAGCTTATCTTTGATATGCTTTAGCCGGGCTCCTCTAAGCCTTCCTTGGCTATCACGCCCTTCTTTTCACTCCCAGCTCAGCACCCTAAATCTTGGGGAAGTGAGATCTCACATGGCTGGTGGCTCTTTCTCCCTCCAAAACAGGGTGAATCCTTTTCTCTACTCCTGCATCTGCTAGCCTACCTGCAGGGAAACTGGAAGTCCTGCCTCTTCTGCCCAGCCATTGGCCACTAGCATCTTTATTGGTAGATCAAGAACCAATTGGGTAACAGGACCTTTAGTGTTTATTCCTGATCAGAGGATCAGAACCACCCTGACATCTCACCCATTCTGTCCAATAAGAAACAGACAAACAAAAAATTATTCTCTCAGACATAAATTGAACAAAACAATAATAATCATGTAAATTACAAAGTATGTTATAAAATTAACATCAAGTCTATAATATTTGTCAATTAAATAAAGTACTCTACCATCATTTCTAACTTAAAGAGTTATAATTCTATCCCTAGATTATGTCTAGATTTTAACCTGTAACACCATCTAAAAAATGTCTTCCACTCTATGGTTCCACTGGCCGCTTCCCCAAGTGGACCTGGGATAGCAGGTGAGAGATTAAAAAAAATTGAGCTGAGGGCAGATTTAGGGTGCTGAGCTGGGAGTAAAAAGAAGGGCACAATAGCTGAGCAAGGCTTAGAAGAGCTCGGCCATTGAGCATATCAAGGATAAGCTTGTGTGTTTGTGTGTGTGTGTGTGTGTACACCTTTCATCTGTGGATCTGAGAGAACCTGGGCAGGGCTGGTAGTGCGGTACCCCTGCCCCCCCCCCCAACACACACACACATCCCGGAGCTCAAAGCAGGGTAGTAGGAACTACACGCTATAGCTTGTATAGCTTGGCCCAGTTGTCGTCAACAGTTAGGTTCTTTCTCTTTCTTTCTTTCTTTTTTTTATTTTTCCATACAGAGTTTCTCTGTGTAGCCCTGGCTGTCCTGGAACTAGCTCTGTAGATGAGGCTGGCCTCAAACTCAGATCTGCCTGTCTCTGCTTTTCCTTCTTAATCAAAAGAACTTTGTAGATCTATAAAAGTTAGGGAATGCCGGTATCTCTGAACCAATCTTCCATTTTTCTGCTGTGAAATGGACTCTCTAAACAGGTCAGATGCGTTTTTTCTTTTTTCTTTTCCTTCCTTCCTTTCTTTGATACAGGGTCTCTCCTGCCTATCCTGGTACTTGCTCTGTAGACCAGGCTGGCCTCAAACTCATAGAGATCCACCTGCCTCTGCCTCCCGAGTGCTGTGATTAAAGGTGTGGACCATCACACCCAGCAAGCACAGATGTATTCTTCAACTCCATTTCAAATAAGCTATGGCTATGTATACAACCACAAAATACAATGCAAACAGGCTCAGCCATTAGGAGCATAGGCAGCTGCTCTCCCAGAGGACCTGGCACACACATGGTATCTCTGAACCATCTATAATTTCAGTTCTGCAATAGCTAACCCCTCTTCTGGCCTCTGTGGGCACTGTATACACACATGGTTTAGACATGCATGAAGGCGGAACACCCATATACATAAAATAGTGAATCTTAACACTCTCCCCACCCCTAGTTGTCAGTATTGACTTGCAGTGAACACAGCTGGTTCTTCCTGAGCCTGGACAAACATTAGAAGAAAGACAACGTATTTACAAACGATTTAATAACACTCTTGACCAGAGTTTACCCCAGGTAGGAAACAATATAGACATAGACATACTGTTTTCTTTCAATAGTTACAAAGTTAGTGCTTGAAAATGCCAGCCAGGAGTGGGGGGTCCTCTAAAATCCCAGTAGTAGGGAGGAGGAGGGGGTTCATGGCCTAGGATACATAGGGAGCCACAGTCTCCAACCAAAACCAGAACAGAAATCCAGCAGCTGAGCAGAAGCACTGTCTGATGACTCCAAGAGCTAATAAGCAGATTCTGTGCAAGGGGGGGGTGGGGGTGGGGTGTGTGTGTGTGTGTGTGTGTGTGTATGCACACGCGCACGCACATCATTATCCAGCCCCTACCACTGCCTCAGTAGCGCCTGTTCATCTTCTTGAACTTCTCATAGTGGTAGTCATCTGTGGCCTTCTCATTAGCAGGACGCTTGCGGTTGGGAGGGGACCCTGAGGAGAACAGAGATGGCCTGTCATGGTGGAACCAGCAGATACTACTGTTCAAGGTGAGAATTTAGTTGGAGTCACACCTAACAGCAGTCCTAGCTTGGAGGCCACAGAGGGCTCAAAGAGGTGTTTTTTTGTTTTTCCTTTACTAAAACTTTCAAACCCAGTCTTTACTAGCTTTCAAGTTGGGGGCCTCAGAGCAACAAACCACTGACTCTACACTTCTCACTTTATCCAGGAGGAACCATAGTTTAGAAAGGGGATGGTCCTTAGTAGGTCAGATGCCTTGGTCACTGCCCTGCACAGCATGACTCTGCCTTCAAGAGCCACCTGAGTGCTGTCCGTGGCTGTACTCACGTTCTGGCTCTGGCTTTTCTGTGTCACCCACTCGCAAGGGTCGGGCTTTGGGCTCTTCTTTGTTTCTTCGGATGGGTGCATTGAGCTCCTCGTGATAAACTGAACAGAGAAAGAACACGGGACTACATGTGAGGCAGGAGGCAGGACTCCTGGTGTAAGGCAGGCAGGGCACTGTATGAGGCAGGAGGCAGGGCTCCTGGGGACTCATGGGGCGGGGCAGGCAGGTCACTCACAGCGGTTGTGCTGCACATAGTTCACAGCCATGTTGGTGGGCACAAAAGATGTCTCACTATCCTTCTTCTTGTTCTGCTGCTCTGCCAGCAGCCGGGCCTTGGCATCCTCCGTGGAAATGATGTTTTTTATTTTAGCACTATGTGAAGAGAGAGCCAGACCTCATAAAGGGCATCACACCGATGGAACTGACTGGTGATGGAGGCTGGCCAGTCCCAGAGCACAGCACTCTACAGCGCACCAGCCTGCTTCATGCTTTTCCTTCTTTCCTTTTGGTTTTCCCAGACAGGGTTTCTCTGTTTAGCCCTGGCTATCCTGGAATTTCCTCTGTAGACCAGGCTGGCCTCTACTCAAAGATCCTCCTGCCTCCTCCCCTAGAGCAGGGATTTAAGGTGGGGACCACCACAGCCGGCTGCTTTTTTTTTTCTTTCAATTTTTTTGTTTGTTTTATTTATTTATTGTATGGGAGTGCTCTGCTGCATTACATCTGCATGCCAGAAGAGGGCATCCCCTTTATAGATGGTTGTGAGTCACCATGTGGGTACTGGGAATTGAACTCAGGTCCTCGTGAACAGCGGAAGAGTGCTCTTAAGCACTGAGCCATCTCTCCAGCCCTTCTTTTTGTTTTTAAGCCAAGGGTTCTTCTACTCAGTCCCTGATGGCCTGGAATGCAAATTAAAATTAGCATCTTTAATGAGAACTTTTCACATTTAATTTTATTTTATCTATGTATATGTGAGAACGTGTACCTTCTTGCCTTAGCCTCCCCAGCGTTCAGATGCCAGTGTGTGCCACCCTGTGATCATCACTGTGGAACACTCAGCATGGGACAACAAACGTGTTCTCTCATGATAAAGAGGGAACACCGGGGCCCAGCAGCGGTGGTGGCGCACACCTTTAATCCCTATGCTAAGGAGGCAGAGGCAGAGGCAGGCAGATCTTTGTCTGAGTAGAGGCCAGCCTGGTCTACAGAGGGAGTTCCAGTACAGTCAGGGTTACAGAGAGAAACCGTGTTTTGAAAAGCAAAAACGAACAAAAACTCAAAAGGACATCTATGGCTGGGCATGCAGTGCAGTGGCAGAGCACTTACCTAGCATGTGGGAGGTTCTGGTTCAAATCCCCAGAAATGCACATGTGCATACATACAAGAAGCCATGCCCCATGGGGCTGGTGAGATTAGGCAGTGAGATGGCTCAATGGTTAAGAGCACTGACTGCTCTTCCAGAGGACCAGGCTTCAATTCCCAGCAACCATAGGGCAGCTTAAAACTGTCTGTAACTCCAAGATGATACCCTCATACAGACATCAATGCACAAAAATAAAAGTAAATTTAAAAAGAGAGAGAGAAATAATTCCCCGTGAAAATGAAGCAGGCTGCCTAAGGTTCAAAGTTTGCCAGGCCAGAAAGAGACCAGAATCCACACGCCTCCTAATACTTCACTTTTGGCAAGGCTGCTGCTGACCTCTGTACTTGTTTCCCTGTAAGTGAAATAGGCCTCACAGTGGAGGGGTGGGCCAGCCTCTTATAGAGGAGCAAGGGAACTCATTAAAGGAGAGGGTGTGAAGGCTAAGGAGACACTTATGCCTCCACAGGCCAGGGGCCCTTAAGTCTCTTCAGCCACAGGGACCAAGGGTGACAAGAAAGCCCTGGAGACAACTTCATCTAAGAGGGTATATCTGTAGGTTTCCAAGGATACCAAGGAGGATTTCCATAACCTTTGTTAGCATGTGTGTGTTTCTGTGTGCATGTGCAGGCCAGAGGACAACTCAGTATAGCTCCTCAGGAGCTGCACACCGTATTTCTCTGAGGCAGGGTCTCTCTGGCATTGGCCTTGAACTCACTAAGTAGGCAAGGCTGGCTGAGCAATGAGTCCAGTGGCTCTCTAATCTCCAGCTGCCCAGTGTGCCTCAATATACCTGGCTTTTCTGGCATGGATACAAGGGATCAAACTGAAATCTCGTACTTGCATGACAAGTCCTTTACTGAGCCATCTCCCATAACCCAGGGCTTTAGGAATGCAAGGCAAGTGCTCTGTGGCTTGTCTGTGTAATTGCTCTCCCCAAGGGCAGGGGCACAGCCAGGGTTGGGAGACTTACTCTATGCCCAGGTCCACCTCAGGGATGCCACTCAGCATCTGGTTGGACAGCATCTCCTCAGTCTTCTTGGCAGAGGAGACTCGGATGTTTTCTGGCAGCTCATAGAGGCAGTCCTCAGCATTCTTGGGCTTGGCCTTCTGTTCTTCTTGCTCCACAATCCCCTTCCTCTTCTTCAGCTCTGTCTCAATGTACTTCATCCTGAGAAGGGGGACTACAGACTCAGGGGGCCAGAATGGCCATAACAAGGCAACTGCTAATTAGCATCTTTAATAAGAACTTTTCACATTTAATTTTATGTTATCTATGTATATGTGAGAACGTGTACCAGAACACAGGTAAAGTCAGAGGAGCTGGCTCTATCCCTCTCCTATGTGGATCCTGGAGGTTGAACACAGTCATAAGGCTGGCAGAAGACATCTTTACCCACTGACCGCTTTCACCAATCAACGTGTGTAGTGTGTGATATCTTGTATGCCTCGCCTTTAAAGGGTCTCCAGCTACTGATCAACTGTCCCTTTAAGAAATCTTAGCTGTTAGAACTGCTTGACCCTATGACCTTCAGTGTTGGCTGCTTCTTGGATTTCTGGGAACAGAGCAGCATATAAGAAAGCTAGCTGAGGCTGGGGATGGGGTTGGCAAGTGAGAAGAGAGGGCAGCTGTGGAGAAGATATTCTGAGGAGACCGTTGAGACAGGAGAAGCTGAGCTGGGTTGGGAAAAGGGGAGAAGGGACTGCTTAAGCTGACTGAGAACTGAGGGAGGAATGGTTGGGAGAGCCATTTGAAGGGGCTGGACTGGAAACTAGGAGGAGGGCTGGCAGGGAGTTAAGAAGAACCTATCCTTGTTCTAAAAAAGCTAGCTGTTTTACAAATGGGAAAATTTTTGAGCTAGCTTCTCATCATGAAGCCTTGAGTAACCTTGATGTCTTTATGTAGACCAGGCTGGCCTCAAACTCACAGAGAACTGTCAGCTTCTATCAACTGTTGAGATTAAATATGTATGTCAACACACTTGCCTCCAATGAAAAAATTATCAGTTCATGGAAAAACTAAGACTAAAAATAGCTGGAAGTTGTCGAGACAGTCGCACAATTGTCTGACCTAGTTGGTCTCAAACGTGAGGATCTCCTAACTTGGTCTCCTTGGTGTGGGAATTACAGGCATAGGAGTTCTGAAAATTTCAACCTAAAACACCAATGTGCTCTGGAGATTATGACACTAGATCTCCTGAGGTGACCATATCGAAGGTCCTTGAATACAGAAAAATGGCAGTATGTGGTCTCCCCCCACCTCCTGCCTCACACAGTGAACTCAGATTTACCAAGATTAAAAAAAAAAATCAACTTAGTTTACATAGTGAGTTCCAGGGTAGCCAGGGATACAATAAATAAATAAATACTTTAAAAAAAAAAAAAAGAAAGGCAAGGGCTGAGGATGTAAGGAGAGACAGCAGGAAATAGAAATGCAAGTAGAGAACCACCTTTCACAGATCCCAAGGGGGAGGACACAGCCAAGAAAACAGGAGAAATGCCGTCTGTGACCAGACATGTTTGAATGTCTGGCTGGGGCTTAGCTACAGTACTTACAGACAACTGGACTCACTGGTACCTACATGTCTGCATCCTCATCCCTCCGGTTGGTCTCTGCAGAAAATGATGTACCCAGGTGCAGATCCTCCTCTTCACTGACCCTGAGAGTAGGAAGCAGGTCACAGTCATTGATGCCAAGTTACAACAGAACACACATGAAAACATACGACGACATGGGATGGTATGCAAAGAGAAAGAATATGCAAGCAAGAAGTCAACATCGGCTGATACTTTGGGGGATGAGCGCATGTTTTTTTTTTTTAGGATTTATTTATTTATTGTATGTATGTGGTACTCTCTTCAGATACACCAGAAGAGGGTACCAGATCACAGTGAGCCACGTGTAGCTGCTGGGAGTTGAATTCAGGACCTCTGGAAGAGCAGTCAGTGCTTTTGATCACTGAGCCATCTCTCCAGACTGAATGCATGCTTTCTTTTGCAAACTTTTATAATAGTTAAGTTCCTGCGTGTGCAAAGATGGTGTCAGGGTGCTCTCATTTTTAACTTCTCCCCTTTGTCTCTTGAGATGTGCTCTTACTAATCCAGAGATCATTATTTTGGCTAGATGTGTAGGCAACCAAGTCCTCAGGATATGCTGTCATCGATGCTGGGGTTACAGACATATGCTGTCACACTTGGCTTTTATGTGAGGGTCAGGGATCTCATCTCAGGCCCTCCGCCTTACTCACTATGCCCTAGTTCCTTATGTACACTTACAAATGTTCCCATTGTTTGCTTTATTCAGAGAGGGTCCAGTGCAGCCAAGCTGACCTTGAACTTGTTTTCATCTCCAGAGTGCTGGGTTTTCAGTGTATTATTTTCTATGTTTTCATACAAGGCTTTTCCCCATGTTTGAAATAATGAACAAGACCCTTTTGCAAAAGAACTCCTCTCTTGGCTCAGAGCCCTGCATGGGGTTGTCTGTACCGTTGGCACACTGTGGTAAACCCTGTGCAGCATGTCCCTCGCAGTCCCTTCCCACTCAGGCCCAGGCGACAGCATTTGCACCCTGCTTCCTCCACTTACTTGTCTTTGCCCCGCTCCTTCAGTTTCTTCATGTCCACCATGCCACCTGTCGCCATTTGGAAAGGATCATCCTGCAGAAAGCACACAGCTTAGAGGACGCATAGAACCACAGCAGCTCAGTTAGTGTGACGGTCTGTGAGGGTGCTGGCGCACGTGCACACACATGTGCACATACATGCAGGCCAGAGGTTAACACTGTATGTTCTCATCAATCTTTCGCCATGTTTTTTTCTTTCTCTCTTATGTATATATAATTGTGTGTGTATTTTATGTAGTTGTGGAGGCAAGAGGCCAAACTCAGGCATCTGCCACAATCACTTTCCACCCTAAATTTCAGAGACAGGGAGCTTACTGATTTGGGTGTACTGGTTGGCCAGCCAGCTCTAGAAATCCATCTGACTCCACTGAACTCCCTGGTAGGGATACAGATGTAAGCTATCATATTCGGCTTTTATGTGGGTGCTAGGAGCCTGACTCAGCGAGAACTTTAGCACTTTAGCCACAGAGCCATTCCTCCAACCTTTTGACTTATACTGTGAGAGAGGGTCTCTCAGCTTGCTTATTCAGCTACATTCTCTCTGCCTCCCCAGAGTTCAGATTACAGGCATGTGCCACCATACCTAGGTTCTCATGGGATGCCAGAGAATCCAAACATGGACTCTTGTGCTTACATAACAAACACTCCGAGCTATCTCCCTGGTACCATGGTTATTCCTTAAAAAGAGCAACCACAGAGAGGAACTGACACTCACCACCAGAGTAGTCTCCTCTTGAACCTTCTCTCCCACCAGCAGGGCAGCCGCACTGAGCAAAAGAAACCAAACCACAGGAAGAGAATCAACACAAAGACAAGGAGGAAATCAGTGTGCTGGCTAGTTGTCTGTCAATCTAACATAAGCTGGAATTGTCTGGGAAAAAGAAACTTCAAAGGAGAAAATGCTCCATCATGCTGTCCTATAGGCAAGTACATGGAACATCTTCTTTTCAGTGACTGTGTACAGTGTCCTCCCCCCGGGCAGGTGGTCCTGTGTTGTCTAAGATAGCTGAATGTGAACAAGCCAGTAAGCAGTGTTCCTCAGAGTCTCTGCTTCTGTCCCTGCCATGATACCCCCAATAACTAAGTATGATCAGGAGAAGTACAAGTTGTTTTGGTCCTGGTCTGTGGAGAGCCACTGTAATGCCATATAGCTTCTACACAGAATTCAGCTGCCTGCATTTCACCTACACGGAGCTGAGGAATTCCAGCCACACCTCCTCCCACCTGACAGAGATGTCAGAGCCCCTCTGGCACTTCAAAGGAGCTGCAGTTTCCTGCGAAAGGGGGTCAGTCACCATCTCCTGCAGAGTAGCAGACCCTGTGAAAGTAACACCTTCCTAAGATCTGTTATGGCAGCATCGCTCAGTCTGCCGGAGACCTGCTTTGGGAGGGAGGGTCACGCCCACAGCACATATATTGTTGCTCTTATCCCCAAAGAAATATAGAAAGATTTTGTACAGCCATGCACTAATGTCTCTGTATGTTCTTTTCTCTCGACCCCTGTAGTTTCATTCTTCAGCTCTCCCTCCATGTAGAACCCGCTCGTGAGCAATTCCCAGGAAGCTTCACTGGTCACAGCAACAGGAAGCAAACTGGGACGATGGGGTTTGTAGGCTGGAACACTGATGGACGGACATGATGAGAAAGTAGTGAGGAAGTAGTTACAAAAGCCAAAGAAGAACCCAGTGCTCTGCACGCTGTGAATGGGGCCGGGCAGGGTGGGGGGTGAGAGGCAGTGAAGCAGCAGGTGCACGCTCCTGCAAAGCCATTCAAGATTCTGGAAAACACAGAGTAAGGTTCTGCCAGTCAAGGGAACTGTAACAGAAGACAAATGCCAGAGAATATGCACTGCAGCTTTCTCTGATAGTGAAAATTGACCAAAATGACCCTTAGGAACTGAAGTCAAGGCCTGACAGGGCCCCAATACTTTTTGTTTACTTTGTGACACAGGGTCTCATAATTGCTCAGGCAGGCTTTAAACTTGTGATTCTTCTATTTTAGCCTCCCACGTAGCTGGGACTATAGGGCTATGCCACTAGGATGGGCGTTGTTGATGCTGAGACCAGTTTCACTCTGCAAGTGGGGCTGGCATCCAACTCATGGTAATCCCATGGTTTCAGTTTCCCAAGTCTGGATGTATAGGTGTGAGGCACCACACCAACCCAGTTGATCTGGTAACAAGTTATAGTGCATACCCCAGCGATGCACATGATGCAGCCTTCTAAAAAGGTTTTCTGGAAATCACACACCATGGCCAGATGCTCACAGTATTATAATGATTTAATTCTTTAAAAGCATGGAATAAAAGTAGTGATAAAATTGATTACAATTGTCGAAACTAAAAAATAGGTGGGAAATAAGTGGAAAGATTATAAATGCTGTCTCTCTACCTCAGTTTTTTTTTTAATTCTTTTTAAAATATAGGGTCTTGCTATGAAGCCTAGGTTGCCCTCAAACTCCCTGTGGTAGTACTGCAGGCATGTACCAACCACCAAATCCTAACCCTACCCTAATAATTGTTTATTTATTATACTTTTCTAATCTAAGTTTTCCAAATTCTTATCTTTCAACATGTTGTCCATCACAATTCATCAGTGCAATTAAGAATTCGAGTTAGTGACCTGGAGCAGACACAGAGACCATCAGGCTCAGGGCATGTGACAAACATTTTGTAAAGAACCTTAGTTCCCTCTATGATCACTGGAAGTATATGTCAAGAGAAGGGACTATGTTAAAGGAGAGATTTGTGATTGCGACCCTAGCTGAAAAATTTACCTACCTCACCCCATTTGGCCTCTTCCGCAAGTTCTGCACCTCTCGGGTTTCTTCCAGTTTTAGCCTGGGGGAAAAAGGAATAAAATATAATACACAGGTTGAGAGACCTTCTGCGGAACTCAAAAGCCAAACTCCATTCTAAGGACATGTCCCTTTGCCGAGTCCCTGACACGGGGGGGTCATCGGCAGTCAGACCCATGCGACCCCGGGTACCTCTCCCAGCCGCGCGGCCCGGAAAATGTGGCCTTACCCCTAAGAGCCTCTGAAAGACAACAACCCTGGCTCCTAGTAAATGGTGTCAGCGTGGTGCTGGACTTTAGCCAGTCCCAAGCCTGTCTCCCTCTTCCTGGCCTGTGAAGACACTACCAAACACGTACCGAACCTCCTCTGATTCTTGTTCATCTTCCTCCGACTCCGAGTCAGCCCGGCGCCGGCGGAAGGTTTTCCCGGTGATCCGCATAGCGGAACCAGACCCTTGGCGCGGCGTTACTAGACGCGTAGTACAGGGAACCTCTCTCTCTTCCGGCGCGCAGAAGTGTCGTCAGAGCGCCGACTGAAATCAGACCCGCCTCCCCCTCGCCAGGCCACACCCCAAACCTGTAAGGCCCCGCCTCAGCAAGGCAGACACCCGCTCCGAACTCCGAAAAGCTAGAGCTGGTACCGCCGGGTGGCCACACCTTCGGCCACGCCCCAGCGAGTGACCATGCTCACCGCCAGCAAGACAGCCTTCGAATCACAAGGCGACGCCCCAGCAACACGGCCACTCCCCCCACTCCCGGCATGCTTGGGCACTCACCACTCGCACGGCCACGCCTCCGGCGTGCCCGGTACCGCCCTCTAGTAGGCCGCGACCTGTGACACCGCCCCTGCCCCTGGCATAGGCTCTTCCGATTGGGCGTCTGGTGGTAAGGAGGCGGGGCGTGGTAGGCCGAGCCACAAGACTCTGCGCGGCGTGGTGGTGGGCGCGCTTGACTGACAGGCGGCGCGGTTGCGACGGCAGGTGAGTTCCTGACGGCTGCTGCCTGCTGCCGGGGGCTGGGCCGCTAGAGCGGGGATCTTCGTGCCGCCGCTGGGAGCAGGGGAGGCCTTCCTTTGCAGGGCGACCGGGACCTGGTGAGAGGTCCCCGCCGCCTACCCTCCCATCACCGACTCTCGTGCCTGCCCCGAACCCCCACGGCCCTGGCTTTTGAGCAGGCCGCACGTCGCTTGGAAGGCCAGCGCGAGGCCACTCCGGCAGCCCCGGAGCCCTCACTCACAAAAGCTGACCAACTTGCCGGGGGTGACTATCAGTCTCGATGCCAACTGTCCATACCAGGTTGGCCTGCAGCCATTTGTCCCTAGGAGGGGTACCACTGACGTTCAGAGGCCGGGGACTGCTCTTCGAGAGCTTGGGAGGACTCCTTTGGCCTGGAGGACTGTCGCTCTGCATACGAACGTTACACCCCTGAGATGTTGCGAGGGTAGTTAGTTTTTAAAGGTGTCTATAAACACTTATAAGATGGATAAGTGCATGCGTAATGGCTCACATGGGACTTTTAGGGACTCCTTAATTACTAGTTTCCTCTAGAGCAAAGCGCTTCTTACTCTTAACTCTGTGGCAGGCACTGGGGTAAGCAGTCTCTTCTAGAAGCCCCCCTCCCCCCCTTATCTAATCCCACGAAGTAGATGCAGTTGGGTCTGTCTTTCCAAAAAACGAGGCTACCGAGGCGAAAGAGAAGTAACCCGTACTTCAAGTTACGCAGCTGGGAGGTGAAGCTGGGTTGGG
Source organism: Tokudaia tokunoshimensis (assembly GCA_036184795.1). Lineage (NCBI taxonomy): Eukaryota > Metazoa > Chordata > Mammalia > Rodentia > Muridae > Tokudaia > Tokudaia tokunoshimensis. The sequence goes on from BTHU01000004.1 coordinate 4,391,968, forward strand.
GACAGAGCTTTCACAGCTGCAGGGTTTGCTTCAGGGACAGCGGGCCTCTGTGGGTCTGCCCTGCTGCTGCTGCTGCTGCTGCTGCTGGTGTTCCAGCTTATGGGCTGGGGGAGGGGCTGGGGGAAGACTTTTCAAGAAGACTATTCTAAAGCAGGGAGGGCAGCCTGCCATGTCTTGGCTTTTTTTCTAGAACATTTTTTTTTCTCCTTAGACTGGGACAAAGAGAAAACTCGGGATGTCTTGAAACAGCATTTTGGCTTTGATCAAAGAGGCGTTAAGTATCAAAGTCTTGACCCCACTGGAGATTGGTTCAACCATCTTCAGATGTAGATGGCAGTCTCTTGACACCATGTCTCTGTTGGCTGAAAGAAAAGAGGCTCCTTGGGAACTGCTGGGTGAACCCAGGGACTTGGCTACACAATTCTCACAGCTCGGAAGTGGTTCTTAATTTCCCTGCCTAGCGAAGCCTTACCCTTTAACCTCTAGGATACTGAGCCACTCTGGTGCCTCCAAGGAAAGTCAGAAGGTCAAGAGCATTTTGAGACAGTCCTCATTTGAAGATACAGAGAGGGACATCTGATACAAACAAGTTGTCCCTCTCCCAGCCAGAATGCCAGGTGATACCAACTCCCTGGGCTGTGGCAGATGGAGTTGATTCTCATTTGACACGAGTACCGCTTGGAGTGTGGCAGCTGGAAGTTTGACCTGGGTGCTGGGTGCAGACTGCAGCGGCTCTGAGTAGTGTCCTTGGGAGTAAGAGTGCTCTGGAAGGGAGCCTCCAGGAAAGAGAGGGGTTTTCCTTTTTCTAGTTCAAAGACGAGGCTCAGATTTTAGTCTGGCGTGGGAGGAGGGATGGGTGCTGACTTTCTGGGGAGCTGGATGGATGGATACTCAAGGAGCAGGTACATCTGGGATGGCCTGGGATGGCCTCGTCACGGTAAGCAGCCAAAAGTGCTTGTTTGAGCTGGGCAATGGTGGCACGTGCCTTTAATTCCAGTACTCAGGGGACAGAGGCAGGCAGATCTATGTCTATGATCGATCTATGTGAGTTCCAGGACAGCTAAGGCTACCCAGAGAGACCCTGTCTCCAAAAACCAAATAAATAAATAAGAAAAAAGGAGAAAAATGCTTGTTTAAAGGACAGGGGATGTGGCTCCATTAGTAGAGTTCTTGCCTAGTCTGTGTGATGCACCCTGGATCGATCTCTAGCATGGCATAAATTGGGCATACTGTTTCATGACTGTAATCCAAACCCTTTTGGGGGGGTGTCAGAAGTTCAGCTTCATACTCAGCTACGTAGAGAATTTTAGATCAACCTGGGCTACATGTCACTGTCTCAACATCAAGAAGTTATTTAAAAAACTAACAAACAAACAAACAGATGTGGTGGTACATGCTTTTAATCCCAGTCGAAGGCAGACAGGTAGATCTGAGTTTGAGGCCGTCTTGGTCTACAAAGTAAGTACCAGGCTAGCCAGGGCTACCTCCTAGCTCCAAGGGAGGCTTTGTTTTCCAAGCCTCTCCTGAGGCATCCTCAACAGAGCAGTTCATTGCTCTGCACAGCTTTAAGAAGTTCAGACCAGGGGCCTGGACCACCGTCTGATGGGGGCTTTTCAGAGTCAATGGAAAGGAAAATGCATTAGAGTTTTGGGGCTTTTCCCAGGATAGCATGATTTTTTTTTCCTTAAAAAGCAAAAGCAAAAGCAGGGCCTTGCTGGAGGTGAAGATTGGCCCTGTGTCCACTGCTTGACCCATTTGGGATTTTGGAGCCACAGTTCATTTAGAGCACTGGCTGTAGGGCAGATCCCCTGGGTTTGGTCCTGACTCTGAGGTCCTGGCTCTGTGACTCAGCTCCTTTCCCCATCTTTGGTGGTGGATGGGTTGTATCCTGGCCTCCCAGGTCAGTATTGAGGGTCCTTCGAGGACACCCATGGGAGAGCTCAAGACTTGGAGCTGTTAGCAGAGCTACTAAGGTAGGGTCCCTGGTAGGCAGGAAGACCTAGAGGTGTGAGAAGGGGGTAGAGATGCCACGCGGCTTAAGAGTCAAAGGGAAGTAAGACTGGGACAGGGAGGTGGACGGTGTCTTGAATTTGGGGGAAGAGTGAGAAGAGGAAGGTGCACAGGTCAGCAAGGGGCGTGGCGTTCTGGTAAGGGGCTATGGTTGGCTCGTGCCAGGATCTGTGAGGGGTAGCTGGGGGAACCTGTGTGGGTGAAGGCTCCGCAGGGCTACTTTCAGATCCCAAGGGACCAGTGACTCCCTGGGAGGCAGAGGAATATTACCAGAAGCTCTGGGGAAAGTGATGAGTAACGGGCACCTGGGGCTGCCAGGCCTTCCAGTGAGTGCGCAGCCGCTGCTGCCCCTCCAAGGTCCCGCCCCCAGCCGGCTCTGAGGGTGGGGCTCTCTGGTTGCCTGCTAGCTGTCCATGCAGGTACTGCATCTTAACTCTGGTCTCAGGGCCAGGAGAGGTGGGCTCTTTGCCTCCGTCCTAGACATGGGGGTGTGGTCTAGTGGGTCCCTGGGAGCAGCTACACACAGGGCCATGCTGATCTTGAAGGGGCCTGTACCCAGCACCCTGTACTTTAATGGAGATGAGCCCTCATTATTCTCCTGCCTTTGCTGATTATTGGCCTTTTCTTCTTCATTTTCCATATCTGCATTTCCTAATTCCTAATGTCACTGCTGCTGACTCATGGAAAAGTAAGCCCAGACATTCTGGCCCCCTTATACCCAAGTCTCTCAAGCAATCAAATCACCAGAGAGAGGATGTCATCATACACAGCCAGAGCGTAGGTTTCCTCCTGTAGAAGCTTTGCAGTGACCATTCTCCAAGGCCGCTGTGACAGTGCAACAGGTGGGCCTGCTGGAACAACCGAAAGTAAGGCTCACAAGTTCTGGAGGTCAGAGCTGGAGGTGAAGGTGGCGTGGACGCCACCTTTACCTTGTGCTCATTGGTCTGGCTGAGTGACAGCTCCATTGCTTCTTTGTGCTTGAGGTTCAGAGATTTACGTCCCACTTGGCCCTCCACAGAGACCTGGTTTTTATTTCATTATCTTTCCCAAGTCCTTACCTCCAAATGCCCACGGATTCTAGGGTGCTGGTGCTTAGGAAGAAGGGTACTGTGGAACAGTTCAGTTGTTACCAGTGCTGGGGAGCTGCTCCGTCCGACAGTGCTTGCCCAGCAAGCATGAGGACCTGAGCTCAGTCATCAGAACTCCTGCGGAAATGTGGGTATGTGGTATATGCCTAGAATCCTGGCTCTGGAGATGGGGAGATTCCTGGCCAGCCAGCTTAATTAGTAAGCGTCAGACTCTGTGAGAGAAACTGTCTCAAGAAACAAGGCGGACAGCTCTAGAGAAGTGACACCCAAGGTTGGCCTCTGACTTCCACACACAAGCATACATGTACCCTCATCCCCACCCCAGGTAAATTCTTAAGAATACTATTATCTGATGTGTACTCCATACACCAGCTTGCTGGTGATATTTTGCCCACCTTCTTTTAAGAGAAGAGGGCCACCCTCTCCTTCCTCCTTCACTTTCCTCTCTCCTTGTTTGTGGTTTTTGTTTGGGGATTAAAAGTTTCTGGGGTTTTTTTGTTGTTGTTTGTTTGTTTTCTTGTTTAGTTGGTTGGTTGATTTGTTTGTTTGTTTTAGGTGTTTTTAGTTTGGTTTGCTTTTGGTTTGCTTTTTTGTAGCCCTGGCTGTCCTGGAACTCACTCTGTAGTCCAGGCTAGGCCTCGAACTCAGAAATCTACCTGCCTCTGCCTCCCAAGTGCTGGGATTAAAGGCGTGCGCCACCACTGCCCAGCTATCTATATATTTTTGAGGCAGGATTTCACTATGTAATCTGGCTACCCTGGAACTTAAATGTAGACCAGGCTGACATTGAATTCACAAAGAATTCACCTGCCTCTGCTTCCCAAATGCTGGGATTAAAGGCGTGTGCCACTGTGCCCAGTTTTATACAGTGTTGGTTGGCTTTTTATTTAATGCCCTTCTCTGTAGCCCAGACAAACCCAGAACTCAAAATCCTCCTGCCTCAGTAACCTGAGTGCTGAGGTAATAAGTGTGTGGCATCACTTGTGGGGTTACTCTCTGCTTTAAACTTCTGGTGTGCAGCCGTGGATGGCATGCCCATGCTCCAGGACCAACTGCCATAGTAGCGTACAACAGGTGCCAGCGACTGATGCAGTGGGGTTGCCTTGTAGGTCCATGAACTAAGCAACTCTGATGTGACCAGGAAAGCCAAACCACTCATGTTTGCTGAGCTGGAGAGTTTGCCAGATGGTTTAGAGTCAGGTTCTATTGACCTGTACCGACTGTTGATGAAGCTGACGACCATCCAAGCAGCCAGTGCTTGGCCATGGACCAACTCAATGAAACCCCTCCTGTCGCTTCCTAGAGAAGATTCTGAGACTTCTTAGCCACTGGGCTTTTTTTCTCTCATGGGGCCTGGGGCAGGAGGTGAGTTTGAAACCAGCCTGGACTGTACAGTGAATTCTAGGCCAGCCTAGGCTACATAGAGAGACTTTGTATGAAAAAAAAAACCAAAAACCCTGTTGTTATCTTTATGTTCTTCTGATCACCAGAATCATAACCAGGCTCCCCAAACCTCGTCTTATCCCTCTGGAATAGTGGCACTATGCCTCTAAACCCCACCCCTGCTCAAAATAGCCCTGGGCCAGTGCCAGGAGGCACTTGGCCTCTGCTGAGGAACAAAACCTGACTTTAAGTTAGGTTTGGAATTTAGAACTTTGAACCCTGTTGTTGTTGTCATGTGGCCACTTTAAAAGTTACCTTCTAACTGCCCCTCCCTCTTTAAACTGCCCACATCCAGGAGACTGTGGCCCACCCTGGGAAGCAGGGAAGTGGCTGGGAGTGTTTTAGCCCTGGTGGCTGAAGACTTGGTGCTCCCAGCAGCTCAGGGTTTTGGAAAGGCTTAAAAGGTGATCTGAGGGTGGCAAGAGCAGAGGAGACAGGTGTTGTTGTCCAGAGAGGCCGTCTGCCAGTTCAGTACCTGTCCTGGAAGCAGTGTGGCACTGTCCATGAGCAGTGCAAAGCCCGTGGAACTCGCAGACAGCCCAAATGCATAGCTTCCCCAGGAGGCATGGGGACGTTTCCATCCGAAGTAGATTGTCTACGAAATGTTTTGTTCGCCCCCAGGTGCTTTGCTTGAGGCTTTACTGCAGAGCCCCTTGGCAGCCAGCCACTGTTCACAGAGAATGTACACATCGGCCTCCTCCAGTGTATGCCACTGAGTCAGGTAGGCCCCACCCTCTCCTCTAAGATGCACCCCCTCAAGTGCTGGGGGGGGGGCATGGGAAGTGGGGGGGCTTTCCAGAAGGCCACGGATTCTACTTACCAGTTGCTTTTGCTGATGACATGTGGCTCTTGTGCTGGGCGTTTGCCATTTGAGATAGAAGAGGGTGAAGCCACGGGCCCAGAACCCGCAGGATAAAAGATGGGGGTGTGGAATGCATGGAGAGACTTTGCCTTTGCTTTCTCTATGAGTTAGAGAGCAGGGGCCAGCACAGTGGCCCTGCAGTTCCCACCCTGGGACCCACGGAGTGCAGGGGAGCGAGGGAGTAAGGCTGAAGCCTGTGACTGCTTTTCCACCCTCCCTCTGGGATGGCCATTGGCGAGGCTTGAGACTGCTGCCAGCGCCATCACAGCAGCTGAGGTGACAGGAAGGGCTTTTGCTGTTACAAGACTAGATCAGCGTGGTGTTTGGCTGAGGCTGTGGGTGGAGACATGCTTCCACCTGTCGCATCTAGGGGGTGCAGCCCTGGCTGTCTGTGAGGGCACTCTTGGAACCATTTGCATCTTTGGTTGATTTGAACCTTTCTTGGCAGCAGTTTGAGCCAGAATTAGCTGTCAACTTCCCAAACTGATTCTGTTGAAGACTGGGATACTGAAGCAGGTGTTTTGTGGGCTTTATTGTTATTTAGTTTTGTTTCTTTCTCCCTGCCTTCCCTCCCTCACCCTTCTTCCTTCCTTCCTTTCTTTTTTCTTTTTCTTTCTTTCTTTCTTTTGAGACACTGTTTCTCTATGTAACCCTGGCTGGTCTAGAACTCACTCTAGACCCAGCTGCCCTCAAATTCACAGAGATTTACTGGCCTCTGCCTCTAAGCCTGGCTTTATTTTTATTTTATTTTATTTTATTTATTTATTTATTTTATTTTATTGGTTTTTCAGGACAGGGTTTCTCTGTGTACCCCTGGCTGTCCTGGAACTCACTGTAGACCAGGCTGGCCTGGAAATCAGAGATCTGCTGCCTTTCCTCCAGAGTGCTGGGATTTAAGGCATGCACTAGTCTCGCCCAGCAAGGAGCCAGTGTTCTTAACTGCTGAGTCATATCTCCAGCCCCTTTAACTTCCAATTATCTTGCTTCCCAAGTACTGGAATTATAGACATGCACCACTACAGACCTGGTATCTCCTTTTAAAATAATCAGATTCCCAGAATTTTGCACACACATGCCAGAATGTCCTGTGTTCCCTTCCCAGCCTGCCCAGTGAAGCGCACCTGCCAAGTGACCAGATTATAGCCTGGACGGTCACAGTGCGGCCCCTCCTTCAGGAAAGCATTGGTTTTTCCAGACACATTTTCCTTTTTCTTTTTTTTTCTTTTTTTCTTTTCTGATTTAAAGAAAGAGAAAGAAACAGAGGAGGGGGGACTGAGAGGGCGGGCAGTGTTTGGGATCTAAATAATTTAGAAAAATGAAGAAACAGAAGAACATTGGGAGGAATGTCTGTCACATGTGGAGGGACTTAGCTACTCTGCACTAGTACTTTTAGAATATCCCAGTTTGCTTTTTTTAGGAGTGTGTCGCTTAAACTGGAGCAGCAAGGTTTTTCTATCCCATGACATCTGTCATCAGAAGCTGGTGACCTCTTCCACCCTGCATACTGGCCGTGTAGTCTGTCAGGCTCAGCCACTTCATCATGAGGGCGTCGTCCTCAGAGGTTCCTGAAGGCTGTGCACTTTGTGCTGCCTTTGGTATGGGACCTATAGACCTATCGTTAAGTGTCTCCCCTAAGCCTGTGGCTTCAGGGCCCTCAGGCTCCCTGGGAAGAGGCCCTGCCTGATCAGAGAAGGCAGTGTGGAAAGCCAGCCATGCCTCTGCCTGTCCACTTGGGGGAGTTAATCTCTTTCTAAAACACCGCTTACCTCCCCCCCCCCCCCCCCCCCCCCCCGGTCTGGATAAGGTGGTTTAGAGTTCCTGAGGGATGGGCAGGACTCCAGTGTCTCCCCACCAGTGAGTCTAAGCCTCACATGCAGCACTGTCCAGTACGATGTCTGTTGAGCTGAGTCCAGCTCTGACACCCTTTACCTCTGTGGACCCTCATACCAAGCCAACAGGACGGCTGATCTCTTCTCAGACTAGCTTGGGAGGCCCAGAGAGGCAAGCACCTTCCTGGGTTACCAGCTGGTAACCAGCCATACCAGGAACTGTATCATACCATCCACGAGAGGCAAGCACCTTCCTGGGTTACCAGCTGGTAACCAGCCATACCAGGAACTGTATCATACCATCCACTCTGGTCTCATCAACAGGTGCTGCTATTAACTTGGGATTGCTGTGTCTCCTTACAGGGGAGGCTGGCCAGAATGGGGGATGCCAGAGACCTCTGCCCTCACCTGGACTGCATAGGGGAGGTGACCAAAGAGGATTTGCTGCTTAAATCTAAGGTAGAGGAACAATCCTCAGGAACTAGGGCCCAGCCTAGGGCTGTCATGTGCTTGGGGGGACCTTTGTGAGGCAGGGCAGTATCGCCCTGCCCCCAGCTCTGCAGAGCCTTCTGTAAGTAATGGCCCTGCTGGCATCTGCTTCAGAGCTTTCTTCCAGGCGTTGGATCCTGCTACCATTAATCAGTTTAGATGAAACCCCCTGAGGGTCACTAATGGCTCCATCCATTTCCACTGGCTAGGCACACAGCCTTCATAAGGCAGGGATGAGCATGCAGAGGTGGTTCTTGTTTTTCTTCTGGCACTCTGGGCAAGTGCATTACTGCCCAGCCACTCCCTAGTCTTCCCTGTGTTCTTACAGATGTAGGCCTTACTTTGTCTGGGGCGTCTTCAGGGGAAGACTGAGCTTCCTCCCTAAGTTACACACAGCCACTGTTGCCTTCTGCTTGTTGAAGTGAAATTCTGTAAAAAGCCCTTGGACTGAGGGTGTGACTCTGTGCTGGAGGGCAAGCAAAGCCCAGGACTATCAGCACTTGGGAAGCAGAGGCAGGTGGATCTCTAGGAGTTCCAGGTTAGCCTGGTCTACAGAGGGAGTTTCAGGCCAGCCCCAGCTACATAGTGAGACCCTGTCTTAAAATAAAACAAACGAAGTGAGCAAACCGAAAGGTTTTTCTTCAAAGGAGCAAGAGGTAGGGGATCTGGGTGTGAGAATCAGCTGGGTCTGTCCTTAGCATCTCTCTGGATATCCAGAGACTTCCAGAATAAGGACAGTAGTGTTTATAAAACCTCACTGGGACAAGGACAAGAGCAGGGCTGACAGTGAGCCCAGTGCAGCCACCCAGGACTGTGCAACCTGGACTCGTCCAGGGTGTCACCGACGGGAACTGGGAGGCTGCCTTTCAGGCAGGGTGGCAGCCCCTGTACTCAAGAGCTAAGTCACAAAAGGAGAGGACCTCTGGCACTTGGGGAGGGTCGGGATCAGGGTGAGTTGTTGGCTTGCTAGGCCATTTAAGGGTAAGCTGGGGTGATTTGAAATACCTTTACAGACGTGTTATTTAAAAAACCCACTCAGATGAAAGTGTCCACAGGCGGTACACTGGAGTGAAGGCCTCTGAAGCCAGGCCTTTGGGGTTAGTGAGTTGCCGCTGACAGGAGAGGAGGTCCTGTGCTTCCCTCCCTTGACCACTTACACCTTTCTCTCCTACCACTCTCCCGCAGGGAACCTGCCAGTCATGCGGTGTTGCTGGACCTAATCTATGGGCTTGCCTCCAGGTAAAGGATCCTCACATTCCAGGGTTGGGCCTAATCTGAACTCTAGCCTGGGAATACCTAATCCCAGTGGCTACTACTTCAAGTTCAGGCTCCAGAGATAGTCCCTAGAATGGATACTCTGACAGCCATGAAGAGAGACAAAAGAAAACATCAAACTGGAGACAATTCTGAGCCCAGTGATCCTGTTTCATGAACTCTGCTTATGTCTGCCTACTACACCCAGTGTGGAATCTTGGCTGAGGCCTGGCCTTTCTTACAGCAGTAATGGCTCCTAGGCCTCACTTCTCTATGTGTAAACTGGGGTTAGTCACACTGTCTGCAGGCCCTCCGGTGGGAACAGGGTAGGATGAGCAGGCAGATGCCTGTGCTAGGCTTGTGCAGACCCTCGGCAGCATCCAGGGAATCACTTAGTGCAGCGTTGTTGGTCACGAGCATGAAGGATGCAATGTGGTGGCACGTGACTTTACATTTGACAGAAGCTTGGTCTGCATAGCAAGTTCCAGGACAGCCAGGGCTACATGGAGTCTATCTAAAAAAGAAAGAAAGAAAGAAGAAAAAAGAGAGTCAAGGTTGGTGTATCAAGATGTGCTGCTTTTCTCTGGAGCATAGAATTACAAGTCATTTTTACTTTTATCTGTATTATAAGTAGTATTACATTTTTCTATGAATATGTAATATATTTTATAATCATGCTCAAAATGTTATTCAAAGTTTCTTTTTAAAAGGCCGTATGTGGTGGTACATATCTTTAATCCTACCATTCAGGAGGCAGAGGCAGGAGTTTTTCTGTGAGTTGAAGGCTAGCTTGGTCTACATAATGAGCTCTAAGATGGCCAGGGCTGCATGGAGAGGCTCTGGGTTTTTTTTTTAAAACAAAACAAATTATAAATAAATAAATAATTCGAATTGTTGTTGTTGTTGTTGTTACTGACAGGGTTTCTCTGTGTATCCCTGATTGTCCTGGAACTTATTTTGTAGACCAGGCTGGCATCAAACCCAGAGATCTTCCTGCTTCTGCCTCCCAAGTGCTAGAATTAAAGGCGTGTGCTACCACACTTTGGCAAAAATATTTATTTATTTATGTATTTATGTATTTATTTTTATTAATAATTTAAAGTCAGGATCTCTCTACATAGCCCTGAAGTCCTGGAACTCACTATGTATATCAGGCTGCCCTTGAACTCACAGAAATCAACCTGCCTCCTGAGTGTTAGGATTAAAGGCGAGAGCCACACCCTCAGAGGAAAAAAAATCTGCAAAAATAAAAATGCTCCAGGAAGCTGGGTGTGATGATGCACACCTGTAATCCTAGTCTATGAGAAGCTGAAGAAGGATGATTGTCGCAGGTTCACAGTTTGCCTGGTCTGCACAGCCACCCTGGGTTACCTGGCATACCTTGTCTTGAAGAGTAAATCAGAGACCCAGCAGCAGAGCCAGAAAGATGATGTTAGGTGACAGCACCAAATCAGTCTTTGCACAAGTTACGGGCCCAATTGTGCCCTGGCCTGTCACTCAGGATGTGCATCACAGTGCTCCAGGTACCCAGGAGACAGCCAGAGGGGCTCACAGAAGCATGCCACTACAAGGGTTCGTGGGAACCCTTGGTCCTGCAGAGCACAGACCTGAGAGTCTGATACAGCAATGCTCTGCTGTGACCATGGTCACAGCCAAAGGTTATCCTGCTGGACTGTCTCTCCATGACACCAGGCACTCCTGGAGAAGGGAAAGTATGGTGGCCACTCTCTTCCAAACTGGGATAAAGTTCTGTGATGGACACTCTATATGAGCCTGGGTTTGAAAGGAGGGCAGATCTGATCTGGGAGAGACAAATGTGAGGCCAAAGGCAGGGTCAGAGGTGAGCAGACCCTATCTTGGGACATTGGGTTGTGTTGAGCTCCAGCTGCCGCCGCCCTGTATTTTGAACACCTGCTGCCCATTCAGTGTCTCTTGCACAGCCCAGGACCCTGGTTCCTGGCCCATGGAGTAAAGGGACAGGTTCTGGCCCCAGCACCTGGGCATGGTGTCTCCTTTACTCGGTTCAGGGCCACATTTTTTGGTGGCCACCCTCCTCTTTGGTTGCATAGGCCCGTGTTATTTTGGGGAGTTGAGATACCTTCAGTCATATGTTGGATATGGGCACGTCACACTGCCTTGGGATAGAGTTAGTGTTCACTGTGCTGACACTATCTCTTCTGTGGGGCCCAGTCCATTCTCACTGCCTCTCTTCCCAGGTCACCTGCCCCTACGTTGGTTGTGGAGAGTCTTTTGCTGACCATAGCAGCATTCATGCACAGGTGGGTGTGGTGGCATAGCCCTTGCCAGCAGCCTCCTAGCTCCATCTGCCTGCCCTAGGCCTTGGCGACTGGGCCTAGAAGGAAGAACAGTCCGTCACAGCACAGTTGCTAAGAGGAAAGCAGGCACAACCCCCACACTAGCCTGGCTGGTAGATGGCATCCCTGGCAGAGATGGCATCCTAACCCTGCTTAGGGTTGGGAGGCGGGGCTTGCTGGGTCAAGACACCTGCTTGACCAAGTTGTCTTTGACCTTGTTTTGGATCTTACTCTCCAGATGAAAAAGCACAACCTGACTGTGAACCTGACCACGCTCCGGGTCTGGTGCTATGCCTGTGAGCGGGAAGTCTTTCTGGAGCAGCGTTTGGCAGTCCACCTGCCCAGCTCCTCAGCCAGACTCTCAGAGCAGGTATACGCCGCAGAGCTCAGGCTGCTTGTTGGCACCAGTGTCCAGATGGGGCAGTGTGAGTCCAGAGGAAGTGTGTGGCAAAGAGCTTTTGTGAGCAAGTGTTCACTGAGCCCAGTTGTGTCAGGGCCCATGTAGGGCCGTGTGGATACAACTGAGCTGGGCCAGGGAGGATTGGGGAGGTGCACAGGTCCATTCATGGCCATGGGGAGGGCTCAGGAAGGTCACAGGCAGTCCCTGGCAGTCCCCATATCCTGAGGGATCTGAGAGGAGTCACTGCAGCATGCTCCTTTGTGGAAACGACTGGGAGAGCACAGTTCCTGTAGCAGCAAAGCGCTGGATACTCCTCAGGATGGGAGGCTTGGCCCTTGACGGGCCAGCAAACCCATCTGTCAGGCTGAACAAGCAACCCTGGAGGACCAGGCTGTTGTGTGTAAGGGTGTGGACAGACACAAGTGGTGTATAGGTGTGTGGGTAAGTGCAGGAGGTATCGGTCAGGGGGTGTGCATGTTGCTCTGACGTCTGCTGGCTGAGACAACTTGACATAGCTCCTTAGTGACAGCATTTATTGTAGACAGTGTAACTGGGAGATATTTGTAAAGGTTTTTATTTCTAATTTTTAAGAGGGGGGAGAAAAGATTATATTTTTATCTTCTGTGTATGCACATATGTTTGTGTACACTCATTCAGGAGTAGGAGGAGACAAGAGAAAGTTATCAGATCTCCTGGAGCTGGGGTAGGCAGTTGTGAGCCTCCTGGTGTGAGTCCTCTGCAAGAGTGGTGCATTTTCCTAACCACTGAGATGGCTCTCCAGCCTGGAAGCTTTTCAGGCTGTAACATTATATAATGTCCATTTTTGTTGTGTGTGTCAAGTGGTAAGAATGAACATATGTGTGCAGTAGTTAGTAGTGGATTGCTCAGGAAACTGGGATTGCGTGGTCTTTCTTTGTTCCTCTCCTGCCCCACAAGCCTTCTAAAGGAAGCAGCAGTTCTTGCAAACGAAAGGCAAGTCTGGGTCTCCAGCAAGGTCCCTCGCCTCCCCTCTTGCTTGATGTTCTTCACTTTGTTGGGCTCATTCTGGCTAGCCTAGATGCCAAGGTCTCTACACTCTGCCTTGGGAGTACATCCAGGTCCCCCTCTTCACCCCAGTTTCCTCTTTCTGGGTCTTTAACGCAGGACTCCCCACCCCCCTCCCACCCTCTGAAAGCTGTCCCTATTGCTGTGGCTGATGAAGGAGAATCTGAGTCTGAAGATGACGACCTGAAGCCTCGAGGTAATGGTCAGCATCAGGAGCCATTGGGTCAGGCTGGGCATGGAAAGCACCGGTGTCTTGTCTCTGCTGGCTCCAGCTGCCCTGGCACGGTGGGCAGGGCGGCAGGCACACAGAATGTGCTGTCCCCAGAGACGTGGTCGTTCCTCTCTCAGTACTGGTCAGATGTCCTGTGTGTGTGACCTCGGTTGTGTTGTTTGGAGCCTGAACTGGCCAGAGTAGCTAAGGGGCCGTTTATTTGGCACACATAGCCCTGCTTAGATGTTCTGAGCAGCAGCTCTGCTGACTTCCTGGGAGGTCTCTGGGTGGAATACTCCTGTTGGGATCTAGTAGCACTGGGGTGTAGAGAACTCTCGGGGGAGAGGGCCCCTCTCCTGGACAGGCTTCTCAGCCCTTCTCCTCCATGTTGTTTGTAGGCCTCACAGGCATGAAGAACCTGGGGAACTCCTGTTACATGAATGCTGCCCTGCAGGCCTTGTCCAATTGGTAGGTTGTCATCTGAGGGAAGGCCAGGAGCTGTCCCTGACAAAACCTAGAAAGAGCAGCAGCCTCCAGCCTGTGTGGTGCACACTGGCCATAGACATTCCATAAGATACACCTCAAAACCCCTAAAACCAGGCAGGCCTGGTGACTGCTGTCCCTTCAAGTCTCATGTGAGCCCTCAGATAGAGGAGACAGCATGATAGGAAGGGTGTAGCTCACTGGTGGAGGGTTTACATAGCATGTGCAAAGCCCTGGGTTTCACCCCCAACACCGTGTGCATGTGACCTATCTGCAAGAAGATAAATTCATTGTAGCCCAGTAACGTGGGGAAATGTAGACTGACAGTTACTGAAGTGAGCAGTGCAGAACCAGACTGGTAGAAAGGGCGTGCCAGATGGGGTGCAGGCCTGTTCACAGTTGTGATTGAGAGTACATGTGATCATTGTTTTGTACACACACACACACACACACACACACACACACACACACACACACACACACACACTCACACACACACACCTGACACAGCGGTGATAAAGCAAACCCAGCAGCCTTCCCCTTTTCCTATGTATAGCTGTATGTTAACACATAGGACACCCAGGAAGAAGGGAAAAAGGGAACAGATACAAATACCTAGAAACATCTGGAAGGATAGCCCCAAGGCTATCCACAGTGGTGGTCTCATGGCAATATGGTCAGTTGATATTGTTTGCCTGTGTGTGTGTGTGTGTGGGGGGGGGGTTGAATATGAATATGTAGTTCTTGCAGTGTGATAACTTGTGAAAATATGCAGAAAAGGGAGTCAAGGAGGGCACCTCCTGCCTGACAGTCCTGCAGTGTGGGCACTGTAGAGAGCAGGGCAGCTCTACCCTGTTCATTCAGTCTCAGCCTAAGGACCTGGCAGAAGCTCCCACTCATCTGACTCTGGAGAGAGGGGTGTTTGTTTCCTGTAGCTGACAAGGCCTTCCTGCCTCTCAGTTCTGGAAGCCCACTTAGTAGCAGTTTCTTCCCAGGCCCTCCTCTCTCTGTAGGTAGCCATGTGTTCTTGAGGTCTTTTCCTCTGCACACATGTTTGGTGTTGCTCTATGCATCCAAAATTCTTCTGTAAGGATACCAATGAGACTGGCCTGGGCCCTATCCCAGAATCCCATAGTAATATGATACCTACTTAACGGTCCTGTCTCTCAGGGCTTTAGTATGAATTTGGGGGATTTTGATGTAGGTGGGCTTCTAGTCATCTGCAAGGAGTTCTGGGTGTGGTGGCCCCATTGTCCATGGCTGTTTCCACCTTCTGTTGTTTACTTTGCTCCGTAAAAAAAAAGATACTCTATTTATTTAGTGTGAGTGTATATGTGTGGGCTTGGGTGGAGTCGGGGGTAACCTTAAAAGCTGGCTGTTTCCTTCCACCATTTAGGCCATCTCTAGCTCCTCCTTAATAACACTGTGTTCCTCCCATTTCTTTTCTGTCCTTGTTCTCCACCCTTAACCCAGCCCCCCACTCACCCAGTTCTTCCTGGAGTGTGGTGGCCTGGTGCGTACAGACAAGAAGCCAGCCTTGTGCAAAAGTTACCAGAAGTTGATCTCTGAGGTGTGGCACAAGAAACGGTGAGTGTGAGTCTGACCTTGCTTTAGATGTGCTGGGCAGGACTGCATGTCCTCTCGGTAGAATGCTTCCTCTGGGTTCCTCCATGGCACATGCGCTCTCACAGAGAGCCTGCACTGCATGTCTAGTTTATCTAGTTCCTTTGGTGAGTGGGGAGACAGAGATACTGAGCATGAGGCGTCCATCTTGTTCCCAGCCACAGAGCTTGTGACCATGGAGCAGGGTCTGAGCTGATGTCAAGCCTGGGTGGCAGCTGTTCTGACAGATGTCTCTCCTGAGGCCTGCAGACCATCTTGGCTGAGACTGTAGCTGGGGGTGGGGTAGGGTGTTGGGTGCCTGCCAAGCCAGGGTTGTGGCAGAGTGAAGTGAATTTAAAGATGAAGATTGGGACCGGTCTCCTCTGGAAGTGGAAGGTGAAGCCGTTGCTTACACACCCGCATTACTTCCCTCTCTCTGTTCCTGCTTCATATCCCGACCCAACCCTCACCTTGCTTGTCCTGACCTGGCTTGCCCAGCCTTTCCCTGAAGGCTCCTGTTAGTCACTTTTGGACCTCTGTTGCTGGGTCTGCCTGCTTTCTTAGTCTCTGACTGAGGACCAACTCTCCTCTTCCTCCCGTCCTTCCTCCCAGCAGCTGCAAAGGTCCACGGTATTCCTGCCCTGTCCTTTTTCTCCCGAACTGTAATAAAATGAACCTCACGCCTCCATAAGCAAGCAAACAAACAGCAGATATAAAAATAAAAAGAGCGGAGTTGGGAGCGCTTGAACATGAGGCCCAGGCACGCACTAGGTCGCAAGTGAACTAAGAAGCTGATAGTGTGCTGTTCCGTGGGTTGGAGGTCCAAGTCCCTGTGGGGTCCCTGTGGGGTCCCTGTGTGCACCTTAGCCTGCTCTTGTAGGGACACTGCTGCGGTCCTACTGTGCAGCGCTTGTGGGTGGGGACATTTGTTGACAGATAGTAGTATTTCATTGTACTTGTATGAAGTTCTAGGTCTTTCAGCAATGAACATATATTGTTCGTCATGAGGAAAGCTATATATACATTTTACAGTGAAATTAAGTAAACAACTACTCCCCGGGACGCGCCAGCTCAGGCAGCATTGGTGTTTTGCTTCTGGGTGTGGACGCTATGGACTTGTCTTCTGGCTAGTGCGGCCAGTGGAGGTGGTGGGAACCCTATGGGGTCTGATGTGCCTCGCCCTCTTGCCTTTCCAAATGGTGTAGCTTAAGGCTGGCCACCTAGGCTAGCAGGTTTGGTCTCCCCACAGGCCAAGCTATGTGGTCCCCACCAGCCTGTCCCATGGGATCAAGTTGGTCAACCCGATGTTCCGAGGCTATGCCCAGCAGGTAAGCTGTCTAGCTGCTTGAGACACTAGCTCAGCAGGCAGAGAGGCCAGGCAGTTATGGTCAGGGCCCTTTTGACTCCTGAGGATAGGAGGGCTCCCAGTAACCTGCTGGCCTTTAGCACCGCTTTATAGACAAGGAAACTGAGGCTTAAGGGACTACATCCACAATGCCAGCCACACAGCCAGTAAGCAATGGAGAGAGCATTCCTGCCCCTCAGCTCAGGGCAGCCTCCCTATTTTCTAATTAATTTATTAGTCACTTATTTAGTGTGTGTGTGTGTGTGTGTGTGTGTGTGTGTGTGTGTGTGTGTGTGTGACAGAGGCTGATGCTACATGTACTTCCTTAGTCACTCCCCACCTTATTTTTCTGGGAGAAGATCACTTAGCAACCTAGAACACACAATTAGGCTAGACATACTTGACCAGGACCCTCTCTCCTCTGCCTCCCAAGCTCTGGGATGGCAGGCATGCAGCACTGCGCCTGCTTGCTTGTGGGCATGGGGTCAGAGGTGGGCCCTGAAGATTACACTGCAGACACTTTACGTATGGAATCATCCTTTTACTTTTTTGGTGGGGAGGGGAGGTTTGTTTTGTTGCTGCATGATGTATGTTTGTTAAGTTTGTTTTTTCAAGACAGGCTTTCTCTGTGTAAGGCCATCGTAGAACTCACTCTTGTAGACCAGGCTAGCCTCAAACTTAGAGATCCTCCTGCCTCTGCCTCCTGAGTGCTGGGATTAAAGGTATGTGCCACCACTACTGAGAGCTTTTTTTAAAATAGGGCCTACTATGTAAATCTGGTTTTCTTGGAACTCACGTATAGAGCAGGCCGGTTCTGTTTAGAAAATCATGTGCTAGGCATGGTGGCACACTCCTTTGGTTCCAGGACTCCAGAGGCAGAGGCAGGCGGGGCTCTGGAGTCTAGGCCAGCCACTGTGTTCTCTGGAGCAGTGAGTTCCCGGGAAACTAAGAAAGGAAGGAAATCATAAAACCGATAACGTGCCATATGAGTTCCTCGAGCCATGTGGAGCCCCACGGGCTGCTGTGCTGTGGGGTGGGGACTCACGGCCAAGCCTGTAGTCAGAGCTGGACCTGTTTGGGTCACCGCTTCTGCTGTTTATGTGTTGGTCCCTCAGACACAAGGGTAGGCACTGGGGATGCCTTCTCTCTCGTCTGCCACCTAATCCAGTCTGGGGGCCCCTGAGAAAGTTCAGGCTGCCTCTGTACTTCCTGTTCTGTGAAGTGGTGACCCCAGTGACCTGGGCTCATTGTCTACCACAAGGGACAATGTCACAGGTGAGCAAGGCTCAGAGATGCTATTCATCCAGGTCACACGGCCCACTGTGGCAGGGTGGGGTAAGTGGAGCTTAGCCCTTACCACAGAGCTGTGCTGTCTTCAGGCAGGATGGACACCGTCCAGTGGTGCTTCTTGGCTCTTGGTGACATCCATCTGGATCCCAGCAGAAACTGCTTTTCTTGGTCCTTAGACTTCCCTGTGGACATTAGACATTTATGAGTCTAAAGCCAGGCACAGTCTAGGTCGCTTTTGGTGGCCATAGGCTTCCATGTGCTTCCATGTGGAAGCTAGCTGAGGACTTCGCTCTATCCTGACCTCTCCTGGGGATTTCCATCCAAGGCGGAATCTCGGGCGGCTACCTAGGAGCCCGATTCTCTCATGTGCTCCAGGAGTAGCCTAGGGGTCATCAGGCAGCAGCGAGGCTTGGAGCCCATGTCCTCCAATGCCCTCAGCCCTTGAGGTCAGCTACCTCAGTAGGGTGGCTCTGCTGGCAGACTACCTCCTGGCTTCCTGCAGGGTTGAATTAGGTACTGGACCCTCAAAATGACACCATATTTGTAGGGGAAGCCACTTAGTCCATTTCCTACCCATGTGAGTCAGGAGAGTGGGACTCTGTATCCAGGGCCTCTCCTGCCACTGTGTCACACACAGGGTGTGGCATGTGAGCAGGCAGGAAGATGCAACAGTAGAGAAGGGGCCAGCTCAGCTGCCTGTGTTGACTAGCATTGTTCAGCGCAGTGCTCCTGCCAGGGCTGGCTCTTAGGGTCCTGCACGTTCATCCTTCTGGGGTTCCTTCCGCCATGCTGACCCCTGCTTAAGGAGCAAGGGCACCTCAGTGCCTAGGTGTGGCTGTCCATCCCTCTTCCTGCACTGTGGAAGCAGAGTCGGAGTTGGTCCCCTGGCTGTGTGGCCTGGGAGGAATCCTGTAGTGTCTCTGCACCTTGGCTGGGATGGGGCTGGACCAGAACCATGGTGGAAACAGCCTCAAGGGACTAAGCTGCTGGTCTGTACAGTGCCACAGGACCTGTGGGTAGAAGCAGCAGTGCCCATGGGAAGCCCTGTGACATGATCCTGGTTGCAGGACACCCAGGAGTTCCTCCGCTGCCTGATGGACCAGCTTCACGAGGAGCTCAAGGAGCCTGTGGTAGCGACTGCGGCAGCACTCGCCGATGCTCGGGACTCGGATTCCAGTGACACGGACGAGAGGCGTGATGGCGACCGGAGCCCGTCAGAGGACGAGTTTCTGTCCTGTGACTCGAGCAGTGACAGGGGTGAGGGTGATGGGCAGGGACGTGGTGGAGGCTGCTCAAAGACTGAGATGGAATTGCTGATCTCAGACGAGGCGGGCCGTGCCATCTCTGAGAAGGAGCGAATGAAGGACCGCAAGTTCTCCTGGGGCCAGCAGCGCACCAACTCGGAGCAAGTAGATGAGGATGCTGATGTGGACACAGCCATGGCCTCCCTTGATGACCAATCCAGAGAGGCCCAGCCGCCATCACCAAGGTCTACCAGCCCCTGCCAGACCCCAGGTATCAGTCAGTCATGTCACTGGTTGGGCCACTGGGAAGTCACAGCCTATAAGCCCTATGTCCATTGCCCGCCTAGCATTACCATTCAGTAGCTAGGGAGTGGGGGACTCATCCCCCGAGCCCTCGCAGGCTGGGAACAGCCTCGGTGCTAGGCTCGCTAGGCTTTCAGGCCACAACCCTGCCTAGTCTTTAGCCTCCATTGGAAGTGGACTGGGTAACATCCCAGTGTTGGATGGGGGTGGGGATGGATGTAGAAGAAGATATGGGGAGTCAAGCATTATACCTGGGAGGAGACGCTGGCAGGCTCTCTTGCTCAGGCCTCAGAGCTGGCATGGAGGACACCAGCTTGGCTGCCCTGGCCCAGAACTTCCCCTTCCTGTCCCCAGAACCAGACAATGAAGCCCACATACGCAGCTCCTCTCGTCCCTGCAGCCCTGTCCACCACCATGAGGGCCCTACTAAGCTGTCCAGCAGCCCTCCTCGTGCAAGCCCCGTGAGGATGGGGCCATCGTACGTGCTCAAGAAAGGTTCGGGGGCAGTAATGAACTCAGCCGGGGATGACACAGTGACCAGTTTGGGGCACTTCAAGCTTTGTCTAGGCTGTGTGCTGCCCCCTTGGGCCCTTAAACCCTTGTAACAGCCTTGGGGTATGAGAGGGAGCCCCGTTTTATAAACAGTAGTGCTGAGGTGCCAAGGGGTGAAGTGTGTAAGTAGTGAGGACTCCACAGTGTGGCTGAGGAGATCACTGCCTGCCCCTGCCAGGCAAAGGAGGCTGGCCTAGTCTTGTGCTGTGCTCCCAGCCCAGGTGCCAAGCACTGGTGGCCGGAGGCGGAAGGAGCAGAGCTACCGCAGTGTCATCTCGGACGTCTTCAATGGCTCTGTCCTCAGCCTGGTGCAGTGTCTTACCTGTGACCGGGTAGGTACCTAGGGGAGGCTGGCATCACTTACTGCCTGGGTAGGGTGGACTCTCCCGTGGCACTCCCTCTCCCAGGAGCAGGCTGTCTGCTTTACCTGTGAACAGCAGACACTGGCAGGAGTGGGCAGCAGGCTGATCTTCACCATTTAGGTGTCTACAACAGTGGAGACATTCCAGGACCTGTCATTGCCCATCCCTGGCAAGGAAGACCTAGCCAAACTCCACTCTGCCATCTACCAGAATGTACCAGCCAAGCCAGGTGCCTGTGGGGACAGCTATTCCTCCCAGGGCTGGCTGGCCCTCATCGTGGAGTACATCCGACGGTATGCCCATCCTGCTAGCTGGGGTTCCCAGTCTGGCCTGGCTTTCCTGGGTCTACCAGCAACGCAGAGCCATGGAGAGCCCATGGATCAAGGGAGCTGGGGGTCAGAAGATACAGAGAAGTTATTGGGTCCAGGGTCTTGGTTACTTTGGGATAGCCTGGACTAGACACTCCTTGAAGGTGGAGGACAAGTGACAACCCAGAGAGTGACCAAGCAGCATGTAAAAATGAGGCAGCATCTCACCTGCCAAGGCCTGATCATTAGAGTCACAGGCAACTTCCTTAATTCCTGAGGCAGATGACCTAGGGGACGAGCAATAAACCTCTCCCCACCAGCCTTTGTATTCAAAATGTCTAGGCCCAGGCTGAGTCAAGCTGCCAGACAGGTCCAGACTGCCGCAACCCCATACCCAGGGCCCACAGCACCTGTCATTTCTTTCCTGTCTGTCTAGGTTTGTGGTATCCTGTACCCCCAGCTGGTTTTGGGGACCTGTTGTCACACTGGAAGACTGCCTTGCTGCTTTCTTTGCTGCTGATGAGCTGAAGGGTGAGTGGACTGGCTATAGGGAGAGGGGACTGTATAGAACCCACTGGGGGCCGGGCCTCAGCTAACCTGCAACCCAGGCCTAATGGACCCAGGGCCGCTTTGCTTTCTGGAACTGATCCTGTTAGATTCCACTGATAGCTTCCTGGAGGTGTATACTTATAACCCCAGCGCTTCAGAGGTAGAGGGTAGAGGCAAAAGATCAGGCATTGGGGTTATTCTGGGCTGTATAGTGAGCTCAAGACCTCACTACCTGAGGCCTGGGCTACATGACAAACAAACAAACAAAAAAACAAAGGAGATAGGTAAATGTTCACCTGCTGTCCACCAGGGCATGCTTGGACACCTGGCCTCCCACACTGTTGCCTGTGATTCTCGGCAACAGATTCTGTTGATCTGTTGTTATTTTCCACCAGTTCAGTGGACAGAAGGGGTGGTTCACTTTAGTTCTGTGCTTCCTTGAGCATTTGCTTGGTTTTTGGTTCTGTTTTGAGACAGTCTTATGCAGCCCAAGCTGGTCTCAAATTCATTATGTAGCCCAGACTGGCCTTAAACTACTGATCCTCTAGCCTCCGCTCCTCTAGCTGAGATTGTTGGTTGTGTACCACCATGAGCAGCTCGGATGCTCAAATGTGGTTTAAAGCTATTTATCTATTTACTTAGTGTGTGTGCAGACCTCTGTCCTGGTATGGAGTTAGAGAACAGCTTGGGAGTTGATCTGTCTTTCCAGTGTGTGGGTCTTAGGATCAAACTCAGGTTTTCAGGCATGGTGACAAGGACCTCTACCTGCTGATCCAGGTATCAGCAGGCTCCTGATTTTTTAAATTTCTTTTCCAGTTGTAAAAATACACCATATTGTATTAGTTTACAAGTGTTATGTGTATTAACATCACTATGCAACCGCTAACACCTCCGCTCTCACAATATTTTCAACTTGCAAATATAAAACTATATCCATGTTCCCCCTTCCCCAGTCTACTTTGATGTGCCCCACCCCTACGTCACACACACACACACACACACCATTTTTTTTGATGCAGGGATTGAATGTTGGGCCTTGTGTTTTCGGGGCTTGTGCTCTAGCACAGAGCCACATCCCAGCTGGTCTACTCTGAGTGTGAGACCGATTCTCTGACTCCCTGTTTCCTTACGGAGCATGGCGCCCTCAGAGGTCACCCGATGGGAACATGGCTCAGAGTTGTCTTCCTTTTTTTAATCTGTCTTCTGGATAAGATACGGATAAGAATTTCCATTTTCATCTGTCTTGTGGACAGACCACACCCTCTGTGACTCTGTCAGTGTGGACTTGGTCTGCCTCTACATCAGCTGCTGTGAGTACCACTGCTGTGCACATCTGTGCACACTGAGGTGTCCTCTGTCTACGTATGCTCGGCGGTAGTCTTGCTAGATCTGTGGAGACCACAGATTTCTTTTTTTCTTTTTTCTTTTGGCGCCATGCCACTTATACCCCAACCCTGAAGAACTAGCTAGTTCCACATAGACTCAGGCTTCCTGCCCCATGTCCTTGCCAGTTCATTGCTGCTCTTTCTGGATAGTTGCAAGCTTACTGGGCATGAGGCGTTACCACTGTGGCTTTCATCTGCATCCCCAGTGGTCATGATGCTGAGCATCTTACAAAGGTTTGCATGGGGGGCTGGGGCGGGGGCGGGGGCGGGGTTGGTGAGATGGCCCAGCAGTTAGGAGCAGTTGCTGTTCAACTTCCAGCACCCACTGGGCAGCTCACAACCAACTGTGACTCCAGTTCCGGGGGATCCAATGCCCTCTCTGATCTGCCCAAGCACTGCATACATGGTGCACAAATATACATGACAGAATAACTGTACACAGGAAGTAAATAATCTAAAAAAGAACCTGTTTGTCTGTGGGGATGGATGATCACTCAGTGGGCAATGCGTTTGCTGAGCTCAGTTCCCCAGCAACCAGGTGAAAGCCCGCTGTGGTGGCTATAACTATAACTCCAGTGCTCAGGGTGGGCAGGGGGAGGGGCCAGGGCCTTACTGGCTAGCCAGTCTAGATGAACCCCAGGGGGGTTGGTGACAGACCCTGTCTCAGAAAATAAGGCGGAGCATCATAGAGGAAGATGAGCTAACATTGACCTCTGGCCTCTGCACATGTGCACATAAGGTGACTGCTCAAACTTGAATGCGCACACCAGTGTCACTCTTTGGAGACATCTCTTTTATTCTTTTGTCTGTTTTGATATCAGGCCATTTTGTTGTTGAGTTTTAGGAGTTCTTTATATTAACCCCTGTCAGGTACAGATTTGAAGGGTTGGAGGTGTGGCTCCATTAGTAGAGAGATTGCCGGGTTGCACCAGCATTGCACAAACCAAACATGGCAGAGGCACCTGTCATCCAGCACTCTGGAGGTAGAAATAGGAGGATCAGAAACTCAGGCTTGTCCTCGGCTGTGTCTGTCCGACCCCGTTTTAGGAGCACCGAGATGGGATTTGAGTGTTCTTCCCTGCCAGGTAGTGTTTTTCTTTTTATATTTAGCTTTACTATTTTAATTGCATGTGTGTGCATGCGCACACTTGTGTGCAAAGGCCAGAGGTCTTGTGAGGTATTTTATGTTGAATGTTTTATCTGAATGTGTGCAACACATGTATGCAGTGCTGCAGAGTTTAGAGAAAGACATAAGATCCCTTGGGACTGGAGTTACAGACAGCTGTGAGCTGCCGTGTGGTTGCTGGAAATTGAACCTGCTCTTAACCCCTGAGCCATCTCTCCAGCCCTAGCAATTGGTTTTCATTCTGTTAGTTGTATTATTAATTCACAGAAGCTTAAAACTTTTATTGAGACAGGGCCTCATAGTGTAGCCCAGGCTAACCTCATACTCGCTATCTAGCTGAGGATTATTTTGAACTCCTGATTTTCCTCCACCTTTAGTGATGAGAGTTTGGGTGCATGCCACTGCACCTGGATTTTATAGTCTTAGCACCTACCTGTACTTAGATTTTTTGATTTTTTTTTGTTTGTTTGTTTGTTTGTTTTTTTCGAGACAGGGTTTCTCTGTGTAGCCCTGGCTGTCCTGGAACTCACTTTGTAGACCAGGCTGGCCTCAAACTCAGAAATCCGCCTGCCTCTGCCTTCCAAGTGCTGGGATTAAAGGCGTGAGCCACCACCGCCCGGCTATTTTTTTTTTAAAGATTTATTTATTATATGTGAGTACACTGTGGCTGTCTTCAGACACACCAGAAGAGGGCATCACATCTCATTATGGATAGTTGTGAGCCACCATATGGATGCTGGGATTTGAACTCAGGACCTCTGGAAGAGCAGTCAGTGCTCTTAACCGCTGAGCCATCTCTCCAGCCCTTGATTTATTTTTAAAAATATTTTTACTGCTCTATGTGTATTCACAAGCCACATTGTGTAATCGGAGGCCAGAGGACAACTTGAAGGAGTGGGTTGATTTTGTAAGCAGTGTGAGTCCGTCACCTGCCTGCTCTCAGTGTTGTGGCCCCTCCTGTTTTGCCTCCGCCTTTTCATTTGTTTTTTTTTTGTTTTTTCAAAGATTTATTTATTTATTTATTATATCTAAGTACACTGTCTTCAGAAACTCCAGAAGAGGGAGTCAGATCTTGTTACAGATGATTGTGAGCCACCATGTGGTTGCTGGGAATTGAACTCAAGACCTTCGGAAGAGCAGTCAGTGATCTTAACTGCTAAGCCGTCTCTCTCGACCTCCTACCTTCTCTCCTCCCCCCAGCCCCCCACCTTTTCATTTGTTTTAACCTCTCCCATAGGGGAGTTTCGGTGTTTCTAGGGTCAAATATTCTCTATTTGGTTGTTTGGTTGTTTAGTTTTTTCTTTCTGGTACTATCTCTGGAATCCTGTCACTTCCTGCCAGTTTTCTTTCACCCTGAACGTACTTCATATTTGCCCTTTTTCCCTATCTCCTATCCCTGCTGACCTGTGGCCCTTTGCTCCCCTCTGCAGGTGACAACATGTACAGCTGTGAGCGGTGTAAGAAGTAAGTTGTACTCGGGGCCTCTCCCCAGCTTCCTGTCCCCAGAGTCCTCTTGCTTGCACTTACCCTGGGGTTCCCTCAGATAGCCGCACTGGCCTCCAAGGTGACTAGGGTTTGGAGGGAACTGACCGAGGCTCTCACGTCCTCCTCCCTAGGCTTCGGAACGGCGTGAAGTACTGTAAAGTCCTGTGTCTGCCTGAGGTGAGTGAGCTACCCTGGCCTTGTCGGACTGGGGTCCATGTGGATAGGTGTGTGTGAGTGGCCTGTGGGGCCAGGTGAAGACTGACCCTGTCCTGCACAAGCACAGAGGCCATGAAACTTGCTTGAGAGACCCCAGGGACGGTTGACAGAGGGATCTGTTGTGACCGGTGTCCCCAGAACTTGAGTTCATTCTTCTCTTGGGGGCTTGCTGAGGTCCCCAAGTGAGCAGTGTAGCTGTGCTTGGTACGTACAGTATCCTGTAGTTGGAACAGAGACAAGGCCCAGGCTATGGGCAGGATGGTGTGCTGGAGAGGCTCCTGAGTCCCCAAGCCAGGGTCAGAATTCTTGGGGAATAAGCTTGGCAGGTTGGGGCAGAGCAGGCTCCCTACAGAGACCAGTCCCTCTGGCAGCCACACCACAGGCTGCCAGGCCTTAGAAGAGAAGGTGGAGCTTTTAGCTCCCACGTGTAGGTCTCTGATGTGTGTGATAGATTCCATGCAGATCCAACAGGCCTGGGCCTGTGTAGGAGCTTATCTGTGAGCTTCCCTGTCATCTCCCCTAGATGCCCAGCATGACTGGCACCTGCCCTCTCCCCTCAGATTCTGTGTGTCCACCTGAAGCGCTTCCGGCATGAGGTGATGTATTCCTTCAAAGTCAGCAGCCATGTCTCTTTCCCCCTCGAGGGACTTGACCTACGCCCTTTTCTGGCCAAAGAGTGCACATCCCAAGTCACCACCTATGACCTCCTCTCTGTCATTTGTCACCATGGCACAGCAGGCAGTGAGTATGCCCCAATCCGGCCCCTCCCGCAGTGTGTAGTCCCCGTGGTCTCCATAACCCCTTGCTTGTCTGTCAGGTGGGCACTACATCGCCTACTGTCAGAACGTGATCAACGGGCAGTGGTACGAGTTCGATGACCAGTACGTCACCGAGGTCCATGAGACCGTGGTACAGAATGTGGAGGCCTACGTGCTCTTCTACAGGTAACACTGGGCCCTGACACATGTCTCCCTGTGGCTGTAGTCTGTGAGCTAGCTTTCCTGAGCTACTCTGTGGTGTCCCAGCACGCCAAAGGGGGGCTCTGCAGATGCCCTGGCTGTGGCATGGCTTGGTGTCCGTGCACAACCTGGCCCCAGCTTGTGGCTCATACCACGCCCTCCATCCCAGGAAGAGCAGCGAGGAGGCCACGCGTGAGCGGCAGCAGGTAGTGTCCCTGGCTGCCATGCGGGAGCCCAGCCTGCTCCGCTTCTATGTGTCCCGAGAATGGCTCAACAAGTTCAACACCTTTGCAGAGCCAGGGCCCATCACCAACCACACCTTCCTTTGCTCCCATGGAGGTGAGCAGTCTGCGCCTGGGAGAGGTATGAGGTGGGGGTGGGGGTGGCCAAGCCCCCAGCTCCCCCTGTGCTTCTCTTAACAGGTATCCCACCCAACAAATACCACTACATCGATGACCTGGTGGTCATTCTGCCGCAGAGTGTCTGGGAGCACCTGTATAGCAGGTGAGTGCTGGGAGCTGGCTGGGGAGGCAGCCGGGCGGCACAGCGGCAGCCCCGCCGTCTCCGGTTCCCAGAAAGAGACAGTGAGAATCGGTCAGTCTGTGGGCTGTGTGGTGGAAAGACTTAATAGTGCCTTCACGGCTGAGGTTGGTGGTAAGCTCCTACCAGGAGCCTCTGACCTATACCCAGCACAGGCTCCCTGGTGTGGGGCCGGGACTGACCGCTTAGAGACAACTGATCTAGCCTGGGGACTTCCAGGGTCAAGTGCAGTGGCACCGAGAGTAGGCAGGTCTCCCTGGTAGCCCAGTCCAGACCCAGGTTCCTGTGGAGCTGGGATGTGGGATCTGCCCTTGAGAAGGAGGGCCCTCCTGCCAGCTGCCAGTGGGTGGTGAAAAACAGTCCCTTGCCCTATAAGACCCCAAGACCGTGACCTCACCTCCTACCTGCAGCCTCACTGCCCTGCACTCGGGCCACAAGACCCTGGTGCTTCTTGGGATGAAGCAGAGCCCTAGGCACCTTGAAGAGAAGCAGGCACAGGGGACCTTTGCTAGCCTTGGTGCTCAGGAGTTTGATGGAGCTGACGGCTGAGGGCACAGAGGGGACCTCCCTGCTGATGCCCGGTCTCTGTCTCTCTGTCTCTCTGTCTCTGTCTCTGTCTCTCTCTCTCTCTCTCCCTCTCCCTCCCTCCCTTCCCGAGCAGGTTTGGGGGCGGCCCTGCTGTGAACCATCTGTATGTGTGCTCCATCTGCCAGGTGGAGATTGAGGCCCTGGCCAAGCGCAGGAGGGTGGAGATTGACACCTTCATCAAGGTGCGCATGGACAACAGGGACAACAGGGACTTGGGGACCACGTGCCGTCAGGCCATGAGTGGGAGTCAGCGGAGGGTGGGGACTGAAGGGCCCTCTGCTAGCAGAGCCATTGGCTGTAGTGAAGTGCAGAGTGCTCTACTTGTGCCTTGGTTCAGTGCTTCAGGCTGAGTGTCACAGGAACACTGCTGTCCCTGGGGAGCACTCCTAGCTGAGGATTGCTAGGCTCTCATGTGGAAGTACCTGAGACTCGGGGAAAGTGTGAGGAGCTTGCTCCCTAGGGAGTGGAGCACTGGCCTGTCAGGAAAGAGGCTGCTGGTACAGGGATTGCTGTGGGTGGGGCCATGCCCACCCTCATACTGGTTACTGCAGGACATAGGTCGTGTCCTCAAACATTTAAAATAGTGTGTAGAAGTGTCTAAGGTCTCCTTGTGGCCATGGAGAGGCGCTAATGCTGGCCTGTGGGTGTGGCTTAGCGCCTGATGTCTGGCATCATGCCCAGTCAAGCACTGGGGCTGTTGGAATGGTGGACCGTGCGAGCAGACGTTCAGTCTAGTCAGTGGAGAGTAGCATCTGCTTTGTGAACTAGTCAGCTTGAGAAAGAGCTAACGACCTTATCCGCCATGATCTGGGTGCTCAGTGGGGGAGCTGGTCTCTTTCTGTAAGATTTATTTCATGTGTTTGAAGGTTTTGCGTGTGTGTGTGTGTGTGTGTGTGTGTGTGTGTGTGTGTGTGTGTGTACACACCATGTGTTGCCTGGTGCCCTCAGAGATCAGAGGAGAGTGTCATAATTGGAGTTGTGGATGGTTGTAAGCTACCATGTAGATGCTGAGAATTGAGCCCAGGTCCTCTGCAAGAGCAGCAAGTGCTCTTAACCACTGAGCCATCGCTGCAGCGTTATGAATTTTCTCTTTTCTTGAATGTGACAAGGAGTCATTGATTTTCTGCATGGGGTATCCAGTATTCATGAGAGGCTCAGGGCCTGAGGTGGGACTTTGGGAAGTCATGAGGGATAGATTAACTGCCTTCTGCCTGTCTTACCACACAGCTGAACAAGGCATTCCAAGCTGAGGAGTCTCCGGCAGTCATCTACTGCATCAGCATGCACTGGTTCCGAGAGTGGGAGGCTTTCGTGAAGGGGAAGGACAGTGGTGAGTAGCAGCCCAGGCCTTCTGGGGTAGGACCTGCCTAGCAAGTCTTTAGTGCTCTATTCCAGGGATGCAGAGAGTATGGATTCCTCTAGGCTGGTTCCACTGCTCTCCCAGCCACTGTGGCAGAGCCCCGTTCCTACCCTGCATTCCCTGTCTACTCCTGATGACCCCTGGGCAGCTGCCCCTCTCTCCTGCAAGGCCATGACCTTGGGGTTTGATTGCCTCCTTGGTGGATAGTTCTAGATCTTTAGGAAGGCTGGAGGACTTGTTCGACCCCTTGGATTTGCAGAAATGAAGACGGCCTTGAGCTATCAGGATTCCTCCAAGTCACCAGTAAAGAGTAGCAGACTTGGAACTGGGCCACCCTCATAGCCAGGCTCTTGGGGGCCTGGCAAGTTGGCAGAGCCCAGAAGTGTCATGTGATAGGCATTTGCCTTCTTCTCAGAGGATGAACAGCCAGGACTGGAGTGTGTTGGACCACTGTTCCCCAACACACTGCTCCCTGCTGGCTGTGGTTGGGAACATAGCGCTGGGCTTCTGTCTGTGGCCTGGTTACTGATTGACCTTGCCTTCCATCAGCTCTGAGCTGGGCAGCGCTCTCCAGCTGCTCAAACCTCTGTCCTGTGCAGACAGTTCTCATTTCCCATAGCCACTGAGGGTTAGGTGAGGCAGTGGATCAGGAAGGCACACTCAGCCATGGCAGCTACCACTGATGCCCGTCACCGAAACACTGGTCTAAAAGGAACTCATGTCCCCTAGGCGTTCCCTTTTCTGGGTCCAGAGTCTGGAGAGGAAGGCTTTGGTGCACCAAGAGTCCTCTGTTAGGCTCTGGCCTGAGGCCAGGCTGGCCCTTGTGGGCCCCGAGTGATAAGCCTTGATGAGGGATAGTACTGCCTGTAACACTAAGCTGTCTGTTTCAGAGCCTCCTGGGCCCATCGACAACAGCAGGATTGCACAGGTCAAAGGCAGTGGCCATATCCAGCTAAAGCAGGGTGAGTCTCCCAGGACCACTAGCCCGGCCACCATGAGAGGTCCTGTCCTTCCAGGAAGCTTTGCCATCTGTCTCAAAGTCTTTTACCAAATCCAGGCCAGAGGCCATATAGGGGGATTTCAGGTACTTGGCCTCTGCGCAGGTTCTTCCAGGCCCTGCACTACACCCTGCCTCTTCTACACCCCCGCCTCCCAGCCTAGTTGATCCTTAGTCCTCTAGCTCTGGGAAACGAGATGCCAGCCAGAGACATGTCCTCGTGGGCTCTTAGAGGCACAGCATTTCTCTGTGCAGCAGCTTTGGGGGGGGGGGGCTGTGTTTACTCTCCATCCCCTCTGGGGTGCCATCTCCATCCTTGGCCCCAGGGTTCCCTACCTGGCAGGTGTTTCTCCTGAGGACTAGTACAGTGTGCCTCTGTGTAAGTGTACCTCTCCTATTCCACAGGGGCTGACTATGGGCAGATTTCTGAGGAGACGTGGACCTATCTGAACAGTCTGTATGGGGGTGGCCCTGAGATTGCCATCCGACAGAGTGTGGCCCAGCTCCCAGACCCAGAAAGCTTGCATGGAGAGCAGAAGATTGAGGCTGAGACCCGGGCTCTGTGACTTAGGCCACGCTGAGTTGCTGTGGCTGGCCCTACTCCCTCTCCAGACAGTCCTGTATCCCTCTGAAGGCTGTGTCCTGCTGAGTGCCCACTGTCCCTGAAGGCTGTTATTCTACATTCCCTAGAGGGTGTGACTGTGCCCTGCAGCTGAGCTGCTGTGTGCCTGGTACAGAGGCTGAGAGCGGCTGGTCCGCCTTGAGAGATGCTGTGCTGGGAAATATATCCGCTTGGACTTCTGAGGACTCTGACTGTCATCGCTGTGTCCCCCAAACTTGCCCTCTTGCTAACTTGGGCCAAGCTTTTTTCCCAGGAGCCCCATGCTGCCCCTTAGCTAATGCTGACCCCCTGAGATTGGGGGCTAGAAGTGGCTGCCACCTTTTGGGTATTATCTGCTGTATACTTGGCCCAACACCTTGGGGACTCAGAGAGGTGGATGTCCATGCACAGGGGCAGAATGGACGTGGGGCTCTTTGTGTAGGCCAGCAGCCTTATATCACGATGGAGGCCCTGGCTGCCCATGTTTGTTCTGTTGACTGCTCTTGTGGTAGGAACAGAGAAAGGGCAAGCTTTGCTTTAGAGGGTAGAGGACCTGCTACCTTGTCCTGCTGAGACTGCTTGCAGATTGGCTGTCATTTGCCCTGTGAAGAGACTCCTAAGCCCCTAGGGGTGGGGAACAGATACCTCATGCACTGGCCCACTGTTTGATGCTTGCTCAGCCCTATGTGTGGTCTAGAGTAAGTCTGGTCCCCTGCCCCATGCCCTACCCTTGGTGTCTAGAGCCAACTCTGAGGAGATGTGATCTGTGGCCATTCACACAGGCATGTGTCCAGAGTGTCCTGTTAGGCTGCTGCAGAGGTACTGGGACCTGCTGAGCCTAGAGAGACTGTCCTGTGTCAGGAGGTCCGGGAGAAACCTAGCAGAATGTCCAGGGCAGGCAGAGTGTTCAGAGCTAAGTCTGGAGTGGCGAGGGGGCATCCTAGGACCAAGAGGGCTCCGGTGGCCACTAGTCTCTTCAGAAGTGGGCACCAGCAGCTCAGCTCCAAAGGCCTGGGTGTTTAGTGTCCTACTGCAGTGGGTGGCCTGTGCTGCTGAGACGTGCCCTGTTGGCTGCCATCTTTTGAAGTCTCTGTTGTAGAGCCCTTAGCTCATTGCACTACTGTGACGCAGTCTGGTTTATGTTCAGAATGTCACAATAAACATGTGTTCCTCTCCTGCCCCTACCTTGTACTGTGACACTACGGTATATGCCCTCAGTGGTGATGAACACAGCCAGAGGCCCTGTGGAAGCTTCTGGGAGGAGCTGGAACACTTGAAATACCAACCATGTCTTTCCTGGAACCTACCAACCCCACAGGGGGCCCAGCAGGGATGTGTTGGTGGCCAGCACATCCCATGTGTTGGCTTCCCAGCTCCAGTCCCATCTATATTTGCTTTCTGGGGGAGAAGAATTAGAGTATGTATTACTTTAAAAGCATTGAGCTAGGGACTTGGGGTATAGCTCAGTGGTCCCAGGTTTAATCAGTCCTGTGTGAGAGAGTCGACTTTGGCCATTGACATTCCATCATACTGAAGGGTTTAGGCACGCAGACTAGAAACCAAGGTTAAAACCTTCCCAAAGCCAGAAGTAATGATGTACACCTCTGGCCCAGCATTTGGAAGGCAGAGGGAGGAGAGTCAAGAGTTCAAAATCATCCTCAGCTACATAGTGAGTTGGAGGCTAGGCTGGGCTATAGGACTTCATCTCAAAACAAACAGTCCACTAAACAAAAAAACAACAAGAAACCCTGTAGGGTTGGGAATGTGCCTCCGCTGATAAGAGTATCTATCTGATATGCGGGGAACCCTGGGTTCAGACCCACCACTTAATCCAGGACTGGCGGAACAGGCTTGAAATAGAAGCTGCAGGACGAGGCAGAAGGGTCATCCTTGGCCGCCTGATGAGAAGAGGCCAGTCTGGACTACATGAGCCCCCATGCCCTGCCTCTGTTTACATGTTACTATACGTGGGTGGCTTCCTAAGGTGAAATTCTGTCTGGAGTTATTTCAGGGGCTTGGCAACTGTGGGAAGATGAGCAAGCTAGAAATAGACTCCGATTTGCCTCAACATACATCTGTAGTTTTTCTGGAAATAAACACCCAGCTCTTAAGAGGCTCTGGTGAACCTATATAGCCACTAGTGGTGGCTGTTTACCCAAGCTGAGCAACAGTGGAAGTTCCCGGGGGCTAGAGAGGTGGGACCAGTTTCCTGCCCTAGGGCAGATTCTCTGAGGAGGAGCCTGAGAAGGAGGTGCCTCTCTCTGGTAGCAGGTGACCATCCCTGCAGAGCAGATGGCTGGCACTTGGGGACCCGTTCAAGTCCTAATTGTCTGTGGTTCTCCACAAAGTTGCATGGGCTGCATCAGCAAGCACGTACTTTCCGCCCATGCTCTGCTTTAGATCAAGGCAAAGACAACCATCCTGACTCTTGCACTACCTAATTTTGACCCAGAAATCAGTAGAATTTTAGCATCAGGCTTCCTCTCTCTTCAGGACCTTGTAGAATGGGGCAGGGGAAATTGGTACAGATGCACCAGGACTGACCTGCAGGGAGCCTGAAAAAAACAGCACAGTGAGTGTGCCAGGACCACTGTGGTCCTCGTGTGTGTGTGTGTGTGTGTGTGTGTGTGTGTGTTCTGAAGCACTCAGCAGGGCTTACCTGGACCATTAGAGGCTGCACAGACTGTTTGGTGCTATCCCTTTCTGGGACACTGTGTCCAGCAGGACACTGCAGGACTGGAAATATCCTTCCTGCCTGCCTGGTTCTAAGGACAAAGGCAGTTTATCCCTAGTTGATGTCACTAAAAACCAACTGGACAGACAGGTGTGTTTCAGTTGGGCCTAATGAGTACCTGATGTGACTGGTGACACAGAGGGGCTACTGGGTGCTGGCCGGCTGCCTTCCCATGTTTAGACACCAGAGGGAAGGACTGCAGGGACTAGGGGAGTGAGGTTCTTTCTGGGCGACAGGCAGTCAGAAGACACCGACCCATTCAAGCTTAGTCTCCTCCTAATTGTTGGCTGAAACAGGGCTCCGCTATGTAGCTCAGGCTGGCCTGGAACTCCTGAAAGCCAGGGTTACAGCTGTGCCCCATCATGCCCAGCTGCCATATTCACTGCCCAGTCACCTCCTGCGTCCTCAGGACACATAAGTGCTCACGTTTGATTGCAGCAATTTGAGAGTCCTTTCTTTTGATTCACTGATTTGGGGAGCGTTGGGGCTGGGATGCAGCTGTATATGCGAAGGTCTGAAGGGAGCCTTCAGAGTCGTCATGCCAGGGATAGAACCCAGGGTAGTCCAGGCACAGCCACCAAGACTTCCACTCTGCAGCCTCCATCCCTGAGTCATTCTACTACTGCCCAACCACAGCAGTTAAGAGTGTGACTTGGGGTCTGCCCTGTGGGTCTCACAAACCTAGAATCTTACTATAAGCAAGCATGAGGCTCTGCTATTGGAGAGGGTGAGGGGCAGGGGGTGGGGGTGAGGGATTTCCCCAGTCTCTTAGGCTTCCTCCATAGTCACTGGTTAGGGATGCTACTCCAGTTCTGCTTTCTTCCACTAGGGGTCGACATTCCCTCACCAAGGCGCCTGGGGCCTGGGTGTGGCCAGGGCAATGGAGGGGTTGGCCCGAGGGTGCCTGGACCAGCTGGTATGTCCAGAATAGTGGAAACCCGGCCCAAGGGCATGTGGCTATTCTGATCTTGTGAACTAAGACTTTCTCTGCGGCCCCAGTACCAGGGTAGGAACTACAGCCCACCTCCTGGTTTGGAGCCACCCTATCTGCTTTGTCAGAATATCAGGGCCAAGGAGACAACCTGCCTCAGATCCACAGATTCCTTTCTGAAAGAACAACCAAGTCCTCAGAGAACAGTCTGGAAACAGTTTTCCAAAATTAATCTTTTGCTAGCAACAGCCACCAGGTGCCCTCCAACACACTGTTCCTGCGGGGAATGGTAATTTATTAGCCCAGAGCAGCCTTGAACTGGCCCTGTTGCTCCTGTGTCCACCTCCTGAGGATTACAGGCTTTCAAAGCCAGCTGTGGGACCTTGCTCCAACAGGCAAGCCAGTGGGTACCAGGCGTGTGCTACCCACCTGGTTTAAGACAGGGTCTTACTGTGTAGTCCTAGCTGGCCTCAAACTCACCATATGATCACGCTAGCTTGGAACTCACAGAAATCCTCCTGTCTCTGCCTTCCGAGTGCTGAAATTGAGGGTGTGTGCCAACACTCCAGGCCTGCATGTGGTCCTTTAGAGCCAAGGGTGCTGACTTGGCGCACAGATCTAGCCTAGTCATTGGGAAGCATAAGTGGACATGACCATGTCCTCCCGCCGCTTAAACTCCCACACACATCAGCATCCCTGAGGCCAGAGGCAACCAGCTGGGGAAGAGGACAAGAAAGGAAATCCTCACTTGCCAAGGAGCCACCCCCAATCAGCACTCCTCCCCCACGTGCCTGCCATTCTTTGACACAATGTGTCGCTAAGATTCGACTTGGAAGTGACATTCATAGATAAGGAGGTCCCTAGCCTATCCCTGAGTACAATGACTCCTCTTGAGTTTACATAGTGATAGAGAAGACCAGAGGTCAGCCATCAGCCCTGGGAGCTTCTGTGACTAGAATCCCTCCCTCTGTCCCTTTCTCCCTTGACACACGCATGCACACACTTTTTTATGGATGTGTTCATCAGCTTACATGAATAGGAGACCAGATCAGTATCATTGGGTACTACCCTCTGTCACTATTTTAAGTTGTTCTAGGCAGGTCCCACTGTGTAACCTTGGGTGTCCTGGCTGGCCTTGAACTCCCAGAACTCCACCTGCTTCTGCCTCCTGGGAGCTGGGATTAAAGGCGTGTGTCTGAAGTTTTGAGCCACCAGTGGGTGGCTGGGACTTTCCCGCTTCTGTGCCCCCCTCCCCTTTAGTGTTGAGGGTTCAGGCACGCACTTAATGTGTTCAGCTTTTTACCCACTAAACCATCTCCCCAGGCCTAGCATCGTTTCTTCATACAACAGAGAACCATGTACACTAGAAGTTATACTTTATTTAACACTGAAAGGACTAACATTGAATTACACGGGTAAGAGTGCTCTCTACTGAAAGCACTTTGTTTGGTTTTAATTCCACCTCCAGAGTCACAGGCAGGTCCAAGACCTGACAGCTGTGAGGACCTTCCCAGCAGTGCAGTGCCCTCAAGGCTTAGAATTAGCACACACACACACACACACACACACACACACACACACACACACACACACACACAGGCACACGCACACGCACGATTTAAAAGGTGCTTGATGTCAGCCTAAAAGAGAAGTTGGGGCCATTATTAGAGACATATTGGATGTTATACATACAGACACAAAATCAAAAAGAATCACAAAACTGCAGTTTCTGGAAAAATACTGGCAGGAGCGGAACTTTTTTTTTTCTTCCTTCGTGTGTACATTCTACTTTCCCTACAGATGCCACCAGAAAGCATTAGCACCTCCCTATGTGTCATCTGGGCTCGTCCCACCAGCTGAGCATGCTCGGCCTAGAGGGAGGAGCCACTGTGGCTTCACATCCTGCATAGAAAAAAAAGCAGTAAATGTCAAGTCCTTTTTATTTTCGTCTCTAAGTCATTTGCAGGGCAGGTTCTTTTACAGTGAGTCATTCTTGTATCAGCACACTAGCAGCTAGGGGTGACAGGTAGTGGGTCCTAGGGACGGAGCATAGAGCTTCAGGGGAAATCCTGCAGTCCCTTCCCCCCACAACCGGTACAATTCCACAGGATTCCACGGCAGACCATCTACCTCAGAGCGACTGAAGACGCTCATCCTCCATCCTTTCTGGATGTAGGTAGGACAGGACGTTAAAAAAGTGAGGGGACACAGGGACAGGCATAGGCTTTAACAGTCATTTGAAGATCGGCTGCCTCTCCATTTTACCTTTGTGGCAAGAGCCTTTCTTCGTCTTTCATGCATTAATGAGATCTGTGAACAGACCTGTAAAAACCACTCTGGCTCCTCATCGAGGGGACAGTGGCCAGCCCAACTTGGTGAAAATCAGAGGATCTGGAGTTAGATGCCTGGTAACCTGCTGGAGTAGAGCTGCCTGTGGACCATAGATCAGACTGACTGTGTCAGAGCTGAGGCCCTGACAATCTTAGTACATACACTCTTAGGTACCAGGCGTCTATACGGTCCCCTAGGTCTTCCTTGTGTGAGTCCTAAACAGCCTCGCAGGGGCCCCAGAGGGCAGTGTGCTGGACCCTGGCCTTGGCCTTACATGGGAGGAGGTGGGGTGAAGAAAGCCTGAAAGCTAAACCTTGCTTGCTCTTGAAACCCAGAGCCAGGCCCTTGTCAGCTGCTCCCCACTGTGGTGCCCTCCCCTCTGCTGTGAGGTTGACAGTGCTGTTCCGCAGGGTGGTACACCAGTCCCACTTTGTGGAGAATGTCTGCATTTCCACAAACTGTGGACAAAGCACAGGCCCAACCCTGAGGACCTGCCCTCTCTGTCCCTGTCTCTCTGGTTTTGTAAGACTCCTATGCCTTTGATCCTCTGACTTAATGCCAACTGCCCAGAGGAAGACGCCAACC
Source organism: Tokudaia tokunoshimensis (assembly GCA_036184795.1). Taxonomy (NCBI): domain Eukaryota; kingdom Metazoa; phylum Chordata; class Mammalia; order Rodentia; family Muridae; genus Tokudaia; species Tokudaia tokunoshimensis. The sequence continues at coordinate 4,428,789 of BTHU01000004.1, forward strand.
TCCTCTGCAAGCTCATACTTGTGGGGCAACCTTCACAGGGGCTGGTGGCCAAGTCTTGAGTACTTCTGTCCTGGGAAAAGAGAGGAAGTGTGGCTCGGAGGTGCGGAGGGCCACCCTGGCTCTCCCCCAAAGCTCTGCCATTCTCGGAGGGAAACAGCTTCAAGAGCAAGCCCCATCCGTTCTCCGGGGCTTCTAGAAAACAGGATCCGATGCAGAAGCAGTGGCCAGAGCCGCTGGAGGGACAGGAGGCACAGGGTCTTTGGTGGGAACAGAGGAGAGTCCTCAAATGCTACTTATGGGACTCAGCAGGCCCGCCTGACAGTAATAAGCTAGTGTGGGTGTGAGGCCCTCCATCACAGGGTACCATGAACAGGCAGACAGCGCTCACAGAAAGTAGACACGGACAAGACAGTGGGGCTGCCCCATAAGCTGGATTTGGGACTTCAATACGGACCTTCTTGGGCCATGTAGATGATTTAGAACCAGAGTGGGGGGTATATGGGGCTGGGTGCCCCAGTCCTCTCATAGATCCCCTGGGCTGGAGCATGGAAGGTAACAATGCTGGGGGACGGGGATGGCCCAAGGTGGCAGCCTCTGGAGAGAAGGACGCATCTGATGATGAGTCCCAAGAGATACATGGATGACAGGTGGGCGCTCAGTCCACCTGATGCACAACTGGCCCTCCTTGTCAGGATTCTGTTAGTCACCAGGAAACCAGCGGCGACGGTTGACAAAGGCACAGTGTGAGATGTGCAAGGAGTGGCCAGGATGGGCAGGTGGACTGGGAGCCCAGAAGAAGCAGGGACACAGGGCACAAGTCCAGCTGTCTTGGTGGCCTGTGTGGGAAGGGAGTGGAGTGAAGTGGACAAGCCCCGTAGGGGCTGCGGAAGAGAAGTACCCGTGCCATACAGTAGGCAGAGCGGATGGCAGGGCCGCAGGAGCATGCTGTGAAGGAGGGGGAGACAGGATATGGGGACCCAGCTTGCAGGTGGGCTGGAGGATGCCCAGCTAGCCGGGGGGTGCTGGAGGCCTGTGGGGACAAGCGGGCTGGACGATGGTGGCTCCTGGAAGGCTCACAGGGGTCTCTGGCCATGTGCACCGCGCCTTTAGGAACCTATGGTACAAAAAGAAAGAAGAAAAACCCTGAGTTAGAGAAAGCAGCAGGTGAGAGGCAGGCGGTTTGCTGCTGGCAAACTGCTTGCCCTGTGGGGAAGGGAGGGGTTACCACAGAGGCTTGGCCATGGGGAGCTTTCGAAGCTGTGGTCCTCTGTATGGAGACAGGCTCTCGGGTAGTCTAGGGTGACCTCAAGTTCTATGTACAGCTGAAGATGAACGTAAACTCTTCCTGTTTCTGCCTCTGGCATTATAGGCTGGCTTTTTATTTCCTGTTTAGCCCCCATTCTGGACCAAAAACCATTAATAATGTTCCCGCTTGCTTACCTTCACAAACTGAACTCTCTCTCTCTCTCTCTCTCTCTCTCTCTCTCTCTCTCTCTCTCTCTCTCTCTCTCTCTCTCTCTCCCTCTCGGTTCAGGATGGAGTGAGGAAGTTAAAGGGCAAATTCCCTCCCAGGCCTCTGTAGTAAGATGGACCCTTTGGTGAGAGGGGAACCTAAGGCTGCCCGGGGCCTCCTTAATCGTGAAAGCTCTCCATCGCCAGAGGCGAGGCAAGAAGCAAGAAAAGCAGCTGTTCCACGCCCCAGGACAGGAGGGTGAGAATAGGGAGGCAGGATTATTTGGGAGGGAAAAAGCATTTGGCTTGAAAAGTCCTCAGTACTAGAGATGAAGGCATTACACTTATTACGGAGAATAATGTTCTTAGAAAAGAGAAAAATCACTTAAAATACACAGCACTGAGAAAAAAATAATATTTATTAGAGAGTCAGATATGAGGGCACAACTGGAAGGTGACAGGGAGAGTCTTTTCTCTTAGGATAAGAATAGAAAGATGCGATCATGACGGCTATATTCAAACGACTTACTCAGAGCCCAGGGGTTTACAATAAAGTCAAGTCGCAGCAGCCAGCCGGGGGCCTAGCTACAGGGCAAGACTCCAGGGGCCTCCCCAGCAGTTATAAAAACAAAAAGGTGGTTAGGCAGCAGAATAACAAATAAAACAACACTGTGTAAGGCATCCTTCTAGGTTCCAAATTACAATAAATACAAATATCCTCTGCAGTGCAACATCACAGACATGGTCAACAGGAAGTGATGTCAAAAGCCACCGTAGGGCAAAGGGTTGGAGGAGTCTAGGAGTTTGGCAATGGTTGATGAGAGAGAGAGAGAGAGAGAGAGAGAGAGAGAGAGAGAGAGAGAAGAGAGAGAGAGAGAGAGAGAGAGAGAGAGAGAGAGAGAGAGAGAGAGAGAGAGAGTGCCCTTGCGTTATTTTTTAAAAATCTGAGAAGTGCTTTTCTGGGAGTGGAGGGGCAGCAGCTGGGCTGACAGGGGTTGGAGGCAGGAGGCAGGAGGCAGGTCTGGAAGAGGCAGGGTGGGGGTAGTGCCTGGGTGACTGTTCACCTCAGATATGCTCCTCAGCTAAAAAGGAGAAGGCTGCAGGCAGCTCCACTCTTTCATTATTTGTTTATTTTCTGTTGTTTTGAGTCAAGATTTTACTCTGTAGCTCTGGCTGGGATGGAATTCACTATGTAGACCAGGCTGGCCCTGAACTGACAGAGATCCACCTTCGTCTGGGCCCCAAGTGCTGGGATTACAAGCATAGACCACCACACCCGACTGTCTAGTTTTTATTTTTCACATTGATTTGTGTGGGTTTTGTGTAGGTGCGCATACGTGCCTTGGTGCATGAAGGTCAGAGGTCAACTTCTGGGACACAGGTCAACTTAGGGCAGTTGGTCTTTTCCTTCAACCGTGTGAGTCCCAGGGACAGCACTCACATTCATCAGGCTTGGGGACAAATGTTTTCACCTACCGAGCCACCGTCCCCTGACCACGTCTCTAATCTCTCTTTTTAAACAGCAAATTATTGGAAGAAATTTCTGTGTTCACCACTGAGGAGATAGAAACTACAAAGTATCATTCAGTTTACTCAATGTTGGGGTCATTCATCTGTTGGGATCCTAAGGTAGTCAACTTAATAGCACACACTTAAGCCAGGACCTGCACAAACTGGAGGTGAAACCCCTCCAGTTCACCCATCAGGCCATTCACCAGCTCACTGCTAGACCTCTCTTGGAGACTTTTTGGGTTTTGTTTTTAAGACAGGCTCTATCTTACATAGTTCTAGTTGTCCAGGAACTCACTGTGTAGACTAGACTGATAGCCTCTGCCTACAGGTCGAAGTGGTGGACTCCTTTAATCCCAGCACTCGAGAGGCAGAGGCAGGTGGATCTCTGTGGGTTTGTGTCCAGCCTGGTCTACATAGTGAGTTCAGGCTGTCCAGGATAGCCAGGGCTACACAGAGAATCCTGTCTAGAAAAAACCAAAATGAAGAAGGAGGAGAAGAAGTAGTAGAAGGGGGAGGAGGAGAAGAGGAGAAGATGAAGAAGAGGAAGATGTAGAGGAGGGGGAAGAAGAGAAGAAGAGGAGGAAGAGAGGAGGAGATCACAGGCAAGAAGTGGATAAAGAGCGCTTCTTTTTATATTGCCAGTCTTTCTAGCCACCTGGTCACATACCCAATTTGCCCTTCCTCCTACCCACTCAGAGAGCTCTTCAGGGGTTCAGGGTACCTGCAGGGGAAATTGAAACTCTGCTCCTGAAGGAGACCACAATGGCTGACTTTAAAAGCACTGTGACAGCAAAAATTACTCAGAGGAAATGTGAGCTACAAAACTGATGTGTATTAAACGGGTCTGGTGGGCTGGGTCAGCTCGCTATGCTGGAGACTGCACTAGACTGAGGTGTGGCTACTGGGGCTTCAGGAAGGGCATGGGGACCTCTTTGTGCCACTTTTGTAACTGCCAAGAGCCAGTCACTACTAGGAAATATTATCTTTATCTCAGCCATCAGGAGGCTGAGGCAGGGGAATTGTGAGTTCAAGGCTAGCTTGGGTAACACTGCCTCAAAAATCAGAAACAAAACAAAAACAAAAACAAAAGCCGGGCAGTGGCAACACACGCCTTTAATCCCAGCACCGAGGAGGCAAAAGCAGGTGGATCTCTGAGTTCAAGGCCAGCCTGGTCTACAGAGGGAATTCCAGGATAGCCAGGACTACACAGAGAAGCCCTGTCTCAAAAAAACAAGGAAAGAAAGAAAAGGCTGGATGTGGGTGGGTGTTTTCTCATTTCGACCCATTTACAGCTAGCTCTTGATAGCCTTGAGGTGGGCTGTCATGATGGGCATCATTCTGTCCTGGGCTTGGCAGCTGCCCCTGTACATGCCCAGTGTCACTCTCTCCCCCAGCATCCGTACTAACTTAAAAATGCAAATTCCCACATGGCCCAGATTCCTTTAAAATACTAAGACCATCTACTTTATTCTGGCTGTAATTAGGCAGGTCAAATGTGCCAGACATCTCAAAGCCTCTGGTAAATTCTAACTTTGGGTCTTATAGATGTCAAAGACTAAAAAGAAAAACAAGTCTTCCACTTAAAAAGGGACATGTTGAATTCATTGCTTGCAATGGCTGATGCACCAGCCTCTCTGTTCACAGCCAAGCTGCTCCTCGGGCCACAAATAGAAATGGAACCAAGTCTGAGAAAAGTCATGCCCACAGGGGTGCTGGGCCACACAGCTGCCGCACAAGCTCGCCTCAACAGCTGGAAGATACTCTACCACCGCCCAGTCCATCAGAAGATGAACGTCAAGTCAAAAGGAATCGCTCAAGGAGCACACCTTCCTGGACTTCTTTTGGTTGTTTGGGACACAGACAATAAACAGATAACATAGGGAATCTGAGCTGCAACTTTCAGGTTATCCAGTGTGGGCACCAAGAAAACGTTCTTTACTCAAGGGCAGGGAGATATTACCTCCATCGATGAAGGAACTTTTATTTATTACTTATTTTTACTGGGTCTTACTCAGAAGCCCAGGCTAGCTTGAAACTCACTTGGATGCTACTGACTCAGCCTCCTGAGATTATAGGCACGAGCCACTACCATACATTTTTTTTTAAATCTATACATTTTGTTGAATGGAATGAAACGCTGATCAGATTTCAAACGACACAGTTGTAGGCTGGCCAATGGCAATTCTGCACACAGCCAAGTTGGACAAGTGAACTCAGGCACAGACACCCCTAGTTCCCCGAGTGTCTGAGTCGCTTGCTCTCTGCTGACCTCTTGAAGGCCTGTCACAGCCACAGTGGTGGGAAGAGACAACTCCAATGTTTTTCAAGGTTTGTGTTTTAAGTGGATTAAATATAAGTCTTAGCACCTTTGGCGTTTTTGTCTAAATAGACTTCGACGTAGGAAGTGGGGACGTAACCCTCCTCGTCTTCGTTTCTGCGGATGCGAGTCCACCCATCGCCTTTGTCTTCCTCAATCACGCTCAGCGTTTCTCCTTCAACTACGGAAATGGTGCCTTCATTCTGACCTGGAGGAGTAAAGTGAGGTCTCAGGCAGCCGCTGGGGGGCGGGGAGGGGGAGGGAGGCGCCCCTGCCCCTCTCCCCTGGCAATGGCGTCTTAGAATCTCAGTGAGATCTGTGTGCGGATCCCCTTGGTCCTCTGACGCATGCTGGGTTCTCTGCCCTAAGTGCTTTCCTATGGCATGTGCATTTCTAGGTTCCTCCTACTGTCTGTGGACCTTCTTCAGGTCCTCTGAGGACACCCCTCTCCCTCCCACCCCTGCCTCCTCACAGGCCTTGGGAGAACCTGCTCTTCTAAACCACTCCCCTCAGGGGTTCTCCTGGGCCAGGGTCAGGGGCAAGGGTCCTCCCTCAGCTTCCACAGTACCCTCATCTCTTTCCTTTTCTGAAGTCAAGGTTCTCCTTTTCTGGTTCTCCTTTGATGTTGCCTAGTTGCCTAGGAGACCCGGGTTCACTGGGACACTGTTTCTACTGGTCCTTCGCCAAGGCATCTCGAGGACCTAAGGATGAGCCATTGGACTAGCCTTGGCTCTCCTCTACCTATTGCTCAGCTCTTTCAACCACAGTAAGGCTGTGTCTTCTTTTTAGTCAAGGCTCTAGGATCATTTAAAAGCCAGCCACACCTGTAGGCTGGTTTGGGGCGTGTGATGGTTAGTTCTGTCAGCAGTCGAAGACCACCTGGGTCAGTAAGGAATCATCCACAGCAGGTTGGCCGATAGGTATGTCTGTGTCTGTGGGAGTCCCCCAGAGTTTCTCTGTGTAGCTGTGTCCTGGAGCTCTCTCTCTGCCCCCGCCCTGGCTGCCCTGCTGTGATGGACTGTGGCCTTAGCCTGTAGCTAAGATTAACCCTTTCTCCCCTGACTTGCTTACTCTCAGGATATTTCATCCCAGCAGTAGAGATGAAATAGGGCAAGTGGTTTAAGGAACTGCCAGCAGGGTCACTGATATGCCTTGGTGGGGGCGACACAAAGCAAAAGTTCGGTGACGATGCCCCTGGTACAGCCTTTATCATGGTGAACACCCTTGGTCCTTAGGCTCTGAGAATCCTGTAGGATCAGTCAGGTCACTCATCCCAGGGCTCCGTGCTTCCCTAAGTCCTCCCCTCTTCTCTCACAGCATCCTCTGTACCTCTCTGGACTGCATCATGTCCAGGCGGAGGCATGGAGCTAACGCTCCTACTGTTATCTGACTGATCCCATGTAGGGGACAATGGTACAAAGCCCGTCGGCCGCTTAAACACCATCAGCAGCTCCTTAGTGCCAGCCAAGCAAAAGCAAACACTTCTTTTTCTCACCCAGGTACTCTATTCCCTACCCTGAGATGTGTGTGTGTGTGTGTGTGTGTGTGTGTGTGTGTGTGTGTGTGCACGCGCGCGCGCGCATTTCATAATGTGTGCAATGTGTGCAAGTGTGTAATGTGCTTGTGTGAGTGTGTAAGAGTGTGTAGTGGGTATGTGAGTGTATAAGTGTGTAAGAGTGTAATGTATGTGAGTGTGTATGAGTGTAATATGTGAGTGTGTAGTGGGTGTGACTGTGTAATGTGTGAGTGTGTAGTGTGCAGTGGCCAGTGGTTGATGTCAGATACCTTCCTCATTGATTTTCTATCTTATTTATTAATTTAAATTTCTTTTACTGGAACTGGAGGTACGGCTCAGCAGTTAAGAGCACTGGCTGCTCTTTCAGAGGACTTGGGATTCAGTTCCCAGCACCTACATGGTGGCTACAGCCATCTGTCACTTCAGTTGCAGAGGACCTGATGTCCTCTTCTGGCTTCCACAGGCACCAGGCACTAACTCGGTTCACGGCCTCACATGTAGGCAAAACACTCATACGCATAAAACACATAAATACATTTTTTCTATAATTTAATCGTGTGTGTAGGAGCTTCGACCCTGGGCGAGGGCAGGACGCCCACGGCAGCCATACCTTCAAACGTGTAGAGGGCCTTGCAGGTCCCTATGGCGGGGAGCGGCTCCTCATCGTCAAATTCATCGTCGAAGTCTGCGGCCAACACCTTGTGCTCGCTCTCCTGGCTTTGCTCCTCTGTGTAACTACCATCTGGGCTGCTCAAGAGAGGAAGACAGGACAACTATAGCGACCAACCTGGAGCCCTGGGTCTACCCCACCGCCATGGACCCATGCTCAGATCACCAGCCCAGGCTGGATGGTGAACAGACATTCTCATAGGCAGTGGAAACAGATGCTCTCGCCTTCCGTCTGTGAGGGATTCCGGAATTTAAAGGTAAGGGCAAAGCCAGACTGCTGCCCTACCAGAGGCGGGGCCTCACAGGTACTGTACCTCTCCCGGTCCTGGGCGCAGTTAGTGACCGTCTGGTGTGCCTGGCCATCGTACAGTCCACTCTGCCGGCGTGCCTGCTCACTCCGAGCCGGGAGTCTGCCTTCCACCTCAGCCAGCCAGGCCTGACAGCAAAAGCCACAGAAGACTTAGACCTGGGCTAGCCTAGGCTAGATCATGAGCTGTCCGGCCTTAACTGAGAGTTGGACAGTCACTTAAAGCTGATGTCTCAGACCCTGCACTGCTGGCTATACAGGTAGGTTTACAGGCAACGGCTTCCTTCTCCTGAAAGCTGGGGGAGGGGTAGGAAAACCCCCATTGACCAAATTTACCAGTCACCTCACTTGGCAGAAAGCATGACCACCAGGCCAAACTCTTGGGCAGCCATGTAATCACAGATAAAATTATCTATATTTCCTTCTGACTCAGTCCCATGGCTGTGAGGTCACCCTGGGAAAACCCACACCCCACGCCATGTCAGTCGGGTGATTTTCCTCTCCTGGGACACAGCCTAGCACTCCCATAACACCTACCACTGAAAAGGTGGGAGGTGGGGGTGGGGGTTCCCCAGGGGCCTGCCCAGAGACACCCTTCCCCTTCCCACTTCTTCCTGTTCTCCTCACCTCGAACTTCTGAGCCTCCAGCCTCAGTTTTTCTATGTTCTGGGTAACTTCGATGAGTTTGTGGTCCAAGCTGGCCGGGTCTCCCATCTGAGGGTTCTTTAGGTAGACATCTTTCATTTTGGTGATGGCATCTCTGAGAAAGGGATAACAAGAACATGGGGCTGAGGCTGGAGCCAATCGGGGGCTTTCTGTCACTGCATGGAAAGCCTACTGTGCTTTCCAGAAAACCCCATCCCGACATCACAGGCTCCACACCGCCGCTTCCTCAATTTTTTTGTAAAATGAAAAGGAGCTGTTAAACCCCATCATCCTGCTTGCTTGGTGACACACACTGGTGATCTCAGCACAGGTCAAGGCAGGAGGCTAGCCTGGGCTATATAGTGAGACCATCCCTTCACTTCAGATGAATCTCTTCAAAAGTTCACTGATTTTAGCTGTGTGTGTGTGTGTGTGTGCACATGGAGGTCACATTGGGAGTCTTTATCTTTTGTCTACCTATTCTTTTTCTTTAAAACAACAACAGCTCTCTCTCTCTGTGTGTGTGTGTGTGTGTGTGTGTGTGTGTGTGTATGCGTGTGTGTGTATGTGTGTGTATGTATGTGTGTGTGTGTATGTATGTGTGTATGTGTGTGTGTATGTGTGTGTCTGTGTGTGTATGTGTGTGTGTATGTGTGTGTGTATGTGTGTGTGTATATGTGTGTATGTGTATGTGTGTGTATATGTGTGTATGTGTATGTGTGTGTGTGCGTGCGTGCAGATGAGACACCTGTGTGAATACACAGCGGACACCAGAGGCAGTTCTGTGCTTGCTTTACTCTGAGGCAAGGCCTGGAGATCCTGCTGACTCCGCCCACTCGGAGCCTGGGTTAGAGATGTTTGTGGGATGTTGGGCTTGTTTTGAGTGCTGGAGTCTGAACTTGGAGCCTGTGATTACACAGCACAGGCTCATAGCAGCAGAGCCATCTCTCCAGCCACCCCACTTGTTTTTTGAATCAGGACCTCTTACCAGCGATGGGGTTACAGACCCTTACTACTGTGCCTGGCTTTTTATGTGGGCACTGGGGATTGGAACCTGGTTCTTCATGCCTGAGCAGGAAGCTCTTTCCCTACTGATCTATCTCCCCAGCTGGAATTTTACTGAAGTCTTTAAGGAAGCAGATTTTTGTGTCTGTAGAGCCTCTGTTGAAGTGTATGATTTTATTTCATTTCATTTTTTTTTCGAGACAGGGTTTCTCTGTGTAGCCCTGGCTATCCTGGAACTCACTCTGTAGACCAGGCTGGCCTCCAACTCAGAAATCTGCCTGCCTCTGACTCCCAAGTACTGGACTTAAAGGAGTGCACCATCATGTTTGGCACCAGTATAATTTTCAATATGATTAAGATGCTGCCTTCAGAGCTGGAGAGGTGGCTCAGAGGTTAAGAGTACATGTTGTTCTCTCAAGAGGATCCCAGCAGTAGGTAGCTCATAATTATCTGTAACTCCAGTACCAGGGGGGTCCAACATCTCTGACTTTGCAGATCCCTGTATTCACATGCCATTTGCACATGCATGTGCGTGCACGTGCACACTCTTAAAATTAATAAAACAAATTGTTTTGAGAAAGGATACTACCTTTACTATTCTCTCATTTTTAAATTATTTTTATTATTTTAGTTATGTGTGGAGGTGTCTGCGCATGAATGCAAATGCCCACTGAGGTTGGAGGCATCAGACCCTCTTGGACTGGAGTTATTGAGTTGTGAGTCAGTTGGTGTCGGTGCTGGGAACAGAACTCAGACCCTTTGCCAAAGGAATACATACTCTTTTTCTTTTTTTTGGTTTTTTTCGAGACGGGGGTTTCTCTGTATAGCCCTGGCTGTCCTGGAACTCACTCTGTAGACCAGGCTGGCCTCGAACTCAGAAATCTGCCTGCCTCTGCCTCCAAGTGCTGGGATTAAAGTCATGCGCCACCACCGCCCGGGGGAACACATACTCTTAACCACAGATCCCACCCCCTCTTTCCTTGTTTTTTTTTGGAGACAGGGTCTCACTCTGTAACCCAGGCTAGCCTCACTGGTCCTCCTGCCTCTCACTCCCCAATGGCTCCTCTCTTCTTCCATCTTTGATGATCAAAACCTGCTGTCCCTTCCCTAGTTTCATGAGAAAGTGCCTCAGTTATCTCACTTCTGCTTTTTGCTTTTTGAACTTAAATTTGTGTGCTGGCTTTGTTTATATATGCACCACCTATGCGCAGTACTCAAACGGACCAGAGGAGGGTTCTAGATCCCACGGAACTGCAGTTACAGACAGGTGTGAGCCACCATGGGTGCTGGGAACTCAACCCTGGTCCTCTGTAAGAGCGGCCGGTGCTCGCAACAGCTGAGCCCTGTTTGTTTCTATTGTTTGAGATAGGGTCTCACCATCTAGCTCAGGCTAGCCTTGAACTTGTGACCCTCTGCTTCAGTTTTCTAAGTGATGGGATAGCAGATGTGCCTTTTAAACTTTCTTTATAGTGTGTATAAAGATTTATAAATCTCTTTCTGTAACCACAGTTTTAACTTTTTCTTTTTTTTTTTAAAGATGCAGTCTCAAATAATTGCCACAGTTTCAGGACACTGCATTTATGCATAAGATTGAACTGCTATGTGTACAGTGATTCAGCAGAACAACCGCCTAGCAGGCTCAGCACAGCATACAAACCAAACCAAACCCCCAAGTCCCAAAGAGATGGTAATTCTTTTCTCCCTTTTACAACAACAATAAAACAAACAAAACAAATAAAAAAAACTATTTAACCCCTGAGAAAAACCTCTTAAGACTCCCTGTACCCAAGGCAGAGCCACACGTAGGCTGCTAGTCAGCTAGTGACCAGAGCAGATCAGCTACAGTTTGTTTCCAGACCTCTAAACCACTCAGAGAAAAGACAAGACATATGGGACTCACTCCTGTAATCCTTGGGAGGCTGCAGCAGGAGGATTGCTACTCTGAGTTGAGGCCAGCATGGGTGACGTAATGACTTCTGGGGTAAGACTCTTTCAAAAAGCGAACAAACAAGCGACCCCCCCAAACCACAAAGGTGTGTTGGGGTGCTTATGCCTGTAGTCTCAGATGGCAGGAGGCAGATAGGCAGGAATCTAAGTTTGAGGTCAACCTGGTTTGCAAATAAACAGACAGACAGATAAGAAGGAGGAGGAGAAAGGGAAGAAGAGGGAGAAGGAGGAGAAGGAGAAGAAGATGATGGGAGGGGTGGGAGGAGAGAAAAAAGACCTGAGAATCTGCCAGAAGACTAATATTTAATTATCCTCAACTAAAAAGACAAACAGATTTTAGACTCAAAAGCAAGATATGGGGAAGAGAGGAGAGAATCTTATCCATCCTGTGTACAAAAACAAAAAGACAAAAAAGCCCTTTGACCCGCAAGAGAAAACGCCTAAGATTGCTTATAACAAGGCGATGTGGCCAATGCCAAGAACCTCATGAGGGCCCTGACAGGGGAGACCCTCACCCTTGAAGTGGAGCCCATCACTGAGACTGTCAGGACTGAGATCCAAGACACAGAAGACATCCTGTCTGACCAGCAGCAGCTAATACCAGAAGGCAAGCAGCGGGGAAATGACTACCTGCTGTATGACTTCAAGAAAGTGTCTACCCTGCGCATGGTGCTGCACTCGGGTCATGGCATGATCGAACTGTCCCTTCATCGAACTGCATGGACACCTGCACCCCGTACCTTGATGGCTGCATTGGAAGTACAGCCACGCCAACCTCTGCACCTCGAGGCTGAGGCAAGCTCAGGTGGCCTCTCTGGCCCATGACCCTGGGACCCAGGTATCTTCCTCCCATTGACTGGAAAAGCAAACAATACCCCCATACATTCACTCATGACAGGAGATCTATAAAAGCTAGCCACGTGCATTTTGTGTTCCCAGACTCAAAATACCAGCACTTGGCTAGAAACAAAACACCTGCCAAGACTATGCTGTCTATCTGTTTCAGAAGCTGAAGAGATGGCTCAGCAGGTAAGGGCATATGCTGCTCACAAGGACTGAAGTTTGATTCCCAACCTGCCCGTAATTCCAGCTCCAGGAGTTCTGACCCCTTCTGGCCTTTGTAGGTACTGCATGCATGCATGTATATCCACACACACACACACACACACACACACACACACACACACACACAGAGAGAGAGAGAGAGAGAGAGAGAGAGAGAGAGAGAGAGAGAGAGATTCTCTCTTTCCAGACTGAGCTTGGGTTCTTTGACAGGGCATCCTGATCCATCCTACCTCTGGTCCGTCTCCTTTTGGATTTCTTTATTAAGATCGTCAACTTTCTGTTGTAGTTTTTTCCTTCTCTGCTCAGGCGGGAAGTTGCTGAAGTCTTCTGGTGTGACGCCCTGCAGACACAAACATAAATGAGGCACCAGAAGCCTTGAGATGCTCCTGGGCAGGAGGGGGCAGACCAAGCCTGCAGACCTGCAGAGCCCAGCTATGCTTCCCGGCTGCCCCAGCTGAGATGCAAAAACCAAACACATGCAAACCTGGGAAGTCCCACAAATCACCGCACATCATCTGCAAGGGCCAGAGCAACGCAGGGAAGGCCAGGGTCTGACCCAGAGTGGGACCCGAAGACGCATTTAGAGACTAGTGTGCTTGCATTCTCTGGCTATTCCCACCCAGGGCGGAAGTGCAGGAAGTGACGCTTCTCTAATGTAATCCAGTCCCTGTAAGTATTGTGTCCAAGTCTCTGCTCTTCCCCTACTTGAAGCATTCCTAACCATCTCTCCTCCTGATGCTGGGGCCTTCGGAGCTCCTGCCCCTGTGAAATGACAGACAGGCTATCACTTTCTGTTGTGGATGTGAGCACAAAAAAGTACAATTAAAAAACCATCATTCCCTTCTGGTGTGACTCCAGTATGACTTGTCCCTCCCTGCTTCCCGGACCCCAGAATTACTTCCCACAGTGTACAAAACCAACCTCCTGTGCTTCTACTGTCAGAGTGTATGGTAACACGCCGGGACCCCTTTTCTGCAGAGTTGAACCTGGGGCCTACGTGTACTAAACAAGTATTTTACTTCCCGACTACAGTTTCAAACTCACAGCGATTCTCCTGCCTTAGTTTTCCAGATACTAGAATTAAAGGTGCGAACCACCACATCTAGATCTTGATTTCTCCTCCCCAAATTTAAAAGATTTTATTTTCAAATCGTGTGTGTGTGTGTGAATGCACATGTGCACCTGTGTGTTCAGTGAGTCTGGAAGAGGCCATTAGGTTCCCTGGAACGGGTTATAGGTGGTCATGAGCTACAAGATGTTGTAGTGGAACTTGGGCCCAGTGCATGCTCCTAACTACTGAGCCATCTCTCCAGCTGCAGCTCAGCTGAGTACCTGCTGTGTAGGCCAGGTTGGCCATCAGTTTGAAGCAGTCCTTCAGACTCGGGCTCCCGAGTGCCAGGGTTGCGGGCATGAGTCACCACACCTGGCTGGGACTCTCTTTTACACTGTTGCCTCTCCTCTTACTCTGTGCTTTCAGTAGCCGGTCTCAGGAGCTGGCCTTCCTCCAAGACCGCCTCCTTGGCTTCGAGGGAGCGCCAGAGTTTTTCCTTTCCTTAAGTGAGGCCGTTTTCATAAAGAATGAAATGTATTCAACAGACCCAGAGAAAGCCAGGAAATTTACAAGAAGAGATTTTACTTGAAAACCTCAATTCTTTTCAAACAAGAGCGAGACTGACTTGGTGGCCCAGAGAACGTGATTCCGGAATCCAGTTGGATTTGCCAAGCGGCTTACTGGGGGCTTGTGACAGTGGCTTCTAGGCTGATTAGGGGAAGCTGCTGGCTGGTGAGCGCATGAGTCAGCAAATAGCTGGCCTCTTAGGCCAGGTGGAGATCAGCGCTCCATCCTGAGACACCCTGGGTGTGGTGATGGGTATGTGAAGGAGGGGAAGAGGATGGGCAGTATTCCTATCACCAAGCCAAGCAAGGTCCTGCAGGCCAGCAGGAGCAACGGCTCCCTCAGTTAGATGGCAGCTGAGGAGGCTTCCCCCCCCACACACACACACTATGTAAACAGCACTATCCGGCTTTCTTTCTATTCATTCTATTTAAGCTTGGAGGAATATCCATCTTTACAGTTTTTATTCATTCTATAATCTGTGGGAGTCAGCTCCATCTTTCAACCACACGGGTCTCCGAAATGGAACTCAAGGTCATTCAGCTCAGCAGCGAGCACCCCTGCCCCCGTGAGCCACATTGGTGGCCCTGATACTTGTTGCTTAGATTGTATGTGTGTTTGTGTGTGTAGGTCAGAGGACAACTTCCCTATCTTCCATGTTGTTTGAGACAGGGTCTCTTGGTTGTTTCCTATTGCATAATCTACCCACATGGTGCTAGGTTTACATACATGTCTGCCTGCTGCTGGGCTTTTATACGGGTTCTGGAAATTTAAGTTCTCAGGCTTGGGCTTATAAACACTCTCACCTCTGGATTCATCTTCCCAGCCCTGAGGTTTTGTTTGTTTTGTTTATAAATCTCAGACGTAACAACATTCAATGTAAGTCATGGAGTTGTGTCAGTGCAGGGATCTGGGCAGTGGCCAGAGAGCCCTCTAGAACTTTCTGTGAAGGTGGGACATTCTGTGGCTGCACTGTCTGGTACAGCAACTGCAGGTGACTGCCTGCACTTGAATGTGGCTGGTCCAGCGGTGACCTGAGTCTTCTGAATGTATTTAGAACATGTGTGATGCTCGGACGGCTCTGAATGGCTGCGGAGACACTCTGGGCTGGTGGTGTGTGACTGGCCACAGAAGAGGCGTCGCTAGTAACTTATGACAACATCATCAGCTTCAATTGATAAAGGGTCCACCAGACCGGCCAGCCAGATTCCTCTCAATATTTCAATAGCATCGTTACTTGAAAACAAGTCACTGGGAAAGCCTCACACCTTGGTTGCTATGGAGATTCAGGTCAGCAGCTTCTCATATAAACTTAGGATCTATAGAAAGGGCGCCTCACACAATTAGGCTTCTGCAGTTTACATTTCCTCAAACAAAAATGTCACAGGTGACTCACTCTGTGGAGAAGGGGCTCTTGTTTCTAGCTCTGAGTCACCAGCGATGTCTCTGACACAGCTAGAGCGACCCAGTTTGTAGAATGGTAGAACCTGCCCTGGAGGGTGTGGTCTGACACACCCAGGTTAGACTGATCTGCATTCGGCCTTGCCCTATCTTCTGATGGAACCCACACTGCTCCTGGGCATAAGCCCTGGGTAAAACAGGTCCTTTAGATGGATTCATTTTCTCCCTGATACTTCATGTCTGTGTGCATGTTTATGGTACATGCAGATGTGTGCATACTCAATGGGTCGCTCCAGCTGGATGCCAGGTGTTCTTTCCCCTCGGCATCTTACAGCCTTGAACCTGGCTTTTCGGTGAGGCTGGGTGACCAGTGCCTTCCTCAACACTCACCTCTCTCCACACCTCAACCCGGGGTTGAAGACATACGTAGCCATACTTGGCTTTCTTGATGGTGCTGGGATCTAAACACGTCCTGAAGCTTGTAAAAGTAAGCGGCCCTACCAGCTGAGCCACCTCTAAATGCTGTGGACACAACAGCTCACTCCAAAGCTGGTGAAAGGATTTGTATCCCAAAAGGAAAGACTGCTTAAAGTCATTCGGCATCCAAACCTCTTCCCTCCCCACGAGAGCCCTCTCTTGACTCTTCCCGGGGTTTTATTTTTCAGAAATGTTATTTAATAAAATATGCTTTTTTTTGTTTTGTTTTTTGCTTTGAGATTGACTGGACTGTGGATAAAATATAGAGTCAGTTGGAAAATGATGTTATGTCCACATATGCATGTGCACAGCTATAGGAAAGTCATGGTCATGTTTCACGCTAGGCCATCAAGAGCAGGACCCCAGGTATTACTCTGTGGTGAGCTAACATGGTCCATTACTACGAGAATGGAGGAAACGCTCTGCCTTGGCATTCAGGAAGATTCCGTGACTTTAATCTTTTTAGATTCCATGACTTTAATCTTTTTTTTTGGGTAGTGTTGGGGATGGAACATGGGACTTTGCCTGTGTTAGGCAGACACTCTACTACTGAACCATGTCCCCAGTCCTCATTCATTCTCAAAGCATAGTGGGTTATGTTGGTTAAGATTTTCTTTTAATAAATCAGTTACTTAGGCTTCGCTGGAGCTACACTATGAAGGAGAAGCAAGACAGACAGATGCTAGGTAGATAATCCAAGACAGACAGACGCTAGGTAGACGCCCAAGCAAGGGTACGCGAGGGAGTTCCCTTTGTCCATCAAAAGCATCTGTGGCCCCTGGAACCAGCTTTACCCAATGCTCCACAGAAGACCGTAGCTTCCCACTGATCTTCCCTACCAAAAACCTGAGCAGTCACGACAGACATGACACATGCCTGAGTGTCTCCTTCAGGGTCTCTCTAAATAGCTCCGGCTGTCCTGGAACTCACTCTGTAGACCAGGCTGGCCTCGAACTCACAGAGATCCGCCTGCCTCTGCCTCCCCAGTGTCTCCTTTATGATCTCAGTTTTGTTTTGTTTTGTTTTGTGTTTTAAACACCTACTTCTGTGGCTCCCAGGAAGGAGCTACCTTCCAACTTTTTACATTTATTTTGACCCGGAATGATCCAGTAGTAAGACCACCCTACCCCCCCAATTTCTGTCATTTACATTCAGATAAATATAGATAATTGATCAATGCTTGGCAACTCTAAGGTTCCCACAGGTAAAAAAAAAATGGAATCAGGTTAAGCATTAATTTTCTTAGTGAATAAGACAATCACGCAACCAAACACCAACAAATCACCCACAGGAGCAATGGAGGGGACAGTTAATGTCGGAGGCAGGTTGCCCATGGCACGGCACACACAGTACATACACACCAGAACCCAATTAGACCAGGGACATGCACGGGGGACATTGTGCTTACCAGCTTGAGAGAAAGCTTCACGGAAAATTGAAGAGGTAACAAACGGGAAGAGAGAAAGAGAGAGAGAGAAAAAACACACGTCAGAAGAGGAGGCATTCGCCAGTTGCACTGGATTCATAATATCAGCTCCTGCTGACTTGTGAAATGGCTGGGCAGATCTGTGCAAAAGTTCACAGGAAGGGCTGGTTGTAAGAGAAACTCTTCTTAGCATCTTGGGTGTCAGAGCTGAGACAAGGTATGATGTGGTCCTGCCAGAGTCACCTCCCACTGGATGCCTATGAAAATCACCTTGCTGGGGAGGGTGACTTGGGGAGGTGCTGGGAACAGACCCCAGGGCCTTAAACCTGCTGGGCAATAGCGGTGACACTTAATGACCCTAAAAGGAGAAAAAAAAATATGTAGCACTTCTCTCCCAGGACATCTTATGCAGAGTCTTTTAAAATATTACTTTTGAGACAGGGTTACCCAATGTACATCCCTGGCTGGGATGGCCTCAGGTTTTCAGGGAGCCTTCTGTCTCCTGAGTGCTGGGGTCAAAGGCAGCCCCCACAACACACATGCTTGTCTTCTCATCTGTCCCCTGAGCACTGGGGTCATTGGCAGCCAGCCCTCCTCCTGGTGTTTAGTTTTTATTTAACATCGGCTTTTTAAATGAAAAATTAAAATTATTGCTACTTATATGTGTGTGAATGTGTGTGTGTGCACACTTGAGGGCATGTACAAGCTTGGCTAAAAGAGGGCACAGGATGCTGGGAGCTGGAGTCATGGGGGCTGAGCAGACATAGAGGTGCTGGAACAGAATTCTGGCTCTCTAAGAACAGCAAGGGCTCTGATCTGCTGGGCCATCCTCCAGCACTTCCCACCTTGCACTGATGGTGTGTGTGTGTGGTGTGCGGGGTGTGTGTAGGCGTGTGCACACATGCCACAGCATGTATGTGGAGGTCAGAAGCTGGAAGGTCTCTTGACGGCAGGATGGAGATGCCAGGATCGAGATGAGGGACAATGTGTTCTCCTACTGGCCACCAGCATGTGAGGGTGACTTCTGAGGCTTGCTCTTTTTCAAAGTGAATTGATTTCCTTTGAGGGAGCTTTGGGTCTTGCTACGTAGCTCAGTCTGCCTCGAGCTCTCGATCCTTTAGCTCCTGAGTAGTGGGATGCCAAGCTGCTTGAGGCTGGCTATTGAACGCCATGCCTGTCCACGAAGGCTACACAGCGTGGAGCAGGGCCAGGAGCTGCAGCTGTGGAAACTGACTTCAGGGTGTGGCTGAGCACGACCTTAGGTCTCAGGTGCTGCTGTGGTGGGTGGGGGTGGAGTGTCAGCTGATCACTATAGGCCCACAACAGCTCCCATTAAAACTGCTTGGCTTGGAGACTAGAAGGTTCCCATGATCAGGAGTAAAGGCCAGTAGAAGGGCTTTGAGGACTTAGAACAGAAACACGATTCTGTGAGACCCTGCCATCAGCCTGGGGGACGCTCAACATGTGACTCAGTTTCTGGCAATCCAGAAGGTCCTAGTAAGGGGTAATAAGGTGCAGACATATTTGGAGGATAAACTACCAAAGAAAGCACACTTGGATTTCTATGCTGGGTAGGGAGGGCTTAACATTCCTTAGCCAGCTTTTATATTTTTTTTCATCCTTAAAATTATTTAAAGCTGAAACTTCTAGCTGGACTTGATGGCGCACTCTCAGGAGGCAGAGGCCTGAGTTGAGGTGAGTTCCAAGCCAGTCAGAACTGCATAGAGGCTGTCTCAAAGAAAAAAAAAAGTTGATACGCCTTGGTATATAGGCAATCACTTCTACTGTTTCCATGTAGAAGGAAGAGATTGTTAAATAGGAAAGAAATTGAACGGCTTTTCAAGAAGTGTCTGCTCGGGCGTGGCCATGAACTTGTTGAGTGTCCTGGAGCTGAAGCACAGATTGTCCCTCGCAAGCTGAGTTTGTCATCCAGACAGACAACACCCACGGTGTAGAGCAGGAGGCGGCGGCGCCCACAGAGCACGCCAGCAGACACTAGCATTTCCTCACACACAATCTCACGGCGAAGCTCTAGGACCCAACAATTTATTCTCTCTGGGGCTCCTCTCATGACTCGAGATTACAATCGAAACCTCCTAGTACCAAATTTGTAATATCAATAGGAAGGTTTCCGCTTCAAAATAAGAACAAATGATTGAAACTGAACATCTGTTCCAAGAGAGAAACCGGAAACACTAAATTCTCACACTCCGAACTCTCCAATTCCATTTTCTGAAGTGGATGGTGGCAGATCACTTGCTGGAGGTGCCACCTCAGTGTGCGGAATTCTTTTTAAAGATGACTCAAGTGTTTCAGGTCTCGTAAGTCATAAATAAGCCAGACAATGAGGTCACTTCCGATTAGAAAGCAGCCTTCTCCTGGGAGAATAACAGCAAAGGCCCCATGGAGTGCGTGACTAGACACTAAGGGACAAAATGCCATCAGCTCAGGTGACAGTTAGGGGCTCTTGAAGAAGCAAGCATCAATAACACAGGAGGGAGAAAGAGCCAGCGTGTCCATGTGACATTGGACGGTCACAGCTACTAACCTCAAGCGCAAAGAAAGGGGACGGTAAGTGCCCAAGAAGACACGAGTTGGTGAACTTTCCTGGAACTGTCTCTACTCATACTTTTTGTTTTTGTTCTCCAGGCTGTGACATGACTCCCTAGTTACCCACTGGCTACAAACACAGATGTGGATCCCTGCACGGTCACACCACTAGGCCCTAAACTGTCACTTTCTGTTGACTACACTCAATAGCTGTATTTTGTGGGTAAATTTCTGCCATATCCAGGGATACTTTGGATCTCTCAGGTGGCAATTACCGGCTCTTTAAAGATTTTACCAGAACTAAGACAAAAAGTGGGCGCTTGGACAGTGAGATAGCTCAGTGGGTGTCACTGGGGCATTGGATGTCCATTAGAGGGACTTTACCTTTCTATACAAGTTTTGGAGCTAAAATAGCTGTTGATTTTATACAGTAAGACCTCCTCTTTGTCCCAGAGAAATTTGTTCGGTGGGACAGAAGTGTTACAGCGCCTGTGTCCCCAGTCTTGGCGCTATCCAAGGGGTTAGTGCTTTGGCTGTGACTGTCTTATCTGCATCCCAGGTGGACTTACAACATAGTCCCTAGCCTCCAAGGCGTGTGTGGGTTTCCCTAGAGTCCTCTTCATGAGCTCTTTGTGATAACACAGAGACTGAGTCTGCCAACAGTCAGCAAGAGAACAGGGTAAGATAAATAAAAAAGGAAAACCACACATTCACAACGTGACACGCAACAACGGACACCCAGAATGTCTTGCTCTGCTTTGGTGGCTCCTTCTAAGATTAACTCTAAACTATGAGGGAAGTCATCAGTTTTAGCTAGGCAATTGCTTTGCACAGGCTCAAAAGGAAATCCTCATTGAAGACAATGGAATTACCCTGGGTAGAGTCAAATTCAGAACATGTTCTATCCTATCTATCTATCTATCTATCTATCTATCTATCTATCTATCTATCTATCTATCTATCTATCTAACAATCCATCTCTATCTATCCATCCATCCATCTCTCTCTCTTTTTTAAGATTTATTTATTATATGTAAGCACACTGTAGTTGTCTTCAGACACCCCAGAAGAGGGCGTCAGATCTCTTTCACGGATGGTTGTGAGTCACTATGTGGTTGCCAGGAGTTGAACTCAGGACCTCTAGAAGAGCAGTCAGTGCTCTTAACCACTGAGCCATCTCTCCAGCCCTATCTCTATCTCTCTATCTCTCTAGCTCTCCAACGCCCCCTTGGCTTTCCCATCATGTAGCTCACACTGGCCTTAAACTTCCTGTGTAGGGGAAGATGACCTCGACCTCCTGGTCTCCCCGGGTCTGGGATCATAGGTGTGTGCCTTCACACTAAGTGCGCTAAGGACACACTCTCTAATCTTTATTTGACTTGCATAAAGATGGAACAGTGATGGTCTGGCAGTGTAAATCCTCTGTAAATATATCACAAAACTATTTAATCTTGTTTAATTATTTAAAAATAAACTAAGCTATGGTAAGAAATGTTTTGCACACTGAGCCAGGTGGTGATGGTGCAAACCTGTAGCCCCAGCACTCAGGAGGCAGGGGAGGGCAGATCTCTTGAGTTCAAGGCTAGACTGGTCTACATACCGAGTTCACGGACAGCCAGAGCTACACAGTGAGACCCGGTTTCAGAAAAAAAGAAAGGGAAGAAAAAGAAATGTTTGCATATAATTTCCACACTCTGGTCATTAAACCAGATACTTAGAATTCAAATCTGAAGGCTGTGAAATGTGATAAATTATAAGACACACCCCACAGGGTACGGGAGAGATGGCTCAGTGGTTAGGAGCACACACTGCTCTTGTAAAAGTATCTGGGTTTGATTCCCAGCACCCATGTGGTGACTCACAACCATTGGTAACTCCAGACCCAAGGAATCCAATGCCTTCTTCTGTACTCTGAGGTCAGTGGACACACCCATGGCGCAGACATACCTGCAGGAAACACTCACACAGACAAAACACAAAATGAAAAAATCTGAATGGAATGAAAGAGAGACACAGCCACAGCCAGTTATTTTCCGAGAATCCTCCCTGGATTTTTGCTCAAGGGTCTCCAGTTCAGGTGCAGGGAAAGTGAAACAGGAGAGAGGGTTCCCTGCCATGGGCCTGCCAACCGCACCTCCCGCACCGCTCAGAAGCTTCTCAGCAAACACCCGGGGCTAGTTCCCCAGGCGTTGGGTTTAGGATGTTTTCTTTTCAGAGGCCTGCTGTCCCTCTTCCTTCCTCCCTCCCTCACACCACCCCCCAGGTTCCTTTCCCCCACCGCTCCTTGCAAGAAGAAGCACAAACGCTCTCCGTGTCCCTCACGGCTTCTAGTGTGTCTGTCATTGGGAGAATGCACTTACCTTCCAGGAAAGTTTCCATCAAAGAAATTTGCTGAAATCAAAAAAATTTTTAAACCATCTTTTCTTGTACCAATCAAACACAGACATTCTTTGGCCTTTGCCAACACATTTTGGGGACACCAGAACACAGATGCAGAAACCATCGTTGACCAGGAGACTGTGGGATGTGGTGGCGTCATGGACCATACACACACAGATGGTAACTGAAGACACTCAGCACATCTCATTCCCCGTGTTTGACAGACAGATGCAGATGTTTATAAACACAAGTGATCATGTGGTAATGTGATGTAACTGACTCTGAGCCTGGCTCACCCTGGGCACATCCATGAAAGTTTCTCTGATGAAGAGTGAAGTTCTAAAAGCCAGCATAATGAAGCCAGGAAGCTGCCGACTGCCCAGCACGACGAACCTATTGTCCACTTCTGAAGCTACTCTGCCTGCTGACAGTGGCTGTCCTGACAGTTTTAGGAAATTAAATTTCTGATTTAATTAAAAAATGATTACATTCATTTATTCAGTGTGTGTGTCTACACACATGCGTGTGCTAAGGTGAGCATGTGGAGGTCAGAGGGCTGCTTGCAAGAGTTGGTTCTCCCCTCCTTCCACCTTGTAGGCCCAGAGACGGAACTTACATTGTCGGGCTGGGTAGCAGGTGCCTGTGTCCCTGGACCGCCTCACCAGCCCAAATTTCTGATTCCTTTTTTTTTTCCTTTTTGGTTTTTTGAGACAAAATTTCTTATTTCTTACTTGACCTTAAGTAGCCTTAAAAGCAACACAATTCTCTCATGTGTACCCTTCCTTCCTTCAACCTTGATTTTTTAGACACTACTCTTCCTTTCATATACTCTTTCTTATTGATTGATTGATTGATTGTATGTGGAGGGCAGTGGGCAGCTCTGGGAGTCGGCTCTCTCCTTTCACTGTGTGTCCTAGGAATGGAACTCTGGTGGTCAGACTTCCTTCAAGCACTTTTACCTACTGAGCTGTTTCTATGGCCCATTCTTTTATTTTATTTTTGAAATAGGTTCTCCCTTAGCCCAGGCTGGCCTCAGACTCACTGTGCACCCAATGATGACCTTTGACCTTCTGATCTTCACAGGCTTGCACCATTACATGTTTTGTGCTATGCTGGAGATGCCAGCTAGGCAAGTACTCTACCAGCTAGGCTACACTCCAGCCTCCTCCCCCCCCCCTTTTTCTTTTCTTTCAAAGTAAGATCTCATTATGAAGCCCAGGCTGGTCTTAAACTCACTGCAAACCTCCTGCTTCAGCCTCTGGAGTACTAAGGTTAGATGTAGACCAGAACACCATTTCCATGAAATGAAGATTCTCTCAGTTCTGGGATTCTACAGATAAAGAAATCCACCAGCAGATGGACCAGAGGCAGATGTTCAGCTAATTAGCCACGGTTTGGAATCTCTTCCCATGCCGGAGGATGGTGGGGTAGAAAACACAAAACTTGGGAACTTTTCATTTATAAGAATGATGCTTATCAGCTCAAGGTCTGGTACCCAACTCTGGCGATAGAGATAACGGAGCTCTCAGGGACTGAAGTGTTTCTAGCTGGCCATGGTGGCATGTGACTTTAATCTCAGCACTCCAGAGAGGCTCTAGGCTAGCCTGGGCTGCAGAGTAAGTTTCAGGACAGGCAGGGTTATATGTAGAGATTGTCTCCAAAAAAAGAAAAGAAAGAAGTGTCTCAATGCTCAGCCGCTTGGATGCTTGGAGATCCCAGGAGGAAGGCATCCAGCTACATCCGTAGGGGAACTCCACAGGCCAGGACTGGCAGGCACTGACCATTCAGCTACAGTCTTTTTATCTGTTTGTTTGAGGCAGGGTCTCACTTTACAGCCCAGGCTAGCCTGGAAAGATGTATAGCCCAAGCTAGCCTTAAACTTAACATTTTCCTGCCTCAGCCTCCTAAGTGCAAGGATTACAGGTGTGAGCCACCATGCTTGGCCCAGATATTTATCATAAATACAGCTAGAGGAGCCTCACTTAAGTTGTACTTGGGAGGTCACAAATTACTTTGTTCCAGCCTTTTCCTGTTAAGCTAAGTTGGTACTTATGCTGGCTGACTGCCCAATTCCTGTAGAGGTTCATGTATGGTTACAAACCGGAGGGCTTTCTGTTTGCCTGTTTTGAGACAGAATCTCATGGCCCAGGATGGCCTGAAACTTGTTCCGTACCCAAGGATGTCTCTGAACTTCTGATCCTCCAAAGGATTTCAAACTTGAGTCTTAACAGCAACCACATTCTACGAGACTGTTCCCTGAACTTGGGTGCCACAGAGCACCAGACTGTGTGAGCTGACTCTGAAGTCCTGACTCCACAGCTTCCATTAGCACACCGGCGTCACCGCCAAGGAACAGAACGGAGGAGGAGGCCTGGGTGAATGCTGCTGCTGTTGAGACGCCTTCTCCCTTTGCAGAGAGATGCAGGTTGAGAGGTTTTCTATTGTCGCCCCTTGACGTCACAAGGGGACCAGTATGCCGGGTCAGCTTCCTTCCTCCTCGCCGGTGGCGGTGGCGTCATTTGGACAGCAGAGCCTGCGCTGCATCCCTGTCTGTAATTAGTCAGCATAGATTTTTCTGACTATCCAGTCACTTCCACTTCCTCATCTTTACATTGTCTGAGAGAACGAGTCAGAGTTGGTGAGACCAAGGAGGAAAACGAATGACTTTGAATCTCTGAAGGGGAAGTGTGGGGTGCTTCCAGCACGGACTAGAGAGTCAAAGACCTCAGGCCTGCTGGCTCTCTCCTCCTCACGCCCCTGCACGGCTCTCTTCCTTCCTCTCTTTGCTCTCTGGGAGCCTAGGCTCGAGCTCTCTCTCCCTCTAAATGTTATAGGAAAACACACTGGGTCCATTCACAAAGTCAAATATGCAGAATGAGGCATGCAACACGGTGCGCAAGAGATGCAGGACTGCAGAGCGGAACTTACCCCACGCTTTAGGCTCCGGAAGCAGTGGATTTTGGGTTTGGAGGTCATGAACTCGTTGAAGCGGTAGGAGAGGGGTTCCTTTTGCTGCTTGGGAGACTGGGGGCCGTTGGGAACAGCAGAGGGTGAGGCAGAGGCAGGGGGAGGAGGGGGAGGCTGATGGGGGGATGTTAAAAGGGACATGAGCTACGTGTGAGGGGTGGAATATGACGACAGAAAAGAAATCAGAAACAAGAAACACAAAACAGAAATAAGCATCAAATCATATTCAAGATCCAAAGCAAGTAAAACACAAACCATTAATGTCGATGCCACGGTACAAAAGAAATCATAGAGGATGCGGTCCACAGAGAGGGGGTGGAGAGGAGAGGGTCCGTGAGTTCGCGACAGGACAGCAGAAGATTATGACCCAAAGCTCATGCAGACGGCCACATGCAAGCTACAGCTCTCGTTAGTCATTCTAAAACCAGTTTATGCCGGAGGGTAAACATTTCCACACCTAAACTAATGTAGTTTGATGGGGAAAAGAGGGTCTAAACCACTGAGGTTTCAGAAAAATAGAACAGTCCTGTCCTGGGAAACTCAATCAATCTGATCTAAGGTTAATGCAGTAAGGCCACTTCCATCCGGTTTAGGCCGCCGGGTTAGCTGTCATGCACCTACATACCACGCTATGAAAAGAAAATGGAAAAAAATGTTCACGGAGACAGGTTAACGTGTCAAAACCAACGCCAGGCCGGCAAGCTTGATTAGATGGGACTCGGTCCCCTTGCTCCCAGCAGAGGTGCCCAGCGGTCTGGGAGGGTGGGGGTGGGTGAGAGGGCCGTGAGGTCAGTGATGTTAGTGTGGGAGGGCCAGTCCTGGGACAACGCATCTGCAATAAGACAGAGGCCATGGCAAAGACTCCAACACCAGAGAGAGACCGTTTGAATCGAGAAATGAACGCAACACGCTAACTGTCCTCTCTCGCTTTCTAAAGTTCAGATCTCAGTTTAAGACCAAAAGATAAACTCTGAGAGCCTCTGTAGCTCTCAGCCCGCGCAGGGTCCAAATGGCCAGTACCTTGTTTTTCTTGATGAATGGCCAGAGCTTGCCTTTGGACTTGCTGCCAAACTTGAGCTCTGGCTTGCCTTCTTTGGAGCTGGAAAGGCTGTTGTCTGACACCGTGCGTTTCATCGGCTGTGTGTAATCTTCGAATTCAATGTCTCCAGGAGGCTCGAATCCTGACTTATAGGCTTCTACGACCAGCTGGGAGTCCTGCAATCACACCCACGGACACTTGGGTCAACACCAGAGTGGCGATGATATATACCAAGGCGAACCCAAGAAAGTCCCACTGAGAATCCCACTGCTTTTCAGCACTGAGGTCCTTAGCACTGTGGTGTTAGTTTTTGATTTATTTATTTTATGTGAGTACACTGTAGCTGTCTTTAGACATTCCAGAAGAGGGCATCAGATCCCATTACAGATGGTTGTGAGCCACCATGTGGTTGCTGGGAATTGAACTCAGGACCTCTGGAAGAGCAGTCAGTGCTCTTAACTGCTGAGCCATCTCTCCAGCCCCTTAGTACTGTGTTTATTGCTAGAGAGACTGACTCATAACGTTTTGCCTCTGGGTGGAAGCCAAGAGACCACACCTCAGATCCACCTCCCATGATGCTTTGCCTTTGAAGGATTCCTCCTTTGTCCACATAGATTAGGGTGTGTCACTAAACCCTTAAACAGGTGACTGGAGGGAGCGTCGCTTAGACCCTTAAATTATTCTGAGAGACCTTGAACTGGTGATATAATTATGAAGAAAAAAGAAATTTCAGTCAAGGTAAGATTGATTTGAGCACCTCGGGTAGAAAGCTCGCCTGTAGGATGCAATCAGAGGTGGGGAGGACGCTGGTTCAATTTGGAGCAACTGATAATTTTTTTTCTCACAAACTTGGTGGAGGCCCCTGAAGGATGCTTAAAGCCAACATGTCTTAATGAAATGGGAGGCAAGATATCTTACAGTCAAAACTCTACACAAGAAAACCACCTATTGCCTGGGACTTTCTCTTACAGAAATTTACCGTTTAAAACATTCCAAGGCAGCGGAGCACACCGGACTGACAGAACTCTTTTCAGAGATCATTAAAAAGTGGAACGCAGGGACCCAAGTGGGTATTTTAAACAAAAGACAATTTTGTCTCCCAGGGGACTTTTAACAACACATGAAAGTGACATGACTATCCAATGAGGGGTGCCATCAGCATCCGGGGTCGAATGTCCCATGCTGTGCAGGCAGCTTGGTCACTGGTGCTCCAGGGAGCTTGCCTCTTTCCAAAAATCAGTCCGATCCCAACAAAACACTTCCATTCACCTCAGTGACAACCCGGCGAGTGTGTTTTTCGAGGAAAGACTGGGGAACTAGACCCCAAACACCGAGGGCTTCAGGAAAGGCCTTTTAGGCACACCCAGAAGCTCCAAGGGGCCCTGAACGAGATGCTACTGGTGGGACAAGGGGAGAGATGACAGCCCAAGAGAAGTCCAGTGACCACGCTTACGTTTTTCTGGTCGATAGACTCAGCCGCCTTCACGATACCATCCAGGCACTTCCCAATGATGGGTATCACCTGCCGGTCCACCTCTGCGTACGTCTTCATGGACTCTCCAATGCGCACAATCCGCCTCTCCTCCATTTCTTGTATTTTCTGCAAAAACCAGACCGCATATAAAATGGTCTACTGTTAACTCGGGTGGTTGTTTGGGGTGATTACTGCTCCCCTGCGTTTACTGTACAGTCATCAATCAGTCTGCTGTGCTGTGTTCAATGAATGGCTGGGCTGCCTAGTGAGCCCTTCACACAACTGCACTGTAACTGCAGGAAGACTCCTGTGATGGGGAACTTTGATTTCAACTGGCAGGATCAACATTCACCAAATAACCGCCAGGCATGCCAATGAAGGAGTTTCTTGATCAGTTTAACGGAGGTGGGATGACCCACTCCAAATGTGGGTGTCATTGTTTATTGTGCCGGGGTCCCAGCCTAGAGACAAAAAGGCAGACGCACCAGACACCTCACTCAGCAGGTGCTTCGACTCTTGTCACCAACCTTGATGACCCGAATTCGAACCCAGAACCCATCTAGCAAGGAGAAAACAGTATGTCTTCTGACCACTGTGTGCACTCTGATACAAACATCCACCCCACACATAATCACATGCTAAACTCATGAATAAGTAAATGTAATTTTATATGTATACACACACACACAGAGAGAGAGAGAGAGAGAGAGAGAGAGAGAGAGAGAGAGAGAGGAGAAGGGGCTGGAGAGATGGCTCAGTGGTTAAGAACACTGGATGTTCTTCCAGAGGATCTGGGTTTGGGTGCCAGCACCCACATGGGGCCTCAGAACTATCTGTAACTATTGTCCCAGGGGCCTCAATGCCCTCTTCTGGCTAACACAGGTACTGCATGCATATGGTACACAATACATACATGAAGACAAAACACTCAAACATACAAAATAAAAATATAGAAAAGAAATTAAAATAAGGAGAAAGCAAGCCAAGCTCTAGCACGCATGGCTCCTTGTTTCCCAGATCCCGATATCATGTGACCAGCACCTCCTGCTGCAGTGACTTCTGTGCCAGGGTATCCTGCTCCATACCCTCAGCTGCGGGCCAATAAACCCTCCTTCCGGAAGCTGGCCTTGAGGGAGGACCTTAACATAGCACCAAGGGAAGAAACTACAACCCAGCACAGTGGCTTTATTTATTTATTTTTTTAAAGATTTATTTATTTATTTATTTATTTATTGTTATATCTAAGTATACTGTAGCTGTCTTCAGAGACTCAAGAAGAGGGCATCAGATCTCATTACAGATGGTTGTGAGCCACCATGTGGTTGCTGGGATTTGAACTCAGAACCTTTGGAAGAGCAGTCAGTGCTCTTAACCACTGAGCATCTCTGCAGTCCCACAGTGACTTTATTATGCTATTTATTATTATTACTTTGTTGTTTGGAGACAGACTAGCTTTGACTTACAATTCTTCTGCCTCTACTTCCCACGTCCTGGGATTACATTAGAGGCACGTGGGTTTGTTGTTGTTGCAGTTTGCTTGTTTTTAGCTTTATTAGTGCCCTCCTTGGCAGTACATGTCCCTCCACTTTCCATCTTTCACAAAAACATTTTGGTGACAGCCTCAATGCCACTGAGGCTGAGACAGAACCAGAGTCCTGCCCTCCATATCGTAGAGCAGTGATCTCAGTCCTCCAATACTGTGACCCGTTAATACAATTACTCGTGGTGTGGTGATCCGCCACCCCAACCATAAAAGTATTCCGTTGCTACTTCCTAGCTGTAACTTCACTACTGCTATGATTCCAAATGTAAATACCTGAGGTTTTCAATGGTCTTAGGTAACCTCTGTAAAATGGTCGTTCAACCCCTAAAGGAGTCTTGACCCCACAGGTTGAGAAATACTGACCTAAAGGTTCGTGGTGGGGACACTGAGAACCTGATCAAACCAAACCAGGGGTTACTTCAGTCAGCTACTTTGGCTTTTCTACATTTGGAACTCAGATCCTAAAAGTTTTCCCCAACGGCCGGGTGGTGGTGTAATCCTTGTGTTCTGGAAGCTGAGGCAGGAGGATCACTAGTTTGAGGTTGGCCTAGAATACATAGCAAGACACCGTCTCAAAACCAAATAAGAAACAGACAAAAAGTCTCCAAATAGGAATGGAATTCATAAAAAAAATTAAAAAAAAGGAATGGAATTTGTGTTTGCGTGCGTGTGTGTGTGTGTGTGTGTATGCGCTTGTTTATATACACACATACACACATTTATACACACAAACACATATATACATACATATACATATATACACACACACATATCTGTAGTGTGTGTGTGTCTTGACTGATTTTGTGCTGGGGATGGAGGATAAGGCTTAACTGTGACTGTGACAAATCAGTGCTCCACAGTGAGCTTCACCCAGAGTCTTTTATTCCATTTTTGAGCACTTAAGATAGCCAAAAAAACCAAAAAACAAAAAACTGCAGGAGCCAGCCAGTGGCAGCACACATCTTTAATTCCAGTACTCAGGAGAAACAAAAACAAACAGGATCCAGGCTCAGCTGGTAAAGTGCTAGCGACAAGGACCTGAGTTTAACCCTGAACATCAAGTAAAAATGCCAGGGTTGGGTGATCGGTGTGCAAATAAGCCCGGCACTGTAGAGACGGAGATAGGAAGATGTCTAGCACCGGCTGCTGGCCAGCCAAGCTGTGAGGGCAAGCTCCGGACCAGCGAGAGAGCCGGCCTCCACAAAGTAAGGTGGTTCAGCGTAGTGGTACACACCTTTATCCCAGCACTCAGGCAGAGGCACATGGATCTCTGTGAGTTCAAGGCCAGCCTGTCTACAGAGTGAGTTCCAGGGCAGCCTGGGGTCCACAGTGAGACCCTGTCTGTATGCACACACACACATACACTCACAAACATTTTTAAAAGAAAAAGAGAACAATTCAAGGGAAACAATTCTTGTTTGTTCAAATCCCACAGCATTCAATGCTGCTTTGTCTCCTAAAGCTGGGCAGGCATTTCTTGTAGCCAGAACATGCTTTAAAGAGGAAAGTACTCATCTAAAAGGCACAGCTGTAAAATCTCAGCCTCCTTGCTGTGCAGGCATGAGGACCTGAGATGAATACCCAGAACCTCTATAAAGCTGTGTGCCCTCTACAAGGGCACATGAAGCAGGAGAATCCCTGGGGCTTGCTGGCCAGCTAGCCTATTCTAATATACTATGTGTGTGCAGATGTCCATGGAGGTGCCAAAGCGGACGATGGCAGATTCCCGGGGGCTGGAGTGGAAGGCAGGAGTGAAGTCACCCAAGGTGGGTTCTGGGAAACTCCCAACAAGAGCAGTAAGCATTTTAACTACAAGGACATTTCTCCAGCCTGCCACTGAGAGACCCAACCTCAAATAAAAAGGTGGGAGAGAGGAGAGGTGGTTCAGCCGTTCAAAGCACTGACTGCTCTGGCAGAGGAAGGACCTGGGTTTGATTCCCAGCACCCACATGCCCACTCATAGTCATCTGGAATTCTAGTTGCAGGGGACCCAAGGCCCTCTTCTGACCTTCAGGGTCACTAGGCATGACCATGGTGTACAGAGGTATATCCAAGTTTGCATGCACGCATACACACACACACACACACACACACACACACACACACACACACACAGAGACACACACGCAGACTCAGTGGACATTTGGGAAGCCAGATGTGGTCCGAGGCTGGATGACTGCCGAGGTCCTGTAACATCAGGATATCCTGTCCTCACAAACCCTGAGCACTGTGGAGTGCTTACCTGGAAGATGTTGGGGATGTGGGTATGGTAGTACTCCCATTGCTCCTGGTTGAATCTCTGTAGGATTAAGGAGTAATCTGCTTTGCTGTCCTCTGCCATTTGCTGGCGTATCTGAGCTTGTTGTCGTGCCTTGGGGCAAAAGTAAGACAATACTGTTTATACAGATAGACAAAAGCCTACAGCAGGCATACCATGGCCCAGAGCACTTGATATACTTTTTATATTTTATACACTGAAAAATTACTTCTTAGGCTGGGCGGTGGTGGTGCACACCTTTAACCCCAGCACTCAGGAGGCTGAGGCACGTGGATCTCTGTGAGTTCAAGGTTAGCCTGGACTACAGAGTGAGTTCCAGGACAGCCAGGGCTACATAGAGAGACCCCTTTGTGATACTGGGGACTGGCTCAAGAACCCAGAGCCTCATGCTTGCTGACCGGGTGGTTTCCCACCGAGCCACACCTCCAGGTCAGCATGTGCTTAAAAACAAACCAAAAACTGACTCGAATCTACATTTTCTATTTATTTATTTATTGATTGATTGATTGAGACGAGGCCTTGAACTCCCTGGTATAATCAAAAGTGCACTCCCTTTCGCACAGCGCAGGAGCATCTCACTTGCTTCGGTCTTGTTTGCCTGCACCCATGCCATAGAGGATTAAGATTCAGCAGGAGCGGGGCAGTGGTGGGGCACGCCTTTAATCCCAGCACTTGGGAGGCAGAGGCAGGCAGATTTCTGAGTTCAAGGCCAGCCTGGTCTACACAGTGAGTTCCAGGACAGCCAGGGCTACACAGAGAAACCCTGTCTCGAAAAACAAAAACAAACAAACAAACAGACAGACAAAAGATTCAGCAGGAAAGAGGGCACTCTCAGATGTGAATACAGAGACCGAAGCTGCCTCCCGCATCTCCCCACTGCCTGGCACAGCTTCATTGAGGTTGGTTTATTTTGTTTTGTTTTGATTTGTTTTTTGGTATTTTTCTTACATGTACTATTTTTTAATAATGTTTTTTATCATTCTTTGACAACTTTATACATGTACATAATGTATCTTGGTCTTATAAACCAAAATCCTCCCTCCTGTTCCCCTTGTTTATGAGTATGTGTGTGTGCGTGCGCACGCACATAGCATGGCACATACATGGAGGTTGGAGTTGGTTCTCTCCTTTCACCATGTGGGTCCATAAGGCTCAGTAGCAAATACTCTGTGGTGGTTTGAACGGGTCTGGCCCCATAGACTCATGTGTTTGAATGCTTGGCCCACTGGGAGCCGCAGTATTAGGAGTGTGGCCTTGCTGGAGTAGCTCTGGTCTTGGAGTAACTCTGGCTCTGTGGGAGTGGGCTTTGAGGTCTCTATGCTTGAGCTACGCCCAGTGTGGAATTACACAGTCTCTTTCTCATGCCGGTGGCTCAAGATGTAGAGTCCTCAGCTCCTTCTCCAGCACCATGTCTGCCTGCCTGCTGCCAGGCTTCCCGCCACGATGACAAATGGAACTTCTGAACTGTAAGCCAGCCCCAATTAAATATTTTCTTTTGTAAGAGTTGCCTTGGTTGGGGCTGGAGAGATGGCTCAGCGGTCCCAGAAACCACATGGTGGCTCACAACCATCTGTGATGAGATCTGACCTCTTCTGTGTGTCTGAAGACAGTTACAGTGTATTTACACATAATAATAAATAAATCTTAAAAAAAAAAAAAGAGTTGCCTTCGTCATGGTGTCTCTTGACAGCAATAAAACCCTAACTAAGACATCCACGTACCCATTAACCTCATCAGAAGCCTCAGGAGGGTTTTGTTTTAGATGTATATGGCTGTTTTGTGTGCACATATATCTATGCACTGTGTGTGCTATTGCCCAAGGAGGCCAGAGGAAGGCATGAATTAGAGATGGTTGTGAGCCACTATGTGGGTGCTGGGAATCAAACCTCAGTTCTCTGAAAGAGCAGCCAGTGCTCTTTAGAGTCAGTCTGGGGGAGAGGTTCTGGGTGTCAATCAAACCCATGGGCTGGCTCACGCTAGGCACGGGTCTCCAGCCTGCTCAGGTGAGCTTTTATTCTCCAAGTTTCTCACTGGCTTCGGACCTGGCAACCTTACCTGGAGTCCCACTCTCCCCACACATTCCAGTCTTACTGGGCCAGTCAAGGGGCTGGTCCTGGTGGCTTTCTTCATTTTCATCCCTATTCATGAGCAAACATCACCTAGTGTTTCCAAGTGTTCCTTATTCCCTGGGGCTTTTCAGTCCTGTAAGGCATGGAGTCCTCTCAGCTAACCCAGGAGAGTTTCAGCCATTCTTCCCTTTTGCCAGTGTGGTGACCTGTCAGCATCCTGGCCATATGCCCTGCCTTCCGCCACTCAGAGTCCCCCCAACAAGTGCATTAACTGAAGTCTCTGTGACATTCATCCCTAGCGACCTTCAAACATCTTCTCATGGCAGAGAGCAGCCACCCCAATCACTGTCCCCTGCCTGCCTTCCATCTGCATTGCCAAGGTCTCTGACCTGAGCTCCTCAACTCCCCCCCCCTTCCCTTATCATCGTCACGAATATTCTACAAAGGGGGATTCCCATGTATGCTAAAACTTCTAAAATATCTTCTGCCTTGTTCATAGACCTTCCTTGGAAAGTCTCATAGGGGAGAGGGAAGGAGGGGAGGACAGGGGAAATGAGGGGATCCTATTCCAGATGCAACATTACTGCAATCAGGCAAAGTGGTTGACTGTTTATTTCAGAGAAATGGTCCTAAAACACAATATGTATGTGTGGATGTCAAACACACACACACACACACACACACACACAGAGAGAGAGAGAGAGAGAGACAGAGAGACAGAGACAGAGAGACAGACAGACAGACGGCAGTTTAACTGCTAAGAGCTGTGGCTATAGTCCTCCAGCATTGTCTGGGCTGTCTGGCACTGTCCCTCGGCTCCCCTGAACCCCTCATAATGTTTCAACCCAGCCGTGGAATCACTTTTATAGCTTATTAACACCTAAAGTTTCAGGGTGTCCTTCCCATGTCCCATGCAGCAGTGATGATAAAATCATTGAGGACCTCAGGGCGAACTGCAGAGGCACCTCCATGAAGCCGCACATGGGAGATGGTCTGACATGGTGTCTCCTGGCATCTAAGGCTAAGGATCATGGTGTCACCTCTCAGTAAAGTTGTGCAAAGACAGCCACAGTTAGTAGGGCATAGGTGGCACACACCTTTAACCTAGCACTGGAAGGCAGAGGCAGTAACATTTCTGTGAATTTGAGGCTAGCCTGGTCTATAGAGTACCAGGACAGCCAGGGGTACACAGAGAGATCTTGTCTCAAAAGAACTAAAACCTAAAACTAAAAGAAAAAAAATAAAGGGGGTAGCCTGTGGTTATCTATCTCTGAGGCCGAATTTCCTCTCCTAACCACATCACTGACTCACCAGCTTAAAAAAAGTTCCTATTCTAAGAACATCTTACATGCAACACTGCTGTAGTACAAAGACACACAGAGGTAGGGTGTGTGTGTGTGTGTGTGTGTGTGTGTGTGTGTTTCAATGAGTCAGAGTTTCAGAATGGATCTACACAATTCAAAAGGCCCACAATGCCAGTAGATGTAAGTCATAGACAAACTGAATGAGACTCAGGTTATCTTGTTGCCATTGGAAAGATCAAACCTATACTTCAAAATTCCACTGAGAAACCCCGGGGAATTTCCCCAAATAAATCCAAATGAGCCTAGGTGTGGACCCTACCATGCATGATAAAAAAAAAAATTTTTTTTTTAGTAAATATTTTTACTTAATGTGTGTGTGGTGTTGCCTGCATGTGTGTCTGTGCACCATGTGCATGTATTATATGTCTGTGGAGGCCAGTCTGCAAAAGGCTTCAGAATTTCCTGCAACTAGAGTTACAGACAGTTGTGAGCTGCCGTGTCAGGGCTGGGAACTGAAAATCAACAAGTGAGGCGTCTCTCCAGGCCCCGAGGATTTCACTTAGCACTGTCCCCACCTGGCCTCTGTACGGGAGTCAAACCTTTGGATGAAAAGGTCAGAGGGTCACTGTTAACAGGAAGTCAAGCTGCAGTCCAGTGCTCTGCTGCTAAAGATAAAATTGTCTGTCTTCCATTTGGTCATCTTATCTCATATTCTTCAAAGAGAGTTGACTACTACCTGGTTAATCCAATGTGATCTTCTTTCCTTAGGGTTTAGAACGTAAAGGAGAAAATGACAGCGTGGTCTCTATCCATCACTAGCCAGGAATGCAGGGTGCGCTAAGGAATCAGGTCAGGTCGGATCTGCTCCCTCCACAGCTATTTGTTCTTCTACCCTATTTCTTCTTCGTGACTGTGTATGGCTTTCAAGAGCCTAACAACTCAGTAGACAAAGGCTGGTTCCATTTATGTATGGCCTGAGCATGTGAATGATGAGATTAAATATTATTAGATTGTCCAGCTGCATGCCAGAAGAAGGCATCAGATCTCATTACAGATGGTTGTGAGCCACCATGTGGTTGTTGGGAATTGAACTCAGGACCTCTGGAAGAGCAGACAGTGCTCTTGACCTCTGAGCCATCGTCTCTCCAGCCCTAGATTGCTTTTTTTAAGAGAGGCTTTTACTATGTAAACCAGGCTGGCCTTGAACTCAGAGGTTTGCTTCTGCCTCCCGAGTTCTGGGATTAAAGGTGTGCGCCACTATGTCTGGCCGGTTGTTTGGCATTTGAAGTAAATTGGAAAGGTGACAAAGTACAGGGTGCCTACCTAGAGTTCCTTTCTGGCCACGTCGTGATATGTGATTAAAAGTAGGTTGTATGTGACAAACTGCTCAGTGGCTGGAAGGGGAGACTTCCCAAGCATTTCCCAAAGCCAGTATGTACCAGAAAAGGTTAGCCACAGTCACAGTCACAGTCACAGCCACAGCCACAGCCACAGTCACAGCCACAGCCACAGCCACAGCCACAGTCACTGTCACAGCCACAGCCACAGCCACAGCCACAGCCACAGCCACAGTCACAGTCACAGTCACAGTCACAGTCACAGTCGCTGATACTCACGCATGGGTTCTGATCCTCTATAGCAATGGTACAATATCAGATAGCCTGCACATCAGATACTTACATTACAATTTATAACAGCAGCAAAATTACAGTTATGGAGTAATAATTTTGTGATTGGGGGGTCACCATAACATAAGGCACTGTATTAAAGGGGTGAAGCATCAGGAAGGTTGAGAACCACCGCTCTTTGAGACTTTGAGCTTTGAGACTCAGTGAAGCTATTATACCCAAGGAGCTGGTTCAATAGATGGGTTCAGCTCCCCCCATCAACAAAAAAGGCTGATGCTTTTCCATGACAACGCCTGAGAGCACACCACACAACCAACCCTTCAAAAATTGAGGGAACTGGGCTACAAATTCTTCTCACCTCTCACCAACTGGCTAACACTCCTTCAAGGATCTCAACAACTTATTTCAGGAAAAGACCAGTTCCACAGAAGTGCAGAAACTTCTTTCTGAGAGTTTCCAGCATCCTAAAGCATAGGGAAGGGGCTGGCAAGATGGCTCTGTGGGTAAAAGTGCTTGCTGCTAAGCCTGACGCCTGAGGTCTATTCCAGGGTCTTACATAAATAAAACCAATACCCGAAGGTCGTCGTCTGCCTTCCATGTTCATGAGCACACACATATACATGTACCCAGGATAATGAGATAAAGCTTTGGATGACAGTGAATAGTGTAACAGGTAGTCCTCTCCCAGCTTTGGGTTCCGTTTGCAGGGCATCCTGGGACGCCAGAGGGCCCATGGGACCCTCGCTCAGTTAAGACCATCTTCCATGAGACTTTAAGTGAGGTCGGGAAAAAGTGGCACACTGACCTTCAACCAGACTTGGCAGTCTTGGAGACAGCAAAATGCCAATCAATCAAAACTCTTTTATGCCCATGGCTACCCTCGGGACCTTGGCCTTTTCCTGTCTCATGATGACCTTGAGTATTTTGTCACCAACTCATGGTGAGTGACAGAACCTACCTAAGATGCATCTTCTCATCTGTTCTCCCACGGCATCTGTGATACCCAGCAAAGGGGACTGCCAGGCAGTGTTTCTTGTTTACTTTGATACAGGATGTTAGGAATAAAAGTGAGCCAGATGCATTGTGGGGCATCCTTTTAATCCCAGAACTCAAGAAGCAGAGGGAAGGGGATCTCTGTGAGTTCAAGGCCAGCCTGGTCTACAGAGTGAGTTTCAGGACTGCTAGGGCTACATAGTGAGACCCAGTCTCAAAGCACAAAACATTCGCTGCTCTTGCAGAGGACCTGAGTTCCCAGCATCCCACATGGTAGCTCACAGCTGTCCTAACTCCAGTTCCAGGGCATTGCGTGCTCTTTTCTGGCTTCTGTGACCTACACATGTGGACAAAACACTCATACACATACAATGAAAATAAATAATTTTTTTTTAAAAAGTTATAAAAATCCATCTGGGTGGTGGCAGAGGCAGGCAGATCTCTGAGTTTGAGGGCCAGGCTGGTCTACAGAGCAAATTTCAGGACAGTTTGAACAGTTACAGTTTCAGGAGTAGGCAAAAAAAAAAACCTGTCATGAAAAACCAAGCAAAAACACAAAACAAAAACAACTATTACAACAACAAAAACCAAACAAATCCAATAAATTATAAAAACCCTATCTTTTATTACCAAAAGTTTGGGGCTTGCGGGAATCAGCAAAGACCACCGTAGGAATCCCAGCAGTCAGAGCACTGGCTTCTCAATGTTTCCCTGCATGGGTAATTCAGGAAGCCCTGGGCTGTGTTTTTAGTTTGCAAGAAGAGGAGGCTCACGCGGCCCTTCATTCCCCTGCCTCGGTGAGGCCTCCATGGTGCATCCACACAGGCTGCTCAGAATCTGCACTGCTTGGCAGCCTCTCCCTGGAACTGGCAGATGGGCCTGATTTCCCCCACAAGGGAGGCCCTGGGGGAACCCAGCAGGGTCTCTGGATTCTGGCAACTCCTCAAATTCTTTGGACCAAGAGAAAGGTAAACTCAGAACTGTAATAGTGTGGCTTAGTTAGTCTTTCTCCACCTTGCATTCTTTTTCTTGGGATGACCAAAACAACAACAACATCTGGTTGCTGAAAATAACTTGTTTATAGGATTGTTTTTCTTATCTGTCTGTTTTGTTCCATTTAAATAGAACCTCACTCCAGAACTCTAGCTAGCCTGGAACTCCTCATATTCTAGCAATCCTCCAGACTCAGTCTCCTGAACACTGGGATCACAGATAGTCAACATTAAACTTACAGTTTGTATAGTTTATAAAGTAACACATTCCTGCCTATCCTGTCTGTTGAGAACCAGATGTCTCTGTCTGTCTGTCGAATGCGGCCAGGAAAGAAAGCAGGACATACAGACCACCAGATATTAACAATGTAATAGGATGTTAGTATCACAGCATGGTATTACCTGTTTTTTAGGCACTTTATATCAAATACAAACTCACAGAGGATCCCAGGATACCCTAACCATTAAAACGAAAGTTCTCTAGACGTGCGGATGCACAGGGGCCAGCCAGACTGGCTCTTGACCAGCCTCTGGCCAGCAAGCAACTCTTCACCTGTGAATACCTAGGAAACCATTTTATTGATTTGATTACTTATTTACTTATTTGTATCTTTTGGCAGACTTCCCGGCTGCCTAGGCTGACCTCCAGCTCCTTGGGTAGCCGAGGATGACCTTGACTGTCTGGCTTGCCTGACAGCACCTCCCGCAGGCTGAGACGGCAGCTCAGCTCGCATTACCGCACTGTTTTATGCAATCCAGAGCCATCCTGGCTGCTAGGCAAACCCTTTAAGGACTCAGTTGCCTATCCAGCCCCGAAACCCTTTAAAATGTTCACCACAGGTGCCCTACAAGTCAGGCCTAGAGTGTAACACTCTATAATCCCAGCATCTGGGGGACTAAGACCATGAGACTCTGTCTCAACAAACAGACAAACAACAAACCACACAGGCAAAAAGGCCAGGCTGTGGTGGCCTCTAATCCCAGCACTTGGGAGGCAGAGGCAGGTGGATTTCTGAGTTCAAGGCCAGCCTGGTCTACAGAATGGGTTCCAGGACAGCCAGGGCTACACAAAGAAATCCTTTCTGAAAAACCCAACAAAACAGGCAAAAAGAAAGGAGCTGGCTTGTTCAACAGCTAGTAATTTGAGCTGATAATTGGAAATCAGGGCTTGGATTCAGCTCAGTGCCTGCTGTGTGTGCACAAGCCTTAGGATCAGTCTGCACCAATAAGTAATAGATAAACAGAACCCAATGTCCAACCTGGTTCAAAAAGAATAATGTAGGCCAGGTGTGGTATGACACACCTTTAATCCTAAGGCTCAGGAAGCAGAAACAAGAGAATCTCTGTGAGTTTGAGGCTAGCCTGGCCTACATAGTGAGTTCCAGGCCAGCCAAGGATACCCAGTGTGACCATGTCTCAGATTAACAACAATAAATGAAAAGAATACTTAATGAAAAGAAATAAATGCTTCATAGCTTCATAGACTTCAAAACTGTATTTTTAAGATTTATTTTCAGTTGTGTGTGAGTGAGGGGAGAGTAAGTGAGTGCAGTTGTCTGTGGAAGCCAGAGGAGAGAGTCAGATGCCCTGGAGCTGGAATTGTGGATGGTTGTGAGCCTCCTGATATGGGTGGGTGGTGGGAAATGAATTTGGTTCCTCTGCAAGAGCAGCAAGCGTTCTTAACTGATGAGCCATCTCTCCAGCTCCTAAAGCACACCCAATGCACGCTCAACTGGGGATTAAATCCACTATCTCACGCACTCTTGCGCGCGCGCGCGCACACACACACACACACACACACACACACACACACACACACACACAAAGCTGTACCACAAGCTAGCAGTGGCGGTGCATGCCTTTAATTCCAGCATTCAGGAGTCAGAGACAGGCATATCTCCGGGAGTTCAAGGCCAGACTGGTCTACAGATTGAGGTCAACCAGGGCTGCAAAGAAACCCTGGCTGGGGGTGGGGGTGGGGAGCTGTACCTCAGTGCTAATCCACCAGCATGAAACAATATTTGTAACTTAATTGCATTATTAAGGAATAGCTGCTTTTGTCCCAATGGTGAGTGCATGATGTAAATTCTAGCACTAGCTGCTGGAGGAGTCAGAGGTTGGAGAGACAAGCTTGGCTCTGAGGATGGA
Source organism: Tokudaia tokunoshimensis (assembly GCA_036184795.1). NCBI lineage: Eukaryota > Metazoa > Chordata > Mammalia > Rodentia > Muridae > Tokudaia > Tokudaia tokunoshimensis. Next base: position 4,469,507 of record BTHU01000004.1, read on the forward strand.
CTGACTCTGTGAAGCCGGGCAGAGGGGGAGGGGCAGGAACAAGGGAAAAGAAGCCAGTCTTTGTCCTGCCATGTGGTCGTATAAGTGGCATTGTTGAACTTTTCCAGCAAAGCGTTGCATCTAGAATACATTTTCAACTTCAAAACTAAGAGACAATTTCTATTCAGTCAGAGTGCTGGGAGCTGTTGTTGGAAACTTCTAGGCCGAGTGCTTGCCAAAACAATGCAGTCTGTCTGGGATAAATTATGAGGCAGTGAAAATACAAAACAGAAAAACTTCAAAATAAGTTAACTAAAGAAATATGCCTGAACTATTCCAGCAATTTCCTCAAGTTCTCCCGCCCCCCCCCCCAGTCTTACAGTGGACTGCGGGTTACTCTGGTGCACAGTCATTGAAATAGGAGAAAACAAAACAAAACAAAAACCCCAAAACAGAAAGATAGCAAATGAGACCAGGATCTCCATCCGGAGACCATTCACTTGCTAAACAGGGCTATAAAAGGCTCTCTGTTGCACCGTACCCCAGTTACCCAAAGTAGAATTCAAAATATCTGTTAGCTCAAGGGGAAAGCAGCTTCTGCTGTGCGGCACAGGCTGTGTGGACTAGTGTCATGTCCAGAGAGGAGACTGCAGAAACAGTCTTGGTATGAGGGCATACCCGCAGAGGTAATGAGTCACCGTCCCTAGGACAGACCATGCCCGCCCCCGCACCCCCCACCTCCCCCCAGCTTCTACAATGCCATTGCAGTAGACTGGAGTGTTTCCTTATGGGGTGTTTGAAACTGGTATCTCACTATGTAGCCCTGACTAGCCTGGAACTTTCTATGGAGACCAGGCTGGCCTTGAACTCACAGAGACCCACCTGCCTCTATCTCCTGAGGGCTGGGACTAAAGGTGTGCTCCAGCCCTCCACTCCATTCCCTCCATCTTCTCTCAACAAGCAACTCCGCCCAGGGCTTGCAAGGCTCCCAACACCCACTGCTATGGGTGCTCTTGCTAACGGTGAAGGTCTAGGGCACGGTGAGTCGCGGCCATCAGGGTTAACATAACGCTGCACCTGCTTCTCAGGGTCACCGTAGAGACATAAATGGTTTGTCAATGCAGCTTTAGAAACACCCTAAAGGAGGCACAAGCACAGCCCTGCTCACACAGAAACAAGAACAGCACTGTTTCAGGGTTTCTAGTGCTTCGATGAAGCACTATGACCAAAACTCGAGTTCTGGAGGAAAGGGTTTATCTGATTTACACTTCCACACTGCTGTTCATCATCTAAGGAAGTCAGAGCGGGAACTCAAACAGGGTAGGAGCTGATGCAGAGGCCACAGAGGGCTGCCACTTAACCCGCTTGCACAGCCTACCCAGGACCACCAGCCCAGAATGGCACCACCCACAGTGGGCTGGGCCCTCTCTCATTGATCACATAATTGAGAAAATGCCTTACATTTATCTCATGGAGGCATTTCCTCATGGGAGGCTCCTTCCTCTCTGAGGACACTAATTCGTGTCAAGGTGACACATAAACCAAGCCAATACAAACATACTTCCTTTTTTTTCCCTCCTTTTTGGTGTGTGTGCATGTGTACATGTGCATGTGCTGGTGAGTACATGTACATGTGTATGCACTTGAGCTAGAGCTCAGAGTATTGTTCCTCATGCACCAGCCACGTTTCTATTGACAGCCACTGACTAGGCTAGTCAGCCTGACAGCAAACCCTGGGGTCCACCTTTCCTCACCTCCCTAGTGCTGGGATTATAAATGCCATCTGCCACAATCAGGGTTGTTTTGTTTTTTTTTAAACAAAGTGGGTTATAGGCTTGCATCCTGGTCCTGGTGCGTGCCCCCGACTGAGCAGTCACTCTGGCCCCTTCCTCCATTTCTGAGGTTAATCTGAACTTTCCTTGTGGCAGCTGTTGTCCTTGATTGTCTAAGTCACAACAAGCATCTAACAAAGACTACTTGACACAGCCGGACAGTGGTGCCACACTCCTTTAGTCCAAACTTGGGAGGTAGAGGCGGGGCAGATCTCTGAGTTTGAGGCCAGCCTGGTCTACAGACTGAGTTCTAGGACAGTCAGGGTAACAGAGAAACCCTGTCTCAAAAACAAAACAAAACAAACAAAAGAAGGGCCAAGCCTGAGACAGCCCAGTGGGTGGAGCACTTACTGCTCTTCCAGAGGTCCCAAGTTTGGTTCCCAGCACACACATAATGGCTCACTGCTGCCTGTAAGTCAATTTCCCGAGGACTCAAAGCCCCCAGGAGGCCACACCACACACTTGATGCACACATTTAAATTCAGACTCTCACACACATATGCATAAAATCATCAATAAAAGACTCTTTGAAAAAGAATGCCCAAGCCCATAAATTAGCACACAAGTTGCTGGGCAGAAACAATGGACACTCTCACTAGGTTGGCATTTCCACAGTCCTACACCTCCAGAAGAGAAGCAATCACTGTCAAAGATATTCATTCAAGAAAGATTACAACATATCAGGGAGCAAGCTACTATGAGACTCAGTAGCATAGAGAAGAACAATGACCACAACCTGGACTCTCCGAGTATCTGAAGGAAATAAAACAAGATGCAAAAGGGGAAGCTAAAAGTAAAAAGCACCAGAGGTCATATCAGTGAGTCACTATCAGTAAAGATCTGACGAAGATTGCCAGAAACAGAAAAGGAACTGCTAAAATTAAAATGCTCAATAAATGAGCTAATAGAACGAATAAAAGTTACACAAAAGTTCACATCTGGAGATAAAGAAACACAATGAGGCCAGAGAGATGGCTTATTGAGCAAAGGCTCCTTCCATGAAGGCCTTGTAAATTGAGTTTGATTGCCAGAACCCATGTAAAGGTGGAAGAGGAGAACTGACTCCTCACATCAGTGCGTCACCCTCACAATGATGATGATGAAGATGATGATGATGATGATGAGGAGGAGGAGGAGGAGGAGGATATGAAGAAGAGGCCTATGGGGTACATTGAGGAAATATACATACATTTAGCACAAGTCCCTGAACTATCAGAAAGACAAATAATTTTTGAAACTTTTGTTTGTTTGGTTTTGTTTTTTGAAACCAGGATTTCTCTGTATAACAGCCCTGGTTGTCCTGGCACTTCTTTTGTAGATCAGGCTAGCCTTGAACTCAGAGAGATCCACCTGCCTTCGCCTCCCCCTACTTCTCTGGCTGAGTGCTGGGATCAAAGGTATGTGCCACCACACCTGGCAATTTTTGAAGCTTTAATGCCTAACGTTTCCTTGAATTTATAAAACAAACAGATACTCAAGGACGCCTAAGCAGAGGAAATTAAAACCAAAAACTATGTGTTTTGAAATATGATAACCATGCCATAGAACATCAAAGACAAACATGGCATCTCAGAAGATAGAGAATAAGGCCAGTTCTTCTCTTTTTTTTTTTTTTCTCGAGGCAGGATTTCTCTGTGTAGCCCTGGCTATCCTGGAACTCACTCTGTAGACCAGGCTAGCCTCGAACTAAGAAATCCGCCTGCCTCTGCCTCCCAAGTGCTGGGATTAAAGGCGTGCGCCACCACCGTCCGGCAGGCCAGTTCTTCTCGTAGGAATGCTAAAGTTAAGTAGATGACAGGTTCCTAACAGAGTATAAGGTGGCTGACAAGAGAATGATAGCTTCAAAATGTTGAGAAAAGAAAAAGTCAGCCTAGAATTGAATACCTAGCTAAACTATCACATCAGCTTGAAGATGAAACAAAGACATGGGGGGAGGGGTGACCACTCAAACTCCTAGAAGAAGAAAAAAATTAAACAATGTATCATCTATGGAGAAGGACATTTAATTCAGAAAGGAGTGTCAAGAGTAACACCTGGTGGCCTGCATCATATTAGCATTAGCACTGTGGGTAGATGGTGAATAATAACTATTCCTTTAGAAGGAACCTAGGCTGCCTAGTCCAGGCTAGTTTACATATCTGTGTATTGGGTCTTCACACTGAGGCCTTGTACTGATTCCCACTTATTGCCTTTACTCAGCACGCCTGTCTACTCTCTTCCGCTTCTCTCATATCAAGAGCCTTCGCTGACAGCAAGAAATTTATTCAGTGCAGCAGTGGTAGAGCCACCTGGCACGAACCATGACCACGGAGCACAGAACACCCCCCCCAACCCCAATACTGGCAGTACCCACGTAGGCAACTAGATGTCTAACATGTTCTCAACTCCACTCTTTTCCATTTGTATGGCTGTGGGATGTTTCTGGGGAAGGCTGAGACCAACACATTTTCAGTGCATGCTTTTTCAGGAAGGGACTTCAGAGCATTCTAGAAGGTCACAATCACCCTACATCCGGTTTCTGAGATGCTAGGTCCCCCGTCTTCTCTTGCAAGGCCACCCATGCAGTGGGCCTTCTGTAGTGCAAGAGGAGTTCTCCACAGCCCAGTTGCTCTGCCCCTAAGCCACCTTTTCAATTCCTCCCCTCCTTCCTGTGCAAGTCATAGCTCTCCCTCAAGCCTATTCCTACACAAGTGGTGTGTGTGTGTGTGACAGTGCACATGTGTTGGTCAGAGGACAATGTATGGGAGGGAGTTAATTCTTTCTTCCCACCACATGGGTCCCTAAGAATAAACTCTGTCACCAGGTGTGGCCACATTTGCCTTTACCTGCTGAGCCATCTCAATGGTCCATCACATTCTCTTTCTCTTTCCTTTAAAATTGTTTGTTTTTGAGAAAGAATCTTACTATGTAACCACTGTTGACCTCCAACTCACTCTGTAGCACATACTGGCCTCAAACTCACAACCCTCCTGCCTCAGCATCTCAAGTGCTAGGAATATAGACAGACGATATCACACCACTGTGCCATGTCTGGTTTTGAAGGTCAGTCTTGAATGTAAACTTGATTGGATTGAGAAATACCCATGGGGCGAGACACTTCTCTGAGTCTGTGCAAGGCTTGTCCACAGAGGAAGATGTGGGCTCTGGCACAGTCAATGGATTAAGCCTTCCACTGAGTTTGCATTTGAGCCAATCACTGGGAGAAGATGGGCTGTATCAGTTGAGGCCTGGATAGAGGAAGCGAGTCCCTGGACATGTGTCTCTGAAAAGCCTATCTTGTGCTGTCCTCTGTCTGGGTCTCTTTTTGCTGGCTTCTGTGATGTGAACAGCAACTCTTTGCCATGCTAATCCTGCTAGGATAGAAAGAAACTTCTAGGACTAGAGAGATGGCTCAGCAGTTAAGAACACTGACTGCTCTTCCGAAGATTCCGAGTTCAAATCTCAGCAACCACATGGTGGCTTACAACCATCCATAATGAGATCTGATGCCCTCTTCTGGGTTGTCTGAAGACAGTTAGTGTACTTACATAAAATAAATAAATAAATCTTTAAAAAAAAAAAGAAAGAAAGAAAAAGAAAAAGAAAGAGACTTCTAGAACTTTGGGCAAAGTCTTTTTTTCCTCTAGCTGTTTCTGCCAGGCATTTGGTCACAGTGACAATGAAACTAAGGCCACTTGCTTCTCATGGAATATTCGTCATTCCATATCCGACTGCTTCCCACTCTCTGTATCTCCTCTCTTAGTCGGAGCCCTCATGAAAGCATCTATTATTATCTAACTGGTACGAAGCGGTCCTCACCCAACAACTCTGTAAAGGCCTGGATGCTTGGAATACTCCTTGAGGCCACTTATATTCACTTGATTAGCAGAGTATTAAAGCCACGAGTGGTAGCCACGTGCCTCAGATCCCAACCTTTGTGAGCTTGCAGCACCAGGACTGTGTACTGGAGGTGAGCCTGGGCTACTAAGTAAACTGCTCTCAAAAACCTAATGTAGGGCTGGCGAAATGGCTCTGTGAGCAAAATGTTTGTATATTTTATGGCCTGAGTGTCAGCTGCAAAATTCACAGTGGAGAGGACTGTCTCCCAAAAGTTGTCCCCTGACCTTTATGTGAGAACTGTGGCATACACATCATGGGGCATAAAAGTGTGCGCACATGCACATACGTACACACATGCAATGATGATACCCCTCTAGCAGAACTGAGGAGTGGGAGCCCTATGTAGTCCATGACAGACTTAAGATAACAAATACAGTGTGGTCCTGTGGGCTGTGGGAGAGAGCTAGGCCACCCTACTTATAATTCATCACAGGCCACGGAGACCTCAGGCAACTCCTGAGGTGTGTAATCATATTCCTTAGGCAGGAAACCTCAGGGATAAGGTAAATTGCCTCCTGTCTTTCCATTAGTAGGGCAGGAACACACTCTCCGAGTGGACGCACAGCTTCCTCCCCCAACCCCGGAGCTAACTTGTTTTGGGTCCACTGGATATTTTTGCAAATCAACTCAAAAGCTGCAGGACTGCTTTTAGAAGGAAATGCAGTTTCCACAACTCTGAACCCTGATTATAGCCCAGAAATAAACACAGAATAACAAAGTATCTTTTAGGGATCCACTTATAAAAGACCAATATCTCTGTTTTAGATTTTCCTTTTAATTTTCTACAATTTTCTCTTGTTTTAAATGGAAAGCATTTTAGCTTGGTGTGTCTCAGGAACCTAGGAGGCAGAGAAATGTGGATCTGTGGGTTTGAGGGAAGCCTAGTCTATATAGTGATACCCTGTCTCAAGAAAGCAAAGTATTAGGCTAGAGAGATGGCTCAGCAATTAAGAGCACTCTTCCAAATGACCAAGTTTTAATTCTCAGTACCCACATGGCACTGTCTGTAATTCTAGTTCCAGGGGATCTGATACCCTCTTACAGACACACATGCCGGCAGAACACTAATGTACCGAAATATAAATATACCTAAAGATAAATAAATCATTTCTGGGTAATGGTGGTGGTGGTGCATGCCTTTAATCCCAGCACTCAGAGGCAGAGATGGGCAGATTTCTGAGTTTGAGGCCAGCCTGGTCTACATAGCAAGTACACAGAGAAACCCTGTCTCAACCTCCCCCTACACCCCACCAAAAAGCAAAGAAAGTATTTTTAAATTCTTTTAGATTCTGAGATGAAGCTGCAGTTGCAAAATGTATTTCCTGCATTTATACTGACCACTTCCTCTTTTTATCTCTCTCTCTCTTTTTTTTAACTGTTTTCTAGACTGTTGGCAGGCTGTGGGTGTCCCGGATATTGACAGGACCACACCATTGGTGCCTTTAAGAAAGCTGCCTTACGGCTGGGCAGTGGTGGCACACGCCTTTAATCCCAGCACTTGGGAGGCAGAGGCAGGTGGATTTCTGAGTTCGAGGCCAGCCTGGTCTACAGAGTGAGTTCCAGGACAGCCAGGGCTATACAGAGAAACCCTGTCCCAAAAAAACAAAAAGGAAACTTGCCTTCCATGGCCTTCTTGAATCCTGAAGGATTCCGTCAGAGAAATAGTCAGACATTTTTATCTAAAACAAAATTAGGGGCAAGCATGAAAGATGCTTACACACTCAATAAAGATGTCAACTCAGTTGCACAGCGACGGCAGAGGAAGCACGCAAATGTGTCATTCCAGATGTGCCCAAGTGCCGAAGGAGGGGTGAGCTGGAGACACACTATTTCCTCATATGGTAAAAAAACATTTAACCCTCTGCCGCCTGTCTGGCTCCAGTTTCAGCAGGTCTGCCTCACACCCAACTTCAGGCACTGGGACTAGCACACTCTTAACCACTGAGCCATCTCTCCAGCCCCAGAACACTCCCCCCCCCCAAGGCAGGGTTTCTCTATGTAGCCCTGGCTGTCCAGGAATTCACTCTGTAGACCGGCTGTCCTCAAACTCAGAAATCCTCCAGCCTCTGCCTCCCAAGTGCTGGGATTAACGGTGTGTGCAGCATCCTATCTGACACATTTCCTTAACTGATGATGACCTCGCTCACTGTAGGCGGTGTCAGCCCTGGGAAGGTCATCGTGGTTGTATGAGGAAGCAGGCTGAGTGAGTAAGCAGCACTCCTCCATGGGCTCTGAGTTCTCATCCTTACTTTCTTCCTTCATGATGGATTGTAAGTAGCAAGATGCAATATACCTCCTTTCCTCCCCACGTGGCTTTTGGTTATGGTAGTTACCAAGGCAATGAAAAAGCAAACCAGGACAGGCTTCATAGTGAGTTCCCAGCCTGAAATCAGGGGTGAGCAAGATGGCTCAGAGGGTAAAGGTGCTTGCCGCCAAGTTTGACAATCTCCAGAACCCACACGGTGGAAGGAGAGACCCAACTCCTGAAAGCTGTCCTTTGACCCCCACTGTGTGCTCAGCGCCCCCATCCCCATGAATATCTAAATACACAAACAGACAAATGTTAAATGCTGGGCTCAGCTCCGTGGGAAAACAGGAGAGATTCTAATTCCATGCCCAGGACCTAAATCAACCAAATCCCAGCTTCCACTCTTTTGTTTTTTTTTAAGATTTATTTATTTATGATATGTAAGTACGTTGTCGCTATGAAATCTGATGTCCCTCTTCAGACACCAGAAGAGGGCATCAGATCTCATTACAGACGGTTGTGAGCCACCATGTGGTTGCTGGGATTTGAACTCAGGACCTCTGGAAGAGCAGACAGTGCTCTTAACCGCTGAGCCATCTCAGCAGCTTCCACTCTTGTGTCCACACCTCTTACAATTCTCCCTTCATAAAGACTCAGGTCCGCCTCCTATCCGACTACCAAATGGAGACATTTGTGTTACATCTTCAAATTAACTACCTTCAAACTCTCAACACTTTTACGTTTTAGTTGTTCTTTCTTCCGGGAGGAGTGATTTGAGACAGTCTTTCTCTGCATCCCAGGCTGGCCTGGAATTGGCTATGTTGCCCACACTGGCTGTGAACCATCCTGAGTGTTGGTTCTACAGCTGTAATGTCCCCCCCCCCGGCCCCCACCACCAAACTTTTAGAAGTCATATTACCATAGAAAAATGAGAGGTACAGTCTCACAGAAACTGCTCTGCTCTTTGGGATTTATATTGAGAATTCTAGTCTAATTTAACCTTTGGGTTTTTTTGTTTGTTTGTTTGTTTTGTTTTTTGTTTTTTTTTTTCTGGCTGGTCTGGATCTTGGTAGCCAAACCTGGCTTCAAAGTCATGGAGATCCATTTGTTTCTGCCTCCCAAGTGCTAGGATTAAAGGTGAGGGCCACCACACCTGGAAATAATTAAACTTTTAAGTATTTCCTCAAATTGAGTTATGTAACAAAAAGGCCTCAGGATTAAACCGGAGAGAAGGTCACCCAGGTGGTGGTGGCGCATACCTTGCATCCTCGCAGGCGAATCTCAGTTGGAGGCCAGCATGGTCCACAAAATGAGTTCCAGGACTACACAGTGAAACCTTGTCTGCCCCAAACCCAAGCCCCAAACACACACACACAAAAGAAAGAGGAAGAAGGGGAGTGGGGAGTGAACTCACAATAAATATCTGGAGAGTCCGACTAGTCACCCCTCTTGAAGTGTGATGGGAAGCCACACAAGAATCGTATCTCCAAGGAAAGTGAAGGTCAGGAGATGGCTCAGTGATAAGACACTTGCTGCCAAGGCTGACAACCTGAGCTCTATCCCCAGCACCCACATGGTAGAAGGAGAGAACCAACTTCTGAAGAGCACTGTGGGACACACACACACACACACACTGGCACACACACAGGATAAATTCTCTTTTATAAAAAAAAGGTGAGGTGAGGGGGGCTGGAGAGATGGCTCAGCAGTTAAGAGCACTGACTGCTCTTCCAGAGGTCCTGAGTTCAAATCCCAGAAGCCACATGGTGGCTCACAACCATCTGCAATGAGATCGGATGCCCTTTTCTGGTATCTGAAGACAGCTACAGTGCACTTACATATAACAGTACATAAGTCTAAAAAAAAAAAAAAGATGGATAGTGACTGAGGAAGCTACCAGACATCAACAGGCCTCTCTACACACATGTGCACCTGAATATGTACATATACACACACTAAACACACACACACACATATATATACACACACACCCCAAGAATTTGATGCTGCAAGTTTATAAAAAACAAATAAAAAAGCCAGCTCAACTGGCATTTTCTCTTTCTGCAGCTGCCTGTAGCCACTGACTGTGGTTTGTTAGACAATGCCCTGTCTTGCAGTAGAAGTTACAGAAGAAACAGTCATCACATGACAGGGCCAGGTTTTTCCACCAAGCCTTGGATACACTTGAATTTAACATGGGTGTTTAGAGAATGTGCGCTCTCTGTTGGGAGGTGCTTTGTAGGATGTTCCTTTTGGTGATCTTCCCGTCCCAACCCCTACCAGGTTGGCAAACCATAGCACTGTGGGAACTCCAGGACGATTCCTGCTGGGCTTATCCAGCGTGGCTTGATTCTAAGCAGTGTCACGGCAACCCCAACATCACGGTTTTTGCCACTTGAAAGCCATTCCAGAGTCATCTATGGGAAAAGCCACTGCCCGCTGAGCATAGGCCACAGAGGGCAAGTCCCTTTAAGGCCGCAATGGCAACACCCACACCTCACAAGTGGTGAAGAACAAAGGGCCAGGAACAAACAGTTCAAATATTAGAGATTCCGTCAACTTGCTAGATTTTCTGAAAAATAAGACACAGGGCTGGGTGTGAAGCTCTGCTGGACTGTAGCTTGCTTGTCTGGCATGAGTAGGACCCCGAGGAGTTCAGTGCTCAGCATGGAATAAGCTGTCATCCTGGTACTTGTTTGTTAGAGCCAGCCTGGTCTTCAAATGGAGACCCGGTCTTCAAAGAGTAAAATACAAAACCAAACCTCCAAAACAAATACAGAAACCTCCTATCTCTAGGTAGGACCAAGGCCTAAGAGAGCTAGTTGACATCTCTTATCTCATTCAGTGGTTTCAAGTTCACGGAGCTGCCCCCGCGTGATGGGGTCATCTCAGCTGGATTGGCTGATCGGCACCCAGGATCTGCCAGCATCCGCTTCCCCAGTGCTGGGATTCAGGCAGGCATTATCTTGCCTGGCTTTGATCGGCACCCAGGATCCGCCAGGATCCGCTTCCCCAGTGCTGGGATTCAGGCAGGCATTATCTTGCCTGGCTTTTCCATGGGTACTGGAATTCCAATACAAGCACTTTACCCACTGAGCCATCTCCCCAGCCCCAAAAGGGAGCTTGAGGGTTTGTGTTGGGGAAAAGATGGTAAGATCTGTTTTTATGAAAACTGGAAAATATATTCCAACATATTTAGATTCTAACATAACTAGATCAAGCAACTGAACCCCCCAAAGCTGGTGAGCTCAAACTCTCTGACAGCTATGTCTTGGTGAAGGACAAGTCAAAGGACAACTTCCATGTAGCGTGTCTTCTCCTCCTCCGTCACCAGACCTCTGAGGAACACAGTATCCAAGTAACAACCAAATACGCACTTCTGCCCAGAGAGAATCAAACCCTTCTGGGGAATTACCAGGCTCCTGGCCACAGGCAAAAGTGTCATAGGTGGGAGGAGACTGTTTATGCAGGAAGTTTGAACATAGTACTGTGGCAATTGTGACACAGAGCCACAGTAAGAGGGACAGTGACGTCTTCAGAAAGAAAAAGAGATTCGGCTCATACCTAGACCCAGACATTCACAAAAACTTATACTGCATACATATCCCCTGGGCACAATCTAGAGTCTATACAAATGTATCCTGGGAGACATATCACAGCGTTCTATAAACTGTACAGCTGGCTGCTAGATCAGGAAGGGGAGTCAAATACAATCAGGCCACTTAATCTGAGGAAATTGGGGGAGAGAGAGAGACATCTGTGTAGAGTCAAAGACTGTCAGAAATAGCAATGAAAATCAGAGTGTGACCATGCACCCCTGAAATGTCAGCATTTGGGGGTGGGGGTGTTGGGGCAGGAGGGTAGCCAGCTGAGACTATGTAGGGAAACCTGGTTCAAGAAACAAAAAAAGACAATGACAGGGAATTCAATGAGAAAAGCTGACATCATGTCTCCACGTGGCCTGTGGTGGACAGCAGATTTTAGGTCACCTTCAAAGCAAAAGGGCTTAAAATATTCAGTGTTTGGACACCAGTGCCTGTGGTCTGATATCTGTGGCTCCCAAATTAGGATCCTCACATTCCTGAGGAGGATGGCCATGGAACTTTCAGAAAAAACAACAACAATAACAAAACCAATGCTTCATGATTAGAAAAGATAAATCATGGAAATATGCCAGTAATCCAGGTATCGATTCAACTTGGCAGTAACCCCAAACATCCTAAACTGAGGGTGTAGGGACGGACGGCTCAGTCAGTAAAGGGTCTGAAATGCTAGCACATGACCAGAATTTGCATTCTTAACACTATAAACAAAACAAAATAAAACCCAAGCAAACAACGCTAATAACTACACCCACCAAGGGCAGGGGCATTCTTCTGTAACCTCAGTGCTGAGCAGAGTGAACGCAGGCAGATCCAGGAGTTTGCTGGAAGGCATCTTAGCTAAAGCAGCAAGCTCTGACTTTAGAGAAGATAAATACCTACCAGGATCAAACCGGGAGCAGAGAATAAAACACTCAATGGGGACCCAAGAGCTGGCTCAGTGGTTAGGAGAGGTTAGGAGTGGTTGGAGTGGTTGGAGTGGTTAGGGTCGGGGGGTGGGGAATCTGCATTCCTCAGGATCTATGCAGCCTGTAACTCCAGCTCCAAGGGATCTGACACCCTCTTCTGGTCTCTTCAGGCACTGTGCACACGTGGTGCACAAACATACATTGAGGCAAACACCCACACACAAAGTAAAATAAAGATATTTTGGCAAAACAAGAAAAGAACAACAATTTCTTTAGTGATAAAAAAGACACTAAAATCAGTCTTTGACTTCCTCCTCCCTCCCTTGCTCTCCCCTTCCTTTTTGATTTCAGGTGAGATATCCGGTAGCCCTCGCTGGCCTTGAATCTCTGTCCTCCTGACTCTACCTCCCTCCTGCTCAGATTAGAGGCCACTGCCTTTACAATCTAAGTGGAAAAAACACAGAATCACTCTCCACAACCAAGAAGAAGATAAAGAAAGCCACAAAGACTACTGCTCTTGGTACAAGGAGGTCATAGAGTGTGGGAGAAGATAAGAAAAATAAACACAAGGCATAAAGATAGAGGAGCGGAAGACTACCGCCAGCACTGGCTTCCTTCTGTCTGGAAGCCAAAACGGGTCACCTCAGGAGGCGACTCTGGGCTTCTATAGTGATATGTAGCCTACATTCTATACCTCTGAGAAATCAGGTCTCAGAAACAGTGTTGATGGGCACTGAGACTCCTTGGAAGAGCAGCCCCTGCTCTCAACTCCTGAGGCCATCTCTCAGTCCAGATTTTCAGACAGAGTCTCATATATTCTAGAATGGATTCAGGCCCAATGTATAGCCAAAGATGACCTCCATCACCTGACCCTCCTGCTTCCGCTCCCAATTGCTGGGGTTTCAGGCTTGAAAGCACCACTCTCAACTAGGTAACGCTTTTAGAGTCTGAAGAGGGGCTGTCTGCCATCAAACTCAATGGTTCCTGGGCCCCACCCATGGGGTGGAACCCCCTCAATAAAGTTACCCTCTGTCCAGGCCACATGAGTGCTACCTGTCACAAAGACACTTGCACATAAATAAATAATTGCAACTTAAAAAAAATTTAAGCAACACTTTAAATTCCTAGTTAGTAGAAATTTATGGTAAGTATGGTCACTTTAAAAATGAATGTCTTTTGATAAAGTAAAAGTCTACCTTCATGATGTCAAGAATATGCATTTTAGTATGCTAAGTAATTAAACACACAGACACACAGAAACACACAGACACACAGACACACACACACACACACACCCTTCCAACTGGGACATTGCCCAATTTGAGGCATTTCGAACTCATCTGGCGGAATTGAGTGGTCTCATGAAAAGCAGAGCTTTTCCAGAGTAAAGCTCAGACTGCAATGGATGCCCAAATGGCCCTGGGCATCATGAATGAAAGCCACTATTTAATGGCATAATTGTGTTTACATTATCTTGATGACTTTCATAAAAAGAAAATGGGGCTTCTAGGGAAAATCCACAGACGCTGGCCCAAGGAAGACAACGGAGCACTTTATATCTGAGCTGTCGGGGAGGAAAGCTCTCACAGACTTCCAAATGCCCCCCTCACCCCAGCCTCCTGGGTATCAGCCTGAATGAACCCATGACACAGCTGGACAGAGATTGGCTGTTCTGACAACATTGAGCTGCCGGACTCTCCCTCAAGGAGATGGCTGCTTCAGCTGCCTAGACATGGGACTCGGCCTTTGACGAGCCACAATACAGAAGAGTGTGGTCTCCTGAACCACGCCTGTTGTGACGTGTCCAGGTCTCCCCATTATACTCGTTGGTGACTAAGCACATCACCTCAACCCTGGTCCCAGGGTGATGACATAAAATGAAACCCTTCCTCCCATCAGGTACCCTCTTGTGGTTAAGACTGAAAGAGGAAGCTGAGGCCAGGCCTCTTAGCGGCTGTGCAGGAAGCACGCTCCAGGGAAGTGAGACTGGGACCCCTCACCTTTTCCACATCCGCCTTGGTCACGTTGATATCGGCGTCCATTTTCTCGAAGTACTGCTGTGCCCGGTCGGCCTCCTTACAGTCCCGCTCAAACCTCCTCTTACTCTGCAGACAGAGCACAGCCAAGCCTGCTGGTCACCCACCCTCCCTGCCACCTTTAGAGAGACCCCCACGGCCATTCTCCCAGGAATCCACCCTCATGCTTTACCATTTCCAGAAGTGACCTAAGCACTTGTCTACACTGGAGTGGCTCCTATCTGTCTCTGCACAGGAGTGACGTGCCTCTCCCAGAACACTTTTTAGAGAGTGTGTGCACCTGCTGTTTGCACATGAGGAGGTTAGAGGTCAATACCGGGTGTCTTCCTCAATCACTCTCTACACTGTTTCAAATAAACAATAAGATTGCTTTTCATTTTGATTGCGTGTGGCTGTGTGTGCACTGGAGTGCAGCGTGGGTACCTTCAGAAACAGTGGTGTTGGATTCCCCAGGAACCGGAATTACAGGTGGTTGTGAGACACCCAACATGGGGCCCACCAAGTCCTCTTCAAGAGTATCTGCTGCTTGTGCTGTGGAGCTGTTATCTCTGCACCCCACCCTCCATGCTCTCTGAGATTCAGTCCCTCACTAAGCCTGGAGCTTGCAGGTTGCCTGGCCGGACAGTGAGCTCCTGAGATCCTCCTGTCTCTGCATCCCCAGTGCTGGCATTATAGGCGTGTGCCAATGTGCCCAGCTTTTTAAATGGTGCTGGGGATTTAAACTCAGGTCCTCATGGTCCCACGACACATGCTCTACCCACTGAGCCATTGCTCCAGCCCTCCTCAAGCACTTCTAGCTCGGCACTTTGCCATAATAGTTCAAAGGAGCAAATTAAATGAAATACAAATGAGAAAAACCTAGAGAAAGAAGCCTCCTTAGTGGTCTCTGCCTGATTTTTTTCCCTTAGCGAGCCATTCAAGCCAGATTCAGAATGAAATGAGCTGGTCTGGGGAGACACTGGTCAGAAGCTGCTGGCTTCCGGCTACCCACTTACCGACTCCAGCTGCTTCCAGCACGTCTCTATGTGCTGCTGAGCCTTCCGTCCATCGTGGAAATTCTGTGAAGCAAAAATCAGAGCAGGGGTCAGCATCTACCCTCCTCATACTAACGCAGGAGGAAAAACCATCTATCTAATCAAGTAGCTTTAAAGATTTGTTTTTTATATATGTGGGTGTTTTCCCTGCATGTGGTGTGTGTGTGTGTGTTTGTGTGTGCGTGCGCACCATGTTTATGCAGTGCCTGTGGAGGCCAGAAGAGGGTATCAGATCCTCTGGGGCTAAAACAGCAGATGGTCATGAGCCACCATGGTAATGCTGGGAACTAAGTTCAGGTCCTCTGCAAGAGCAGCAAGGGCTTTTAACTGCTGAGCCATTTCTCCAGCCCCGTAAGCAGCCTTTAGGCGTCATCTGGGCTGGAGGTGCAACTCAGTAGAAATGTGTCTGCCTGATACGTGTGAGGAGGCTCTGCAAAAAAGAGTAAACAAACACTTCTAGCCCTTGCGGTCCAAAGAAACGTGAGAGTTCATGCTGGTAATCTAGAACGAGTGTGATTGATGCAGGAGGATGTTCAGAAGTTCAAATCAGACCCTAGACCCAAGGGAGACCCCCCTCCCCCATCTCAAACAACAACCAAAGTTTAAATGATCAACAAGTTAAGGGGAAATGAAAATAAGACAGTTTGAGGAGTTCCTTCTCAAGTTTCAGACACAGCAATATTGAATGTGAAATTGTGTGTCACTTGCAAAAACAACAGACAGGCCTCACAGAGACAGCCCTCACACCAGGAGACGTGGTGCTCGGCAGGCAGAGGCAGGAGGATGCTTGCCAAGGCTGCACAGTGAGATCTCTCCCATCTGAAGAGAAAAGCATTCAGCAGTCACTGGGGTCATCTTTGGAGGTGATTTAACATGTCACCTCCCGCCAATGAAAACTTGTACTTCTTAGTTGTCTCCCGCCAATGAAAACTTGTACTTCTTAGTTGTCCCCCTAGCCTCTCCTGCCTTCTTGTTCACCTGAAAGGATACTTTCAAGGTTCATCCTGTTGTAGTATGTATCTGCCCACTAATTCTTTTCTTCACTGACTAATATTCCACTGAAAAGATGGACCACACTTGTGTAGCTGCTCACCGGTTGGTGGGTTTTGCTTTGCCCCTGGTTTAGGGAGAACACCAGTGTTGGTGACACAGTGCTGTGGGCTCTGTGAAAAGAAACTGCACCTCAGAACCTTTAAGATGTTGAATTATTACTGTGTTTGGGTGAGGGTATGATACGTGTGGTGGGGTTGTGGATGCCATAGCTCATGTGGAAGCCAGAACATAACTTGCTGGAGTTGGTTCTCTATTTCCAATGTGCGGGCCATTCACTAGCTCTAGAATCTTTTAAAACAGAAAGGCCTCACGGCAGGCAGGCCTCACAGCAGGCATGTGACTAGTGTTAACTTCCCAGGACCCCAGAGAGCCAGGTCATGGCAAGTTGCTAGGAGAAGGAGATGGGCTTAGAGAGGAGGCTCAGGGTCTGACTGAACAGAGACTGTGAGTGAGTCTGAATTTGGATGATGTGAAGGGAAGACTCCAGAATGGAGACTGTTGCCTGGTGACACTGCAGATGGGAGAACTCTAAGCACCCTAATGCCAGCCCTACTAGCAGCCACTATAGATGTCCTCTGATTAGCCACTAGGGGTTCAGAATCAGACACAAGTTAAAAGAAGTCCCGGGTCTTTGAGACAGCTCAATGGATAGAAGTGCTTGATGCCAAGACCAGATACCCATAGTTCCATCTGGGGTCCCACATGGTGAAAGGAGAGAACCAGCCTCCCAAAGCTGTCCTCTGACCTCCAACCATGTGTTTCCCCTGTGCACAGGTGTCCTGGGTCCTGACCGGAAGAGATCTTAGCAGAGTCCCTCAAGGCAGAAGGAGAAACCAAATCCACAAAGCTGTCTTCTGACCTCCAACTGAACACATGCCCAATAAATAAAGTCTCTTTTTAAAGTTCAGAATGACTCTGTATTTGGCCTGAGGTTCAGAGGGAGGAGAAAAGGGGGGCCACGGTGGGAGGGGGTGTAAATAGATCTTTAGTTTTAAGGCTAGTAGTTCTAGAAGACTCCAGAGTCCCGTCCAATGTGTGGGGACTAAGAGCTGAGAAGGGTTAGCATGAAACATCCACCCGAGAAGCCTCCTCATTAGGTGGGTATTTGAAGCCAGGAGAGACCACCAAGGATGAAAGCTCTAGGAAAACAAACAAACAACAACAAACCCGCTACAGTTACACAGAGGAAATGGCACCTCTCTTGCTCAGTGTCTTAGAACTACTATTTCCCTTTAACATCCTTCCAGCAGACACTAACAGGATCAGGAGACCTTGTCTGTAAGGTCTGAGGCTGCAGGACCTGAGCAGGGTAAAGGGCTCTGCTCTCTGGGTCTGATGAGATTTGCTGCCTGAAGCTGACCACTTAGGGAGGCTTCCAGTTTGGCTGAGTCCCTTGCCCAAGGACACAGTAAACTCTGAGCCCTACCGGGGTTCACCCCTGACTTTGAGGATAAGGGGCAGGGGTATTCCCCCCCCATTGTCCTGGTAAATGCCCTTCTGTGTGTATGTGCACCTGTGGAGGCCAGAGGTCAAAGGCCAGTGGTTTCCTCCATCACTGTCCACCTCATCATCATCATCATCATCATTATTATTATTTTATTTTGGAGATCTCTCATTGAACCTAGAGCTCACTGGTTCTGCTAGACTGGCGGGTTGGTGACCTCCTAGGGTCAGCTCGTCTCTGCTTCCCCTTGCTGGATTACAAGTGTGCATCACCACACTGGGGTTTTACACAGGTACTAGGAATTCAAGCTCAGGTCATGTTTATAAAGCAAATAGTTATTAACCCACTGAGCCATCTCCTTGGCCCTACATGATCCTTTGGATAAACCTTCCCTTGTAGCCAGTCTGATGGCCACTTGCTTCCTGACTGTCAAGGTAAGGCTGGATGGCAGCATGACTAACACAAAGTGCCAGATCCCTAATGTCCTACTCTGGGCTTCTGCAAAACCCTTCTTTCCTTGAGTCTCCCTTACTCAGATCTATAACTCAGCAGAGTCTGGGGACAACCAAGTGCTGAGGGAGGGGACAAGGCCAGCGTTTTGCCTGAACAATGATACTTTATAAAAGGACAAGTTCTTTGTTCTTTCTGGATGTCGCTGTTCCAAGGTCTTATGAAATTCAACTTTGAACATCCTGTTTTGTTTTGGGTTTTTTTTTTTGAAGATTAAAGTTTCTTTTATTTTGTTATTTTAATTTTATATATCCAAGAGTTTTGTGTGCATGCATTTTGTGTATCCTGAGCATGCTTGATACTGAGGAGGTCAGAAGAAGGTCTGGGATCCCCTAGACTGGAGTAGTAGCTGTGATTTTTTTCATGTGGGTACTAGGAACCCATAAATCCAGGACCGCTGCAGATGCTCTTAACCGGGAAACCATGGCTCCAGCCCTTCAGTTTTTGGTCTCTGCAGCCTCGAACGTCTTGTCCCTCCAACCTTCACTTTTTAATCTCCGAAGAGACACAGGGCAGGGGAGGGGGGAAGTCAGAGCCCCAGGCTTAGAGAGAAGGAGCCAGGGGCAAGGCTAAGGGAGAAGCAGGCAGCTTGCAGATTACAGGGTGTGAAGAACCCGGCAGGGGAGGACAGACCGGAAGCTGTGCGCAGCTTGTGAAAAGGAAGGAATGGAGGCCAGGAAGAAGGGGGAGGGATGATGTCCTGGAGGAAGAGAAAGGCAGTCGGGTGGAGAAGAAAGTCTGTCCGCCCGGCTCAAACCACACCCCCACCCGGGGTCTTCTCTCCAGAGAACAGTGTCCACTGTCCACCCAGTAGAGTTTTGCTGTATGAAAAGGACTGGAGATTCAAAGATGGAGCCAGCAGGTGGTATACAAATGGAACCCCTAAACACACAGGCTGAAGCAGAGAGAAGGGGAGGCCTGCCCGGGCAACTCAGTACAGCCCTGCCTCAAAAAGCAAAAAGAGGGCTGGGGATTCAGCTTAGTACAGCTTAACTGGGTTCAACTCCCCGCACCATCCCAACACAGACATACACACACAGGAATAAAATGAACAGCTACGTAAAATGAAAAATGAAAAGTCGAGGCTGGAAAAAAAGAAAAAGAAAAAGAAAAAAAAGCCGGGCAGTGGTGGCGCACGCCTTTAGTCCTAGCACTTGGGAGGCAGAGGCAGGCGGATTTCTGAGTTCGAGGCCAGCCTGGTCTACAGAGTGAGTTCCAGGACAGCCAGGGCTATACAGAGAAACCCTGTCTCGAAAAACCAAAAGAAAAAAGAAAAGTCGAGGCTGTAGAGACGGCCCAATTCAGCTCTTCAGCTCTCAGCGCCTGCGCCTGGTGGCTCACCTTAACTCCGGCTCAGGAGGGTCCAGCGCCCCCTCCTGGCCCCTGCAGCCACTGCGCTCCCGTGCACAGACACGCAATTTAAAAACAATAAAAGCAGCCAAGTGCGGTGGCACGCCTTTAATCCTAGGACTCAGGAGGCAGAAGCAAATGGATCTCTGTGAGTTTCAGGCCAGTCTGAGCTACATAGTTGAGACCCTATCTCAAATCAATAAATAACTCTTTAAAAAAAAATTCATGTTGGGTGATTCTGACTAAAAACCCAGACAGGAAGTTCTCTGGCTGTCCGTTTATATAAGTGTGTGGGAAGCGCTCACATTTGCTGTGCACCTTACATGGCTATCTTCCATAAAGACACTTCAGAGAGGCACTGCCTGTCACTAACAACTCCCAAACACTGAGCTCGAGGTAATGACCCCTCCAGCCGCTGGATGTGCCCCCACCCCTCCCCCACGGAGACCCACACTCTCCCCCCTCCATCCCTCTGCTCATGACTGACCTCAGGAGGAGGTCACCAGCTCCAGCTGGCTCCTGGGAGGGAAAACAGTGGCTTGAACAGTTAGAAAACTTAAACAAATAAAGCAGATTTGCCAGATGCGTTTGTTGTTTACGAACAAACAATGGCAGGGCGCTTCTTCTCCGGACAGTGAGGGAGTGTGTTGGAGAACCGTGCCCTCACGGCTCAGAATAAAGAGGGATTGTTCCCAGGACAAAGATATAAGGGCTGCTTTGGGAGTCCAGGATGAAGTCACCAGCGCTCATCTCTCCTGTCAGAAAAGGGACAGGAAATGCCATCTCTGGGGACCTAGAGGAATGCTAGTCACTCTCCCTGTAATAAGAAGCTTTGGTTCTCTTTTTAAAACACAAGAGACTTTAAAAAAAAGAGAAAAGAAAAGAAGGAAAGAAAAAGAAAAGCAGAGAGGAATCTGAGGTCAGCTGCTAGTACTTATTTTCATTTCCATTTCAGGTTTTGGGTTTTGTTTTTTTTTTTTTTTTCCTTTTAAAGACAGGGCAGGGCCTTTCCGTAAGCCCTGGCTGTTCTGGAACTCTGTAGATCAGGCTGGACTGGAACTCAGAGATCCACCTGCCTGACTCCCGAGTGCTGGGAGTAAAGGCGTGCGCTACTGCACCCGGATCTTAGTTCAGTTCTGAGCTGTACTTGAGTCTCTACAGAAGAAACTTCCTTCAGAGAATTGTCTACCTCAGTAGTTAAGTTCCTTGCTGTGCAAGAGCTTGAGGGCCTGAGTTTGGATCCCTGGCAGCACGACTTAGAAAGCTGAGCCCGGCAGGGTGGGTGCCATAGTGATCCTAGCACCAGAGAGACAGGCATAGGAGGAACCCCCGGCATTCACAGGTCAGCCAGCCAGCCTGGCCAAATCAGCCAGCTCCAAATCCAGTGAGGGAACCTGTCTCAGGAAATAAGCTGATGAGCAAAGATACCCAGCATTGACCATGGGCACCACAAGTACATGAACGGGAGAGAAAGAAAGGGGGGGGAGAAGGGGGAGGGGAGAGGAGAGAGAATAAAAAAACATGAATTTGGCAGGGCCTCCCGGCACTTGGGAGGCAGAGTCAGTCATATCTCTGAGTTTAAGACCAGTCTGGTCCAGAGCAAGGTGGCTGGCTAGCCAGGGCTACGAAGCAAGACCTTGTGTCAAGAAGCTTAAATCCTGACACTTGGGGGTGGGGTGAGATGGGTGGGCAAGCCAGAGGCTGAGGCAGGAGATTGCTAAATTAGAGGCCAACTTGGCCACCTACATAATGAGTCCCGGCCAATCAGCCATTCACACAAAGACAGTCTCAAAACAACAACGGACCGCAGAAAACAAACAAAAGGGCGTCTGGAACCTAAAGAAAAGTGAAGTCTGCTTCAAGGGACACCATTCCTTCAGTGACTACAGTCTTGCAGGTGACACATGCTTACCACTCGCTCTGCAAGGGGTCAGCGTGGCCAACTCATCTAACCACCGGTGGTTAGGAAAGCAAACGGAACACTGTTGTGGAAACAGCCGCTTCAAACACGAAATAGGAAAATTAAAGGAACACACATTGCATCGGGCGCAGTCACCCCTCTGGAATTTTAAACACAGCTCAAGTTTCTACAGATGGAAACAAAGGACACAGAGACTTTAAAAGGGCAAAAACAGAAGGAGCCCCCAGACAGCACGTGTGGCTGGCACTGGCCTGTGGGCTGGGACACCACCCCCCCCAACCCCTGGTATAATCTAGCTGGCCTTTAACCCTCCACCCCTGAGCACCACCAGGGCTGGAAGGGCAAGTGTGCGCAATGAAGCTTAAACTTCCTTTTGGTCCATGTCATGGAGATGCTTGGTGGCCTGGGCTCCATCCCAGCACCCTGTAGATGGGGCAAGTCAGTGCGTGCTAACTGTCCTGGCTCTTGGGCTGTACACGAGGGAGGATCAGGTGTATCTTTAGCTACATAGTGACTTCACAGCCAGCCTGGACTTTAAAAGACCCTGTCTCAAAACAAACCGACCAATCAGCAGGTGAATGCCGGGGCATCGGTAATTGTTTCCTCTACAACTTCCTACTTAGTTCCTGGTGGAAGGCGAAGCCCAGGGCCTGGTGATCGGTGAAGCAGATTCTCCAGCCGCAGAGAGAAGTGCGCCTGGCACAGTCCAGCAAGAACATCTGGGCTCCTCGGTCTCTACAAGTTCTGCCTCTGAGATTAGCGGGTTTCACTGTGATGGACCCCAGATGGGTACGTGGAGCTCTGCCAGCCTCCGAAACTCCAGCGGGTCCCTTCACTGTCCAGACATCATCGGTGGAGCTATCTATCACCTCCTCAATGACCTGGACCTCAGATATGTCAGTCTAGGTCTCAGTGATGCGGGGCGCGGAGATGCTTGGGACCGGGCAGGTAACTGCTGGAGACCATTCATCTAGTAATAATAAGAGGTTGACTGAAGGCCATAAACCAGGAAGTGGAGAGAATGTCTGCTTGTCTCACTTCTGGGAATTCAGTGGAGGGTGGCGGTGGGAAAGTAATCTCACCTCCCACACATAGGAACAAGCTAGTCCAGATATCACGGGGCCAGTTTGCCATTCCCTTAGAGGCCAGAGCTCTTCAAAGCCCCCTTAGCTAGTTCTTAAATTCCAGGATAGCCTGGAGCACAGCAAAATCCTGTCTCAAAACAAAGAGCTAAGAAGAGCTGACTGTAGAATTGTTTAACTAATCTAAACCAGTCAAAACCAGTAAGCCTACAGATCAACGCAACAATAAAAAGTACTTAAACAATAAGCAAGCAGGTGAACTGCAATTCAAGAGTATTAGTGTAGCTTGTTCAAGGGTCTCTGGCTTTGAGTCCTGGAGCTGTAAATTCATTTACGAATGAATGACTAGTTACCTGTTAAACATCTGATTATGAAAACAATCCATTTTCCAGAGAACACACAGAACACAATTCTTGTATTAAATGGAGAACTGAGGATATAAAGTATGAAGTGATGACTCAGCCAGGAGGAAGCCTGCCAACCTGAGTTCAAGCCCTGTATCCTACAGAAAAGAGGGAAGAGAAAACAGACTCCTCGGATCAGCACTGAGGTGTCTGTGGGGCTCTGTTCTGACCTCAGCGGAAACCCAAAGATGAGATCCTCTGACCAGTGCCACTAAGGAAAGACTGGAGGACACTAAGGAAGCCTGGAAGACACTAAGAAAGCCTGGAAGAGAAGCAGGGACTTTGATACCTTACAACCGGTGGCTTTGTGGGTAAGCTAGAAATAAAAGCATGTGGGTAGCCAGGCTTAGCCTTGAGGTGCAGCGTGCCTGTGTGTCACCCCCAGGTGTATGACCCAACAGACCCACCCACCTTCTTGTGCTCCAGGCTCCGGAGCAGTGGCTACCACCCAGATCTCCAATGGGGAGGTTAGCCTGAAGTCATAGCAAATGTCAGGTACTCCTGTGGGTACAGGGCTAACTAACTCCCCAGACACCCACAGGACACAGGATACTGTCCTGCAAGCTTTTTGTTTTGCCTGTGATTGTTTTTAGACAGGACCTTGCTAGGTAGCCCCGGATGTCTTGGCACTTAGCTCTGTAGACCAGACTGGCCTCCAGCTCACAGAAATCCATCTGCCTCTGACTCCCAAGTGCTGGGGCTAAAGGCGCGCACTACCACTCAGGCTGCTTTGAGCCAGGTTCCCTTGGAGCCCAAGCTGGCCACAACTCACTGTGTAGCTGAGGAAGAGCTTGAGTTCAGGATCTTCTTGCCTCTACCTGCCAAGTATGCTCTACCACACTGGCTTTTTTTTTTTTACTTTATCTTTAAATTTTATTTTGTATCTATGTGTGCATGTATACATCCTGTGTGTGGAGGTCAGAGAACAACTTACAGGAGTCAGTTCTCTGCTTCCAAACTGTGAATCTTGGGAATCAAAAGAGTGTCATGGTCATCAGGCTTGAGGGCCAAGGTCTGTCCACAGAACCATTTTGTTCTCTTTTACACACACTCACAAATACAAATTCACTCACACACACTCACACATACAAACTCATTCACACACACACACTCACCTACTCACACAAGCTCAAACACACTCATACACACATTCATACACTCACTCACGGTCATAACACGCATTCACACATGCTCACACATACGCACACACTCTCACATGTTCACACACACACACACACACACTTTTTTGAGGTGAGGTGGTGTCTTGATAGATAGCCAGTTCCATTCTCTAATTTGTAATCTTACTGCCTCAACTCCCAAATGCTGGAGGATTAAGGACCTGTGTTACCACATTGAACTACACATTCCTTCAAAATAATGGTAGCTATGATATAGGAAAGAAGAGATGGCTTCACAAAGTCACTCATGAAAATTCCACAAATATGTATTTGCTGACATTCTTTGGAGTATGTCTAGGGACTTCACACTGCTCTTAAATGGCAGTCTAATTTAATTGCAGAATGCTTCGACAAATAGAGTGGTGTTTGCAGATCCTAACAGAACCTTTGATTGCCAGCCAGGTCTGCACTGGTTACTGGTGACTGACACTCCTTAAAAACAAAAGGGTGGCTCAATGGTTAAGAGCACTGGCTGCTCTTTCGGAGGAGCTGGACACCCACATGGGGGCTCAGTCTGTGACTTCTGTTCCAAGGGATCCAATATCCTCTTCTGACCTCACTGAGGTACACAGGTAGGCAAAATACTTCTACACACACACACATACACACAAACACACACACACACACAGAGAGAGACAATGTTTTGAAACAGGGTTTCTCTGTGTAGCCCTGGCTGCCTGGGAACTCATTCTATAGACCAAGCTGAACTGAAACTCAGAAATCCACCTGCTTCTGCATTCTCAGTGCTGGGATTAAAGGCATGTGCCACCACTACCTGGCTTAAAAGAAAGAAATCTTTAAAATAGTTTTTTAAGGCACATGATTTAGGAGAAGACATAACAGATTGTAAAATGATGATTAATAATAAATAAATGAGATAATCCATTAACAAGCTAGAAAAGGCATATAATGGTCCTTATCTATAAGCTAAGCAGACATTAACACTAGTGTGTGTGTGTGTGTGTGTGCGCGCGTGTGTGCGCGCGCGCGTGCAGTACTGACCTGCAACTCTGGTCCCTTACTGGTAAACTCTTGGAAAGAGCTCACCATTGGGCTGCACTCCCAGTCTTGGCCACATCTATTATTGATAAGCACTTGCCATTCCTTTCTCCCCAGCACTTCCTGCATGCCTGCCTTCTGCATGCCTGATGAGGTAGGCAAGGACATCCCTGTCCTGGAGGAGCAGACATCTTCATGTGAGGTAGGAGAGAAAACAGCAAGCAAGCAATTCCACACAACACCACATGGTGCCGTGGAGCAGGGTTAGTGGGGTGCGTGATTAGCATGCATACAGTCCTGGTGCTTCTTCAACTTCCCCAAATATGGTTAAGCATTATAAAAAAGAATAATGTAAAGAATTAGAGAGATGGCTTGGAGGTTAAGAGTGCTGGCATGGTGGGCGGATCTCTGAGTTCAAGACCAGCCTGGTCTATGGAATAAGTTCTAGGACAACCAGGGCTACACACAGAGAAAAACCCTGTTGCAAAAAACCAAAACATTGCAAAGAAAGAAAAGGTGAAAAGGAAGAGGTATTTTAAGTGTGGTATATGGGAAAGTCCACAGGGAGAAGGAAACATTCCTAAGGAATGGGCCCCAGGTCTGGCAAAGGCTTTCTCAGGGAGGAAACCTGTACAAAGGCCCTGAGGCCAGTGAACCCAGCCTCGAACCACACAGCTGGAAGAGAGGGAAGGGGAGGGGTGCGGCTCTAATGGGCTGTCCATCTTCTGACTCACTCCTGAAACAGAATTAGCA
Source organism: Tokudaia tokunoshimensis (assembly GCA_036184795.1). Lineage (NCBI taxonomy): Eukaryota > Metazoa > Chordata > Mammalia > Rodentia > Muridae > Tokudaia > Tokudaia tokunoshimensis. Next base: position 4,495,719 of record BTHU01000004.1, read on the forward strand.
CTTGCTACAAAGCTGAGAGCAGTTTCTGTTCGGGGAGCTGGTTAAAATGCTAAACCCTGTGAGCAGAGAAGGGTCAGTGGTGAGCCCTGAACAGGAAGAGAAACCTTTGCAAAGATCAAGGCAAGGTCAAAAGCAGGACAGCAGGCTTGGACTGGCTCCAGATTCTGTGAATGAATTTTATCCTTATACTAGGTGGTAATGTTTTTCTTCTTAGCCCCAGGGTTCTGTCTCATTGCTTCCTAGCTGTTTCACAAAAGAAAAAGGCTTGCTGGGTATGGTGGGGAACATCTTTAATCCCAGCCTTCAAGGAGATAGAGGCAGGCGAAACTCTGAGTCCAAGGCCAGCAAGGGTCTACAGATGGAGTTCCAGGTCAGCCAGGGCTAAACAGTGAAACTCTATCTTGAAAAACAACAAGACAATAAACAAACAAACAAATACATAAACAAGACAATAAAACACTGTCCTTAATGGCTGGTCTAGTAGAGAATGTTGTCAACCTTAAGTCTCTAACCATGGAGCTGTGGACCTGACTCTTGGCTCAGCTAATTCAATGTTGTGGGAAGCCTAACTGACAGGGATGCTTCTAGACTCTCCACTGACAAGATGCCAGCTATAATGAGCAGGTAAAGAAATCAACTAATGCGAGTTGTCTTCTGATCTCTATACACAGATCACAACACCCATTAAGTGATCTCTTGCTGCACCCACGTACCCACCTCGCACCCACTGGCCTTGACCGTCTGATCTGCTGGCCTCCTCCTTCCATATGCACCATCCTGCCAGGCTCTAATTTTGTTGGTTTTATAATTATTTTTATATATATGGGCATTTTGCCTGCATACAGATACCCATGCCACATTTGTGCTTTGTACCCAAGGAGGTCAGAAGAGGGCCTTGGATCCCTTAGAATTGGAGTTAGAGATGGTTGTGAGCCACCATGTGGGCCATGAGAATTGAACCTGGGTCCTGGCATGGCAAGCAGATCTTGAGACCAGCCTGGTCTACATAGTGAATTCCAGGACAGCCAGGGCTATACACACAGAAAAACCCTGTTGCCAAAAATGAAAACATTGGAAAGCAAGAAAAGGTGAAAAGGGAGAGGAACTTAGTGCTCTTAACCAATGAACCCTCTCTCCAGCCCATTTTTTTGTTTGGTTTCTTTTCAAGACAAGGTTTCTCTGTGTAGCCCTGGCTGTCCTGGAACTCACTCTGTAGATCAGGCTGGCCTCAAAATCCACCCGCCTCTGCCTCCCAAGTGCTGGGATTAAGGGTATGTGCCACCACTTCTCGGGTACCCTGCTTGTTTTTGAAACAGGGTCTCACTATGCCACCCTGACTGGACTGGCACTCATCATGTAGACCAGGCTGGCCTTGAACCCACAGAGATCCACCTGCTTCCTCTACTGCTCAATTGTTTGTCTTTGGTCCATCCCCTGGGGGAGGACACCCCAATATATGCATTACCGATTTCCTCTCCTGCTTCAGCTCCTGAACGTAGCGCATCAGGTCCACCGTGATCTGTGACGTCATGTTCTCGGAGATGACCTCATGTTGCCCAGCGTAGTCATTCATCTCATTCAACGTGGAAAGAAACGCCTTACATGCCGTGTACCTGAGGACAGATTGCACCAGCTCGAGCCCACCTCCGTCCTCACACACTTTACTTGAGGAAATAGTAATTAAAATCAGTCTGCCCTGCATCTGCCTCCCAGAGGATCTTGCCGGTTCATTATACAATAGCTCAGAATTAATTACAACCCAAACATGGCCACAGGTGCTCTGTGAAATGCAGCCTCTGCCTCTGATTATTGTCAGACCAGAGATGGTCCCAAACTCACCCGCCCACGTCCACAAAGTACACCAGGCCCCTGGACCTACATTAAAGACGGTACTTCCACCATGCACAATGACCCATCACTACTGACTGAGACAGGCATGGCTCTTGACTGGATGAGTAGGTGACATAAGGCTTCTGGTCATACAGAGGGGAGCCCAGACTCTAGGGCAGTGGTTCTCAATCTGTAGGTCATGACCTCTGGGGGGGAGGGTGTCAAATGACCCTTTTATAGGGGTGGCAAATCAGACATTCTGTACATCAGATATTTACATTACAATTCATAACAGTAGGAAAATTATAGTTACCAAGTAGCAATGAAATCGTTTTACATTTGGGGGTTGCCACAACATGAAGGACTGCATGAAAAGGTCACAGCATTGGGAAGATTGGGAACCACCGCTACAGGGCTTACCACACACACTGCCCACACAGACTGCAGGACTTCCTGTAACTTTCCCTATAGTTTAATGAAAACAGTCTGGAGTGGGTCCAATGGCTCAGGGTTCAGGTTCTCATTGTGTCCCCCAGGTTCATGGACACAGACAGGAAGGTGGGACGGTACTTATATGACAAGCTGCAGTTCCCTGCCTCCCGCTCCCGTCACAACACACACCGCACTAGACTTCCACCAGCAATGGACGTACTTGTATTCCTCTTCTTCCTTCGAGTTCTTCTTGGGTTGGTACTTCTTTGAAAGATTCCTAAGACAAAAATGAAAGACATGTCACCTTATTTGAAAATACTCAGAACAATCAGGAATGACAGATGATGTATGCACCTTATGAGGTTTTTTTTTAAGTCATAAAGTTGTACAATTAAAGCCCATTTGTGGGGCCAGCATGATGGCTCAGAGGGTAAAGGCAGCTTGCAGTGAAGCCTGATGGCCTGAGTTTGATTCCCAAGGACCCACTTGGTGGAAGAAAAGAAAGGTCTCCACAAAGTTGTCCTGTGATGTCTGCACACTGTGGTATACACACCCTCACACACACATGATATACAATAATCAATAATAAAAAATGTTTAAAAATTGTGAGTCCAACAAATAACAGGATATACATACACTTAAGCCCATAGACTATTCTTCTATAGAAGTGTGCCTATGTACCAGATTTATCTAATAAACACATTAAAAAAGCAACATTTTCTGTAAATGTTTAAGAGGGGGAAAAAGGCAAAAAAGGAGAAGCACTTCATACTGGAAGAGCAAAGAGGGTCAGTCACTCTGGAGCCAGGTTGGGGCAGACAGGGCAGCAGGGGCGGGAACAAAGCAGGGTGAGTTCAGCAACAGATTCTTCTGTGTATGGGTGCAGGGAGCACAGAAGAGCCCTGTGGCTGCCTTCCAGATATTTTTAGTGCTCAGTTTTAAATAGTAACCACTCCTTTTGTTAATCATAACTTACAAATTGAAAACTCCACTTCTAAGTTCACACCTCACATAAAAATTCTCAAACTGGTTTAAAAAAAAAAAAAACAACAAACATCTGCCAGGTGGTGGTGGTGCAAGCCTTTAGGTGGATCTCTGTGAGTTTGAGGCTGGCCTGGTCTACAGATTGAGTTCTAGGACAGATAGGGCTACACAGGGAAACTTTGTCTCAAAACAAAACAAACAAAACAACCCAAAAACAAAACAAAACACCTCAAAACAAACAAAAAATTAAATCCACATTTATTTATTTATTTTTATTTATATGATAACACTGTAGCTATCTTCAGACACACCAGAAGAGGGCATCAGATCCCATTACAGATGGTTGTGAGTCACCTTGTGGTTGCTGGGAATTGAACTCAGGACCTCTGGAAGAGCAGTCAGTACTCCTAACCTCTGAGTCATTTCTCCAACCCCCCCAACATTTCCTTTTTAGTTTCTAGTCCTGAACATAAAATAATTTAAATGTTAAATGGAATAGAAGGAAGCAGAGCCTGACTAGATGTGGCAAATGATGCTTTATAAGAGCTGGCAAGAGGGCTCAGTGGATAGAGGTTGGTCCCTAGGCCGGATAGCATGAGTTTGATCCCCAGAACCTACATTGTCGTAAGAGAGAACTGATTCCCACAGGATGCCCTCTGACCTCCACATGCACACTGTAGCTGCCCCCAAATAAACAAATTAATTAATTAATTAAAAATAAAATAAAATTTAAAGGCTTGTTCTGTGTGATCTAGACTGGTCTAGAATTTGTGGTGATCCTCCTGCCTCAGTCTCCTGTGTACCATCATGCCCACCTAAAAAAGGCACTCTTTTTCTAGAATTCAGTATGTAGTCAGGCTGGCCTCAAATCCAGAGATCTCACTGCTGGAACTAAAGACATTTGCCGTCATGCGCAACCACAGGTGTGAAAGTCACTTTTTACCACCAATTCCTAAACAAGATCAAAGCCCTGTCACGGGGGACAGTCTGTTAAGTTTCTATGTTGCCCTGGCTGGCCTGGAACACTTTATGCCCAGGACCAGGCTGTCCCAATGTAGCCTAGGCTAGCCCCACACTCATAGAGATCCCTTCCCATGTTTGCCTTCCAGAGTGCTGGGATTAAAAGCATGCTCCACCATGCCCCCCTGCCCCCACTTTTTAGCAAAGCCTCCAGTGAAAGTGTGTGGTGTGTGCTGTAGTCATACCCAAGCCCCAACAAACACATGTAAAGACTAGAGGCCAGCAAGTGTCCTCTTCTTCCATTCTCTCTCTGCCTTGTGTCCTTGAGACAGAAGTCGGGGCCAGGCTGGCAACCAGTAAGCCCCGGTAACTTTCAAGTCTCCACTCCTTGCAGCTCTGGAATTATCGATGTAAATGGTCATGGCCAGCTATTTCTGTGGGTGCTAGGGATTTGAACTCATCTCCTCATGCTTGAACAGCAGGCACTCTTACCCACTGAGGCACCCCCAAAGCCCCCAGTCCAAGGTTCTTTCTCTATTAACCCTTCCCAACCTCTTGCCTGACGACAGACTTTCAGCCTTGCATTAAGTCTTTTTTTTAAATACATATGCAGGGAATCCATTTTCACGATCGACTGAGAAACCCACTGTGTTTTCTATGCTCAGCCAGGTCTCTGGGTAGACTAAAGCCCAGAAGAGGAGAACAGGAGTTTCCAAGGCTGCTGGCTCACATCTGGCCAACCCTATGAACCACAGGGGACTTTTCCAGCAGATACTTGGGCCCTCTTCCAGATGCCCTGAACCAGAATGTCTAGGGTGGAGCCTAGGAATGCTTGGATCTGTTCTTTTATTTTTCTGAACAGTTACCACGAGACATTTGAATCAGGGTGGTAGAAGGTAAAGGGTGCTCGCCCAGTACCAGGGATCTGGCTAGAGTACAGTCCTGTAATCCCAGCTACTTATGAGGCTGAGGCTGTAGATCCTAAGTTCAAAGCCTGCCTGGACTATGGAGTCAGCTCAAAGCCAGCTGGGGGCTTTTATGCCTTTAAATAAATAAATAAATAAAATTATATATGCATATATATGTACACACACACAGAGACAGAGACAGAGACAAAGGGGGGCGGGGGGAGGTGGGAAAGTTTGCATTATCCTTAGTCCATGCACCTTGGAAAGGTGTTTCTGAGAACAGCAAAGATGGAAGATATTGGAGGCAACTTAGAATGGATGCTGATTCCACCCAGCTGGCCACACAAAGGGAGATAAGGCCACTGCCCTGAGCCAGTTCAGACAGAAGCAAACTGAACAGAGAGGACACGCTTAGGGACAGAGGACCTGCCCTGACAATATCCAAGTTGTCCCTTCCCATCTGTGGACTCCAAGGACATGGGCAAAGTGTGGGCTTGTCTGTGGTCTCCACTCCTCAGGTCTCAAGCTTCAAGCATGGGAAAGTCCTCATAAACCTAGGGATTCCATGGGAGCATGCCCCTTGTCCTGAATAACCCTGCTCAAGGCCCAGAACGCCTAGGAGTTTCAGGACAGACAATAGCTCGGAATCCCTAAGTTGGACTCCTTCTCCAGCTGATTCTCAGAGACAGCTGTGTCCAGCCTCCAGGGAGAGCAAACTCAACAGGTCAGCCCCAGAGAGAACAGGAATAAAAAGATGGAAGTATCAAAAGGGACGGTCACTGGCAGTCATGTGACGAATGTGCTAGTGTCGCTGTGTAATGAGCATGCTGGGAGTCAGCTGGAAGACTTCCAACCTCATCTCCTTCGGTACTTATGACCAGCACTCCTCATGGTCAGCATGACTAGATTTATGATCAGCGTGGACGTACACCTCTGGGCGTGTCAGCACTGTCCAGCGGGCTGGGGTCTCGGACTGAATGAGGAGGAGGAAGTGAGTGGAAGTCACCTCTTGGCTTCCTGACTACACTCATAGTGGAAGCAGCTGTCTCAAGCTCCTGCCACCCTGATGGACTGCGTTCCCCTAAAACTGTGAGCCACAACCACAGGCTGGTATTTGGTCATGGGGTGAGAAAAGTAACTCACCAACTTCAAAAGGCAGAAATTCTCACCGTTCACATTTTACGGTTGTTCCCAGGGAACAATGTGCTCCAAATTGTCCAGCTGTGAAGCAAAGCAGGCACAGAGTCACTCCCCTGCCTGGGGACCTAGGAGGTGAGCTCAGGAACTCAGCAAACTGCTGCAGGTCCAGCACACCCAATGTAAAAAGATTTATCTGTCAGAAGGGGAGTGGAGGACGTGGAGAGAAAGAGGAAAAACCAGCCTCAAGAAGAATGAAAACACATAAGAAAATAAACAACTCACTCCCCCTCCCACCCCCAAGAGTATTTATTTCACATTAGAGACGAACTTAAAACACAAGCCTGTATGGCAGAAAAGCCCGGGACGGACAAGTACTGCAAAGTCAGACTCAGGAAATGAACTCTAGGCAGAAAACACAGCCGTGGCCATTGAATAAACACACCCGGCTTTATCCAATTTAACAAGAAAGGAGCAAATAACCACAAAGTGCCAAGACAGAAACACAATTAAAGAGCTTGCTCACCACCCAGCCAGAGCATGGATGCACAGTCACACTGCTCAGATTTATTCAGAAAAGGCAAAGTTGCCCACAAGGATGTTCCCACCGAGGCCATGTAGCGATCATGTTTAAAGGAAAAAGGCCCGGCCAGGGAAGAGCCCAGGCCCAGGCATGCAAGGCTTTTGGGCATCTGCCCTTGGAAGAACTTTGGAAATTTAATCAGAAGGAAATGGGGAGTTGCCAAGAAACTAATGTGGCTGCTTCATAGAAAGCCAGCAGATGGTGGGACAGCAAGGCAGCTCAACTGGTAATGATCCCAGCAAGAGACAACTGTCCTGGACCCAGAGGTAGCATGCAGCCAACAAGATGTGGTTGGATCCTGGGTCAGTATGGACAGTGGGGTGAATGGTGTGTCCTGATGGGTTGATGAGAAGAGCCCTGGAGGTAGGGAGGGCCACACACTCCCAGGAGAGGTGGAAAGGTCAGGGGTCAGGCAGGTGTGGATGCAGGCAGGCACTGTTTAGACATCCTTAAGAGTTTAGGCAAGCTGTTTCTGGAGTCTGGGAGAGAAGACCAGCTGGAGAGATAAGTCTGTGGGTGAGCGATTACTAAAGCCAGACACAGTTGGGGTCAGGGAGAGAGTGCAGACTGAGATGGGAAAGAAACAGGAACTGGACGCTGGACACAGTGGTGGTAAGAGCAAGGATAAAATCTGTGAGGCTGGAGGAACCCAAGAAAGAGACTGTCATTTGGTCTCCAGGGAAGAAGGATGCTTCCTAGGAGGACAAAGGAGCGCTCTCATACTCACTATAGTCACAGGCAGACAGACAGACCTCCACAGCACCTGGACTGAGGCACCAGGAGGGAGCAAAAGAGAAACAAAGACACAAAATCGAGGAAGCCCAATGGAAGACCCATGACTAGCACATTCTTTCTCTCTCATTTTCTTTCTCTCTCTCTCTCCCTTCCCTCCCATCCCTCCCTCCATAGAGTCAGATCTCTCCTTCCACAGGACTCAAACTCACAGAGATCCACCTGACTCTGTCAACCAAGTGTTGAGCCAGGCTGTGTAACTCATTTTCAGGACTAACTTGTGAAGCGGCCATTTGCTAGTGAGACCCAGCCTCTTGCAGGGCTGGAGAAACTGATCTGGACCCAGACAGTAGGGAACAGACTTTCTTGGTTGGTTTCTGTAGTCCAGCTATTCAATGTAAACAAAATGTGTCCCGCTGAGAATGGTTCATAGCTCACACTGAGATGCTTATTCAACGAAAGCAATGACCCTGTGGCATCCCGGATGCCACAGCTGAGGATAACTTTGAACTTCTGATTCTCCTGCCTCCACCACCAGGTGCTGCGTTTATGTAGTGCTGGGGATGGAGCCAGAGCTCCATGGAACTTAGACAAGCCCTCTCCAGCCGACCCAGGCCCGCAGCCCTCTATCAACAATTCTAAAATACCTCATGTCCCAAACAATTTCTCAGATAATCTTAAAGGGTAAGGAAAGCGCACGCACTTCCTGCCAGGACAGGGAACATTATACAGATGCTTGTCCCATTCCCTTCAGATAGCGGCCTTCGAGGAACTAAAATGTCCCAAGGAATTTCATGCTGGGGCTAAAGGAGCTAAAGCTGGGCTGGATGGGGCCAGCAAGAGGGCTCAGTGAGTAATGGTGTTTAAGTCTGGTGACCCAAGTTTGAACCCCGGAACATGCTTAAAGATGGAAGAAGAAAACCAACTCCACAGAGTTGTCTTTGACTTCTGCACACACACACACACCAACCCTGCCACTCTACACATATACCACACACACATATGCATGCATGCACTCATGCATACACAGACACCATACACACTATACAACACCACATACACACCACACACACACACACATTCCACATACCACACACTATACACACACACTATACAACACCACATACACACCACACACACACATACATTCCACACACCACACACTATACACACATACACTCCCCCCACACATATTCCACACTCCCCATACATACTTCACACATATAAACACTTCCCACACACACATACACCACTTCACACACATACACCATGCACACAAACACCACCATACACATACTCCACATCCCCCACACACGTACTCCATACCCTACACACACACACACACACACACACACACACTGATTGTATTGTGATGATGCAAACTTCTGACAGCTTATCATCCCCATGTAGGACACACTAGAACCAAAACACAGACAGACCAGTGATGTTCCAAGACTGCCGAGCCTGTACACTCTTACTTTTTATTTAAATGACCTGTCAGGACCCAAGGACAGACTTGGAGGCCTCTGGACTTCTTTGTTTCTCTTCCCGGTGTGGCCACACTGAGTTTATCTCCTGTCTCTGCTTTTTGCTTCGACTTGTCTCTTTAGTGGGTGTGTTGGGGGCAAGTGCCTGGAATTAGCTAAAAATCTCCTTCAGAACAGTTTTTTTAAAAATTCCGCTCCCTGGGACCACTCCCCCTGCGAACACTAACTAGTTCAAGTCTTACTTAAGCCAGGCAGAGTTTTACTCTGTGATCACAGTCCTGATCCTACAATAAAGGAAGAAAAGGGCTCAGATAGGCACCTGTGGGAGTGTGCTGGGCTGGCCAGATGGCTCAGTGGGTAAAGGCGCTTGGTGCCAAGTCTGACAAGGACCGGAGTTCAACCCTGGAAGCCCGCATGGTGGAGGAGGCCAACTGCCGGGCGTTGTCCTCTTACCTCCCACGAAGTAGCAATGGCATGTCCACCTCCTCCACACACAAGATAAATAAATACTATAATTAAAATTTAAAAGACAAAAAGGGGGGGGCCCGGCAGGAGGGAACAGCCGGCTTCTGAGTGACCGCAGACCCCAGAAGCCTTGGAGACCTGGACAGCAAACCGATAAATGGAAATATAAACAAATGACCACAGTGCGGGCAGAGCAAAGGAAGTCGGGCTCTTAGAGGATCAGAGCCAGGGCTCACATCCCAGGGAGGCTCACAGCGGGCTCTGCAGAGCCAAGTCACCAGGCAGGAACGGGATCCTGGAGAGGCTGGGCTAATTGAGAGCCCGACTTTCGGGGTCCCCCACAAATGTGGACTTCAACATGAAATTTACTGGTAGACATGTACTTCCAAAATTAAAAAAACAAATCATGAAATTAAAACAAAAACGGGACTAGAGAGATGGCTCAGTGGTTAAGAGCACTGGCTGCTCTTCCAAAGGTCTAGGGTTCAAATCCCAGAACCCACATGGCAGCTCACCACTGTCTAAGTCTAGTTCCAAGGGATCTGACACCTTCACACAGCTTCACAGACACACATGGAGGCAGATAGCCAATGTAAATAAAATTGAAAAAAGAAAAGAAAAGAAAAAAGAAAACAGAACAATCCAAAAACCTGAGCCTAGAGGCCGTGTGCAGAGGATGTGTGTGTGTGTGTGTGAGAGAGAGAGAGAGAGAGAGAGGATTTACCTAGAGGCACAAGACACTGGCTTCATTGGGAAGCACTGCCGAATAAGCCAGAACACAGCACAGCAAAAGAAACCACAACAAAACACAGTACCTAAAAGCAGGGACTGAGTCTAGAGAGATGGCACACATCTGTAATCCCAGCACTCATGAGGTGGAGGCAGGGGAGGCCGGAGCTCAAGGCCAGCCTCCACTATACAGGGAGTTCACGGCTAGCCTGGGTTACATGAGACCTTGTCTCACATGTGTCTCTGTCTCTGTCTCTCTCTCTCTCTCTCTCACACACACACACACACACACACACACACACGTGAAATGAGAACAGAAATCCTGCTTGCTTTTGGCAGGCAAGATGGGGGCAGGGGTGGAAGTGGGGGGGGCTTGCTGCCAAGCTTAACGATCTGAGTTCAATCCCCAGGACTCACACCATAGAAGGAGAGAAAACCAACTCTTTGGGTTGTGTTCCAACTCCACACAAGCACCCCGGCACACACTCCCCTGCCCTATAAATAAATAAATGCAATAAAAACTTTAATAAAAAGAGAAATGAACCTTTTGCGTGTGTGCGGCACCCCAGCCGCCTCTCCAGGCTGCCTTACCTGAGTTGCTTGGCATAGCTGAGCTCAATCTCCGTCCTCTCCTTGACAAACTTGATGTATTTCTCAAGAATATCGATTCCCCACTGTGTGTGTTTTTCCAAGTTGTCAAACTGATCCTGTTTGAAAAGAGAGAGAGAGGGAAGTTTATTGTCTCTTTCTATGGCTTCCTGTTCCAGGGAGCCGCCCTCTCCATCATTCATGGGTCCAGGACAGCAGCTCTAGCATTTTCCATGATGACGCTGAGGATGGGGGGGTCTGTTGAGAGCTTTACATCAACATTACCAAATTTGGTTTGAGCATGGTCCAGAGTTACCATCCCTGCTCTCTCCTCCTTTTAGACACATTGCGTCTATATATAATTAATTAATGTTCCATTACAAAGGAAAATGTCTCAGATGCCAAAAGCTGACAGGACACACACACACACACACACACACACACACACACACACACACACGAGCACACTAGGGCAGACGAGATGGCTCAGTAGTTAAGAGCACTTGCTGCTCTTTCAGAGGGCCAGAGTTTGCTTCCCAGCGCCATGCCAGGCAGACCACAGGTGTAATAACTCTAGCTCCTGGATATCAGAAACCCTTTCTAGACTCCTTAAGTACCCTCGTGCACATGTGCACACACATAACCAATAAAATAAAAAATAATTTCTTAAATTTGTTTTATGGCTTTATGGCTGCCGGGCAGTGGTGGTGCACACCTTTAATCCCAGCACTTGGGGTGCAGAGGCAGGGGGATTTCTGAGTTCAAGGCCAGCCTGGTCTACAGAGTGAGTTCCAGGACAGCCAGGGTTACACAGAGAAATCCTGTCTCTGGGGAAAAAAAAATCTCTTTTATGTACATGGGTGCTTTGCCTGTGTATATGTAAGTGCACCAAGTATGTGTGCCAGGTACTCGTGCAAACCAGAAGAAGGTCTTCAGGTCCCTGGATCCAGAGTTACAGGTAGTAATGAACTGTTACATGGGTGCTGGAAATTGAACCCTGGTCCTCTGGAAAAGCAGCCAGTGCTTTTAACTGCTGGGCCATTCCTCTAACTTTCCCCTCTCCTGTTTTTTTGTTTTTCGTTTTTGTTTTTGTTTTGTTAAGACAGGGTCTCACTATGTAGCCTTGACTGGCTTGGAACTTGATAAGTGGACAGGGGCTTGGAACTCACAGATATCCACCTGCCTATGCCTTAGGGATGCTGAGGCTCGCACCCCACCCTGCATCTTTTTTGTTTGTTTTGTTTTGTTTGTTTGTTTGTTTGTTTTAAGAACCAGCTGCTTGAACTTGGGGAGTGGAAAGGGTAGGGGTAAAGTTATCCAATTTTGCTTTTTCTCAAGTGAGTGAAATAGCTCAGTGTGAACTTTGCTACACTATGTCCCACAAACAAAAAAAGCAATTGGACCCAGGGAACCAAACCCGAGCAGGATTAGACTAGAGGCTGGGAGGGCACCTGGGAATGGGCAGGGGTGATGAAGTTGGAGAGAGTATAGGGTCAGATTATCCAAGGCCTTCAATGTACAGAGAAGGAGCTTGGAACCTCTAGAAAGCACAAGCTGCCCTTGCAAGATCTCGACCACAGAGCTGCTTGGAATCACTGGAGACCGAGGCCCAGAGGCTGTCCTAACAGTCCGAGGAGGAGAGCAGGAGGAGGAAGCCATTCTGACACTTGGCAAGTGCTACCGTAAGTGACAGATTGGTTGCAGACTCTGAGCAAGGGGGAGGGGCTCCAGGGTGAGTCTGGGTCTGCTTCCTGCATGTGAAGAAATAGTCCACACAGGGAGGAAGATTCAGGGCAGTTTGGCCATGTGAATAAAGGGCTTGGTACTCGCAGCAGAGCCTGCAAGCACAGATGGACAGAGCTCACAGGAGGATGTCGGGAAATGGACGGGTCTGAAGCTACAGCCGCAGAGTGCCAGGGGGTGGGCAGCCCTACACAGGAGCAGTAGGAAGGACTGGCCAAGGAAGTGGAGCTGGAGAGCAGTGGAACAGAGCCAGAGAATGCATTAGAGCATCCCAGGAAGAGTCCGGAGCCAGGTCAGATGGGAAGCCTGCTGTTGCCTCAGAGGGAAACTCAGGAGAGAATGAAGCTCTGGCCAGCTCCAGGACTTCACTGATGCAGGCTGCCATCCTTCTCAACGACTATGTTAGGCATCCCTAGAATGCTCAGAAATCCCTGCCTCGCTTCTCTAAAACATGCAAGGTCTTAAGAGATGCAATATATAACTGGCACACTTCAAGCATTATTTCCAGCCCCATCCCTGAGAAAAGATTGCCATTGTCACAGAGCTCAGTTTGTAGAGTGTTTGCTTAGTGCACAGGCAGCCCTGGGTACCATCTCTAATCCTTCATCAACTGGGTGTGGCCCACACCCCTGTAAATCCAGCACTCAGAAAGAAGAGGCAGGAGGATCAGAAGCTTAAGGTCATTCTCAGCTATATAGCAAAATTGCAAACAGCCTGATCTACATAAGATGTCATCTCAAAAAAGGGGGAAGGTGAGTTGAGATGGATCAGTGGTTAAGGTCACATATAGCTCTTTGTCCTATGAAACTCCAATTCCAGGGGATCTTAAGCTTATGATTTCCACAGGCATATGTGGTCAAACCTACACTCATGAAAATATGCATACAAGTAATAATTAAAAATAAAATTGCCTACCAGGGGTGTGGTGGTACACACCTTTAGTCCTAGCACTTGAGAGTCAGAGGTTAGTACATCTCTGAGTTTGAGGTCAGCCTGGTCTTCAGAGGGGGCTCCAGGACAGGCAGAGCTACACAGAAAAGCCCTGTCTCAAGCTACCACCACTCACAAATAAAATAAAATCTTTTTAAAGAGGCTGCACCCTGTGATGTATACATTTATAATCCCACCTCTCAGGAAGCTGAGACAGGAGGATCACATGAACCCAGGATTTCAAGGCCAGCCTGAACAATATAGTGAGATTCCGTCAACAACAACAAAAGCTATATGCAGACTTAACATATATAACCTGAAGTGTCTGAAGGTAAGTGTGTACTCATGAGACCAATCATCGCCACAATCTACCCCACAAATACATACCCACCCCTTCTAAAAGCTTCCTCTTGTCTTTTGATTCCTCGTGTGTGATTCAACCTCGTCAAACACAACACAGCATTGTTGAGTGCTGGAGCTAAGCTGTGTTTTCAGCTCGCTTCTGCATCAGCCTTGAGTCAATCAGAGTCATGTGTCCTAATTTCCTTCCTGTCACTGTGATAAAACACCCTGTCTAGAGACAGAGAGGAGAAAGTGTAGGATTCAGCTTACACTCCGGCTCATAACCCATCATCGAAGGAAGTCGAGAAGGAATTCAAGGAGGAACTCAAACAGAAAGCGTGGAGGATGCTGATTGCCAGCTTGTTCAGAGAGTCTTGCTTAGCTAGCTTTCTTATGAGGCCCAGGACCACCTGCCCAGGGAATGGTGCTACCCACAGTGGGCGGGGCCCTCCTGAATCAATTAACAATCAAAGCAAGCACCCATAATCATGCCCACAAGCCAATCTGGTATGCACATTCCCTTAATTGAGACTCTTTTCTCAGGTGACACTGCCAAGTTGACAGCTAATGCCAGGATTACTGGCTTACGGTCACCATGTCTAGCTTAACGGCCTTAGTCTTGCTTCCAGCCAGGAGCAGAGAACAAAGTGTCAACTTAGGACACATGGAATCTTATGCCACTAAAATGCCCTGAAGATAACCCCTGTGAAAAATGTTTATCCTTACAACCAATCTTTTAAAATGCTGTCATAAAAAAACAAGGGACGAAGATTTAAAATTCTCATCACTTTTTTGTCCTAGATCCACCCCACACGCCTCCTAGATTCCATGGTAAGAAACACTGCTCAGAAGATTATTTATTTATGTTATCTCTACAGAGGAGGCTTGCTGAGCGAATGAGCAGGGTAAACAAGACGGCAGGTTTCTGTAAACAACCCAAAAAGGCAAATATACAAGTAACTCAAGTGATGGTTATGAATGGATAGCTCCCAGCACTAAGGCTGAGACTTCCCACAAGTACTCTATTGGTCAGTGACCCTGTCTTGGTCTAGTTTCATATCGACCAGATTTAAGGAAAAATAATAGCTGGGAGATGGCTCTGTGGTTAACATATTTGCCTTAAAGACATGAACACCCATGTCCGATCCACAACACTCATGTCAAAGTGCCCAGTGTTGGGTAGATGGAGACAGAGCGTCCATTGGGCTCACCAGTCAGTCTAGTTACGCTGTATCTAAAGAGATGCTTAGATGGTGTTTCTGAAGATAATAGCTGAGGTTGACCTCTGGCCTCCACAAGCACACACACACACACACACACACACACACACACACGCACGCACGCACGCACGCACGCACGCACGCCTCCATTCATGTATATATATACACACACATCCCTCCAATATATCATATCCCCTGTCTGTATGTCTACATATCTTTATATCTCTATCTATCTATCTATCTATCTATCTATCTATCTATCTATCTATCTATCTATCATCTATCTATCATCTATCTATCTATCTATCTATCTATCTATCTATCTATCTATCTATCTATCTATCTTAAGAGCTGGGGCTGGCTGGAGCTCAGTAGTAGAAAAGGTGAAGTTCAGGGTTGCATGCAGCCTTGCAGTGAAAACAAGACAACTCTCCCCTCCCCACCTCCCCTTGAGTTTTCTCTACAGCTCTCTCCACAGCTTCTGCTCTTGATTTCACTATCTCACTGACAATCTCCCTGATATACCTGCCTGACACTCTGTATCAAGGGTGGATAGCCTCAAGTTCAAACAAGAACAACAAAAAGAAACCTGTTCACAAGGAACTGAGCCCCCTTTAAAGTTCACTGACCAGTTATGTTTTCATAGGCTTTAGTTCTGAGACAGGGTGGTGGTACGTAGCCCAGGCTGGCCTCAAACTCCCTATGTAGCCAAGATGACCCTGAACTCCTGATCTTCCTGCCTCTACCTCCCACACGATGGAATTATAGGCATGCAGCACCAAGCTAGCACCAGCGATCAAACCAGGGGCTCTGTGAGTGCTAGGCAAGCACTCTGTGAGCTGAGCTACACCCCAGACCTCAACAATGTGCTTTTAGTCATCAGTTACCAAGACCATTTTTGCAAACTGTAGTAAAGCTATTTCTCAAAGCACAGGATCCAAACAGGACAGAAGATCCCCACAGAAAATCCTTAAATAGTAAGGAGTATGTGAGTGTCTGCCGCTGCCAAGCAGCATCTTCTCCGTAAGCAGCCCTGAAGGGACCACGCCCAACTGCTACTATCACAGGACAAGGCAGCCAGAGGAAAATTCAAAACAGATGAAAAACCAATCAGCCCATTTACATTCTTGACTAAAATGTGGAAAATTTAATGGGAAGAAATTCCAAATCTCAAAAAGACTCCTTTGTGAGCAAACATTTTAAATGGTCCTTAAAAAAATATCCCAGGCTCCAGTAAGGATGGTGGTGTTATCGAGAATGCATTACTTCCTGATGTGGTCAGGTGATGCAGCCTGTTACCCAGCACCTGGGAGGCTGCAATGGAAGGACTGTCGTGCATCTGAGGTCAACCATTTTTCTGCTTAAAAACTGCAGTTTTCTTAACAAAACTCCCTAGTGAAAAGAGTGACTGCTTCTGGTTCTGTGGGCATTCTTGACTAGGTGAATCTGGGAAGAAAGACTCAGGCAGGCAGAGGGGAGTGCGGGGGAGCTGGCCTGCCTAGCTGGCCTAGCCACAAATGATGCTGAACTCCTGAGTTTGGCCTCTAAACCTCTCAAGTTCTGGTATAACAGGTGTGTACCTGGCCAAGTCTTTACCTTTTTAAAGTGGTGTGTGTGTGTGATGGGAGGTATGCTGTGGGTAGACTCCATGCCCTTGGCATACTAGGCACTGGCTATACATTGACTCACATCCTCAGTCCTAAGAAGAGTAGTTCAATGGCCTTTGCAGATAACTGGATCTCTTTCTTGGGTACCACACCAAGAGTTTCCCAAAGAATAGGCACCATATGATATCTGTAGCCATAGCAAGAAACCATGGCAACAAACCATCCTCCACAGTTACCATGAAACCCACCAGTCCACCTTACTGCAAATGACCCTTTCCCCTGGGCATGATTATATATTATTCACTGGTAGTATGGTTAGCCTCAGCTGTCAAAGCAACATACCTGGGAAGAGGGAGCCTCAATTGAGGAATTACCTCCATTAGACTGGCCTATGGACATGTTTGCAGGGCTTTTAACTTAATTACTAACTGACATAGGAGGGCCTAGCCCATCATGGGCCATGCTATCCCTACGCAGGCAGCCTGGGCTGCCTAAGAAAGGCAGCTGAGCAAGCGGTAATCCTCTAAGGTCTCTGCTACAGTTCCTGCCTCTAGCTTCCTGCCCTGGCTTCCCTCAATGACTGACTATAACCTATAAGCCAAATAAACCTGTTCCTCCCCAAGTTGCTTCTCATTATGTTTTATGACAGCAAGCACACAAGGCTTTCATTTAGAAAATATTTTCCTTGATATATGCAGATATGTATTGACAGTGAAGTTACTCTACGGTAAAAAAAAAAAATCCGCATTTGTGTTATCATTGACTGTCCCCTCTTTTTTGGGTATTCTAATTTGTTACATAGAATCCAGAATGTTATAATTAGCAACAAGTATTGCTGGTTGCTCTGCATTCAGTGAGAAAAACGGCTGTCACACAGGCAAGAGTTTGTCTTAGAGGTGAAAGCGGTGTCCCAAGAAAGAAAAGCCACCAGTGCCACTTCTGAAGCAAATAAATATGCAAATGTTTTGCTCTACACAGACATACTAAAGCACACATTCTGTCACAGCATGGACACTAAGGCAAGGAGGCTCACACGACAACTTCACAAAATTAAGAATATGAACCAAGAGCAGCAGTGCACACCTGTAAGCCCAGCGCCAGGGAGGTGGAGGCCGGGTCAGGGGTTCAAGGCCACCCTCGGTTCCGCAGAAACTTTGAGAGGCAACCTGGGATATGTAAGACCCTGTCTCCAAACAAAAGAAACAAAAAATCAACCGTAGGCAGGGCTAGAGAGACGGCTCAGTGGTTAAGAATATATATTTTTTCTCTTGCAGAGGACCTGAGTTCAGTTTCCAGCACCCACATGGCAGCTCACAACTGCCTGTAACTCTACTTCCAGGGTCCAACACCCTCTCCCGACCTCTGAGGGCTTCTGCAGGCAAGTGGTTGCACATGCTTACTTACATGGACTTAAGTAAACAAGGGGGTAGAGAGAAGGCTCAGTGAGCCAAGTGCTTGCTGTTCAAATATGAGGACCTGAGTTAGGATCTTCTGTATCAGAAGCCTCCTTTGGGACCCTAGCTCCTGAGAGGAAGAGACAGGAGGATCTCCTGGCCAGTCAGTGTTGCTAAGCTAGCAAACTCCAGGTTTGCTAATAAAGCCTGTCTCAAAAAATATGTTCGAGAGCAACTGAAGAAGACATTGAATGTCAGCCTCTGGCCTCATGGATATACTGCCCCCCCCCACCCCAAACAATAAACTGGGTATCAATGTGTTTACAAAATCACAAACTTCAAAGAAACTAATTGTGGGACCATGCCAATACACATACCCCCCAAAATGAGCTTGTATGGTTACAGACACACAATAGAAAAACATAATTTTAAAAGCTTTATGAATTTATTTATTATGAGAAAAAGTCTATATAGACTAGGCTGGCCTCGAACTTAGAGAGATCTGCCACCTGCCTTACAAGTGCTGGGATCACAGGGATGTGGCATTATGTCTGGTTGTGAAATTCTATACACGGACATATTTTCATATATCCCTTTGTAATATGTCACAAATATTTAGTCTCTAAGTATTTATGAGCTTTTCTGTAATTGGGTTGATGGGAAAAAATCTTCACAATAACAGAAACACAAGGCCACTGGAGCCTCTGCCAACCAGTGACAAAAAAAGAAGACAAATCATTTGGGAAAGAAATACTGACATCAATTTCAAAAGCCTGTCATGAAGTATTAAACTATGACTTTCTCTTTGATTGATACATTTCCTATTTTGTTCCCATAAAAAATAGAAATCATCCTTCAGAAAATGGCACAAAGAAACGCCCACATATAGATTGTTTATCAATTGCATACAAGCTTTCACACTTAAGAAAGGGGGGGGGACACCTTAAAAATCAATGCAGGGTTAGTTGGGCATATTGGATCACCATAAGTTTGAATTGAGCCTGGGCTGTGGTGAGGCCCTGTCAAAGGAAAGAAAGAGACAGAAAGATGGGGGGAGGGGTCGTGGGAGGGTAGAAGAGGGAGGGGGAAGGAGAGGGGAAGGGAAGGGGGAAGGAGATGGGGAAAGGGAGAGAGACAGAGAGAGAAGGGGGAGAGGAAGAGAAGAAAGAGATAGCTTAGAGGTTAAAAGTGACTGCAGCCCTTCCAAAGGACCTAAGTTCAGTTCCCAGTACCCACATTGGACAGTTCACAACTGTCTATAACCCCAGCTCCAGGGGATCCTATGTCCTCTCCTGACTTCTCTGTGCACTGGCACAAATTCACACACACACACACACACATACACACACACACACAACAAATCTTTTAAAAAGAGAGAGAGGAAGAAAGGAGAGAAAATAAAAATAAAGTTCAGGATTAATATTGTGTAAAAAGCCAAGAATGTAGATAATTTAATTCCCTGTTAATCAAAATGTTCATGGAAGTTACAAGCACACAAATTTTTTTTTTTTTTTACAATAAGTAACATAGGCTGTGTGTGTTTTAGTCATGGTCACTATTGCTGTGATGAAACACCACGACCAAAGCAAGTTGGGGAGGAAAGAGTTTCTTTGGCTTCTGCTTCCACTGTTCTTCACTGGAGGAAGTCAGGACAGGAACTCAAGCAGGGCAGGAACCTGGAGGCAGGAGCTGCTGCAGAGGCCATGGAGCTTTCCCTTCAATCACTAATTAAGAAAATGCCCTGCAGGCCTGTCCACAGACCAACCATGTGGAGGCATCTTCTCAATTGAGATTCCCTCTTCTCTAATGACTCTAGCCTGTGTCATATTGACATAAAACTAGCCAGCACAGACTGTTTACATTCTTTTGCTAAAACAGTCATCCCCCCCACACACAGCCCACCCTCAAGATGGATGTGTGTAGACAGAATATCATTACATAGGCCTGGAACTTAACATGTAGACCAAGTTAGCCTCAAGCTCCTAGAGACCTCCCTGCCTCTGCCTCTGGAGTGCTGGGGTTAAAGGCAAACACTATCACTGCTGACCTATCTAACCATTGAGCCTCCTCAGCCTTTGGAGTTTCCTCTTGTTCCTATACTTAATAATTCGTCATTTTCTATCAGAAATGAATTTTTAAATTTTTTTTATTTATTGTATTGTTTTGCAGAAGTGCTTTATACCTTCGGGTAATTAAAGTGTTACATTTTGAATAAATTCTTTTTATTTTTTGTAGGGACGTGAATTATCCTCAGCAGGTAATAACGGTTCTTGCCACCAAGTCTGACAACTAGAGTTTATTTTGAGTCATGGCTCTATATAGTAGGAGAGAACTGACTCCAGAAAATTGTCCTTTGAACTCAACATGTGTGATATAAGGATACCCCCACACACACAATTTAAAATTTTTTTCTTACATTGTTTGATTTGAAATTTTATATATGATTGCTATAGACTGAATGTTATATGTGACCCAAATCCAATCAAACCTAGGAGGGGCCGTCATGACATGAATAGATTGATTTCAGCCCCAGTAATGGCAGCCCCTAACACTCCCTTCCAACCTCTGCTAAGAGTGGTTTAAATGATAAGACAGTGTCTAGTGTCTGCCTGCCAGGAAGTGGTCCCTCACCAGACACCACATGTCTGTGGCCTCTGACATTGGACCTTCAGTATCTAGAAGCAGGAGGGATAGGATAAATGGTTCTCACTAGCCAACGACTTTTATGGCATTTTACAACAGCAGACCAAGAAGGCTGGGACAAGAACATTTTTGACACATAGACTAAATGCTTGGTGACCTTTGGGGCAGGTCCTGGAAGGTCCCCAGGCGGTTTTACACTCCTGTGTAAGAGCCAAAGCTTCCTCTGCAAACATCTCTTCATAGTTACCTATGGACTTGAGTCATGGCTTGTTATTTTAAAGACACCTAAGGAAGTCACACAAAGCAAGATCTATTATGAACATAACATCCAGGGATGGGGAAATAGGCCTTTGCTGTGCTCCTGTGAAGACTGATGTTGGGCCTCCAGCACCTACATACAAGTAGGAACTCGGGGACCTCTGGGCCAAGCTGGCCAGTCAGACCAACATCATGAGCGAGCTTTGGGTTCAGAGAGAACCCCCATCTCTGTAAATAAAGTACCGACTCACAAGGGCACCAGATGTCAACCTCTGGATCCCACAAGCACACACATGCATACATGTGCTCACCCACACAAGAGAACACTGACACACACAACACACTAAAAAAAAAAATTTACCTTCGCCTTACCATAGCTTCCTTTCCTCTTAGACAGTAACGCCTGCTAAAACAGCAGAGATACTTTGTTTCAGTTTAATATTTTTTTATTTACTAAAAGGAAAAAAGGTTTTTTTTTTATAAACAGGCACTTAACATGAAATAGGACAGATGTTTGCTGCTTGGTGACTTGAGTTTGATCCCTGGGTCCCACCTGGTGCTAGGAGACAACTGATTCCCACAAGTGTCCTCTGACCTCTTACATGTGTGCTGTGGTGTGGATACACACAAACACACACACACACACACACACACACGTAACGAATTTAAAAAATGAAAAGAGAAACCCATCTCACCATCTTTTTTTTTTTTTTTGGTTTCCCTGTGTAGCCCTGGCTGTCCTGGAACTCACTCTTGTAGACCAGGCTGGCTTCAAACTCAGAAATCTGCCTGCCTCTGCCTCCCAAGTGCTGGGATTAAAGGTGTGCGCCACCACTGCCCGGCTTCACCATCTTTTTAAATGTCCAACCCACTGCCAAAAGCATCTCCCCTCCCATGGGGGCATCTCCCATGACGTGCTTCTGGCATGGCTTGTATAGCCCCAAACGGGTCCCCTCCTTCTCACTGTGTGGGATTCACCACATCCTGTTACATAGGTCCAGACTCACCAGGCCTAGATATCTTCCAATCAATATTTGCTGAACGCAAACGCGAGTCAAAGGAAAGCTCCCATTACTGAGCCGCTCTGAGCATCGGTCAGTCAGGAGCTGCTCCCGTTCATGGTTCACTACCCTGAGAAGCGGGATAACGAGTGGCAGATGCTCTGCGGGAAGGCTGCAACTGTCATCAGTGAAAGCCTGCTGCTCTTGAGAAGCTAGTAAAAATCTAGCCCGTGGGACTGGGGATGTGGCTCAGTCAGGGGAGCGCTTGCCTGCCATGCACAAAGCCCCCGGTTCCAGCCCCTGCATTGCTTACTCCAGCTGTGGTGGTATTCCTAGCACTGGGAGGTGGAGGTAGAAGGGCTGGAATTTCAAAGACATGGTTTGGCAGTTATAAGCACTTGATGCTCTTCCAGAGGTCCCAGGTTTGATTCCTAACACCCAAGTGGCAGCTCTCAGCCATCAGTATCTCCAGTTCCAAGGGATCCGATGTGCTTTTCTGGCCTCCACAGGTACCAGGCAAGCACGTGTGCACAGACATAAATGTAGGTAAAACACTCACCCACATACAAATAAATAATTTCAAGGCCCTCCTCAGCCAGTTCAAGGCCAGCCAGGTATACAGGAGCCTGTCCTTAGAAACCAAAGCATCTACCTTATGAAGAACATTATCCACTGAGCTATCTCCTGGTCCTTGGATGTGACTGGTGAGTAGTACAGACACTAACTGCCTAGCAACACACCATCCTCCGAAGGACTGCCTCCTTTGTAATTTCATGTCTACGTGGCTTTCTTTGAAGGTAGGCATCAAGAAGTTATTTCTATGCTGCAAATTCCTAAACACACACCTTTAGTCCCAGCACTCAAGAGGCAGAGACAGGCAGATCCTCCGAGTTCAAGGCCAGCCAGGCCGACAGTCTCCAAAACCAAATAAATCCTTGTTTAAAAGTTGACCAGAGCTGGGGAGATGGCTCAGTGGGTCAGAGTATTCGCATAGCAAGCATGGAAACCTGAGCTTGGAGCCCCATCACCGAGCGAAACGTGGGACAGGGCCTGCAAGTGTCCCTGGCACCCCAACCCTGAGGTGTGTAGGTAGGGGTTAGGATCGCCTCTCTGTTTCCTTGCTGGCTGCTAGCCTTGCTAGAAAACAGCAAGCTCCAGGTTCACTGAGGCCCTGCCCTGAGGTGACAAGGCAGAGTTTTAGAGCAAGATAGCCGAGGTCTTCCTTGGTCCTTCGTGTGTTCGGATGGGTGTGCAGGTCCACAAACACATGTTCCCATAACACACTCACACACACACACACACACACACACACACACACACACACAATAGTAGTTTGAATATGCTTGGCCCAGAGAGTGACACTACTAGGAGGTGTGGCCTTGTTGGAGTAGATGGGCTTGTTGGAGGAAGTGTATCAGGGTGAGCAATGAGACCCTCCCCCTAACAGAATGGGAGTCAGTCTTTTCCTAGTGGCCTTCAGATGAAGATGTGGAACTCTCAGCCCCTCCTGCACCATGCCTGCCTGGACACTGCCATGTTTTCTGCCTTGATGATAATGGACTGAACCTCAGAACCTGTAAGCCAGACCCAATTAAATGTCGTCCTCCCAAGAGTTGCCTTGGTCATGGTGTCTGTTCACAGCCATCAAACCCTAAAACACATACACACGCATGCCAATCAAGGGATGAGGATGTGTTTCAGGTTCTAGAGTGCTCACCTAGCACACAAAGAGTGCTGGGCCCCATCCCAGTGTCTCATAAGCCTGGAGCCGTGGCAAAACCTATAATTCTAGGACCAGGGATGTGGAGCCAGGAGAATCTAAAGTTCACAGTCTCCTCGCCTAGGGCAGGGGTGAGTCACATTGCTCTATTTTTCCCCAGGGGCCTCCAGCCAGGGTGATTTTTAAGGAGATGGCAATCTGAATTGTCTTCACGCGTGGTCTTCCTCAGCTTGACGGAGACTCCAAATGCAGGTCACATCTGTGGCATGATTTAAGGAAGCATTTTAGGGCGCTTTTTGCTGTTGTTGTTTCTGGGTTTTTTGTTTGTTTTTGTTTTGTTTTTCGAGACAGGGTTTCTCTGTGTGGCCTTGCTGTGCTGGAACTCACTCTGTAGACCAGGCTGGCCTCCAACTCAGAGATCCACCTGCCTCTGCCTCTGTGTTGGGATTAAAGGGAAGTTCCAGAACAGTCAGGGTTCCATAGTGAGATCCTGTCTCAATAAATCATTTGTTATGACCAGTATTGTAATTTGCTCTCATATTTAACACAAATCAGTGAGTGAGGTTTCCAATCAGATCACCTCGGCTACTCCATCTGGAGCCCAAATCTGCCTTATAAATTCAGACTTGGCTGGCGCTAACTGGAAGGAAATGAGCTATTCCACAGGCTTATTTTTGTTGTTTATTTTGGTCTTTGAAGGGGGTGCCCTGATAGACAGACGAAACCTCAAGATTTTCAAGTGGTCAGATGGGCACATTCCTGACTCTATCTATACAAACAGGGAACTGTTTTCACAAGACCTCAATAGATTTAAAAAAACAAAAACAAAAAACAAAAAAACCCCACTGCTATCGAGATTCAGGGAGCGAGGCTGCTAGGTTGTGGTTTTCATCGAAGTTCCCAATCTGAATACCAAGAGGGGAAGCCCTGTGAATCAATGCCTGTGTGATACACCCCACACCAGTGGGGTGACTCTGTCCCCAAGGCAGAGTGACTCGTCCATTTCCATGCCAACCGTACATCAACAGTACATCCAAATGGATACTTTGGAGACCTGCGAGATGCCTCAGCAGGCCAAGGAACTCGCTGCCAAGCCTAATGATCCGAGTTCAATCCCAAAACCCACATGGTGGAAGGAGGAAACCAATTCCCACAAGTTGTCCTCTGACCTCCACACGAATCCACAAAGAAACATCCCATTCACAAAGTAAAATGTAAACACACAAACAAAAGACAGATCCTTTGTGGCCTGGGGAATGTTTGTAGTCACAAAGTCCTGAGTTCAGTCCTTAGCACCCCATAAAATCAGGCATGGTGGAGCATGCCTGTAGTCCCAGCACTGGAGAGGCGCAGGAGAACCATGAGTTCAAGATTCCCCTCAGCCACATAAACAATAGGTACCTGTGGCGGTTCTGTTGTTGCTGCTGTTTTTAAAGAGATTTAGTTGTGCAGTCCCATGCCCATGTTACATGATGCTGGAGATAGAAGCCAGGGAGTTGTGCCTGCCACGGGAGTAAGGTCAGACGAGCTACGGGCCCAGTTCCGTTTATTGCTTGCCCATAAACAAGTGGCAATCCGTGCGAGCGTATCTGGTAGTGCTTTGAGTTAGTCTCCCTTCCAGTGGACATCCGCCCTGAGTCTGACTGAGCAGGCACCCATGCATTAGTTTGTATTCTCTTGGTGTTCCTGTAGCCCAGGGATGAAGGGCTAAAAGCGGCCTGCCACTTGAAAATGTGGCAGCGTTTCAAAGTCCTTGAGCATTCATCTCCTGTGAGTCTGGTAAGGCATTCAGAGGGAGTGCAGGGAACCCGCTGCTCCAGCTGGACCGCACCCCTGTTGAGCTGGCAGAGCACCCTAGTCTCTGGGCCCACCGCTAATCTGTGGTATATAGTCATTTGTCTCCGCGCTTTGAGTTTCATGGTGGTGTGGGCCAGTGTAAGTACGTCGGAAAAAGAAATTTTATAACGATTGTGTTGCTGTTCTCAAGGAGCAATGTTTGCTAGACCAGAGAGCAAACAAAAGGGAAGCCTGGTACAGAAACAGTCAAAGGGTGACTCGGGCTCAATGAAAAGGGATCTGTTGGGCTAAGGACATGGCTCAGAGTTCAGAGAACTCGTTCCTCTTTCGCAGGATCTGCCTGCCTATAATCCTAGTACTTGGCGGGTGGGGGTGGGGATCAGGAGCTCAAGGCAATCTTTGGCTACTTAACAAGTTCAAGGCTAGCTTGGGCAACACGAGCACTTGCCTCAAAAACATGAGATAAAATAATGACAATTAAAAAAAAAAACAAAAATAGAAAAGCAATAAGCAGGTTGGGTAGACCACTTCCCAGCCTCTGAGAGGTCCCAGGTTTGATCCCCAGCAAGGAAAATCAGATGAAAATCAAAGCCCAAAGAAAGGATCTTCAAAATCACATCAAACTACAGGCTATTTTTTCCAGTCTATTTCTATTTCTGATATAACATAAAACTAGACACTCAGAATAGATGGATTCTAGGTAGTAAAAATCATGATAGCCATTTCTAGAAATCTCATCCTGGAGAATCTGAAGACAGGTGTATCCAGTTCCCTGTGGATTCCACATCACAGCACCCAGATCTCCCAAACACAATAACGTGTTTGTGGAATTGACCTGGACCACAGGCAAACTGTGTGGTGTGCCTAGCCATGTAACTATAGTGGGTTTTTTTTTTTTTTTTGTTTTTCGAGACAGGGTCTCTCTGTGTAGCCTTGGCTGTCCTGGAACTCACTTTGTAGACCAGGCTGGCCTCGAACTCAGAAATCCGCCTGCCTCTGCCTCCCAAGTGCTGGGATTAAAGGCGTGCGCCACCACCGCCCGGCACTATAGTGGTTTTTAAACAGAACCAAAGAGTTCTACTCAGCCACACACTGTAATTACAGTAAGGTATAAAAATGTCAATCCCAAACCCGGCAGTGGTGGTGCACGCCTTTAGTCCCAGCACTTGGGAGTCAGAGGCAGGCAGATTTCTGAGTTCGAGGCCAGCCTGGTCTACAGAGTGAGTTCTAGGACAGCCAGGGCTATACAGAGAAACCCTGTCTCAAACCCCCCCCCCCAAAACAAAAACAAAAACAAAACAAAACAACCCCCCCCCAAAAAAAAAGAAAAGAAAAAGAAAAATGTCAATCCCAGACATACCACGCATGCAATATAAAGTGAACGCCATTATCCGAGCTTTAGCTCCCATCCCCCATGCTGGTTTTAGTAGTAGTAGTAGTACAAATAACAGCTGATTTGGTAGAACTTAATTTCCATGGAGAGCAATTCCTTTTCCCTGGTCCAGCTCCATCCGTGTGTATTCTTAAATAGCACCTTCTCAGCCATTCCAACCTGTTGAGCAATAAGAGTCCTCCGTAGTTCATTAAGGAGACTAAACAGGGCCATAGTCCTTCTAGCCCCGGGAGGAATTCCCTGGACTCCGCCTCCAGCTGAAGATCAGCTGTCTCCTACAGCATTCACCTTGGCTCTTAAGTTTCTGAACCCAGAGGAGCATCTCAGATTAGCCATTTGACATTACAACCACAACTAAGATGCCCCAGGCCAAGCTGGTGTGTGTGTGTGTGTGTGTGTGTGTGTGTGTGTGTGTGTGTGCTCTCTTTCTCTCTCTCTCTCTCTCTGTCGTCCACGTGCATACACATTCATATGTGCATGTATGTGTGTATAGGTGCAAGTGGAGGTCAGAGGTTAACATCAGCTATCTCCTCTGACTGCTTACCACTTGGGACTTTATTTTTATTGAGGCAGGGGTTGAACACAAACTTAGTGATTTTGTTGTTCTAGTTAGCCAGCTTGCCCTGGAAATTCTGTCTCTACCTCCCAAGATAGAATTACAGGAATGTGAAGAGCCCTGGCCTGGCTTTTCTCTCAGTCTTGTATTACATTTTATGTATTTGCTGTGTATGTTTGTGGACATGCCACAGTGCTTATGTGAAGGTCAGAGGGTAACTTGTGGGATTAGGCTCTCTCCTTCCATCCCGTGGGTCCAGGGGCTCAGACACACATCTGCAGGTTTGGCCGCAAGCATCTTTTACAAGCCATGCGGCCAACACGCTTCCATCTATTTTTGTAGCACTAGAGACACTAGGCAAGTGTAGTATGCCTAGGCTGCACCCCAACCCTATTTTCTTTTCATCTTTAGACTTTCTGTTTGAGATCTCTCCTCAACAAACAAACAAACAAAAAACAAAGTGGGTATAGAGTGGAAGAGAAAAGCCCTGAACTCCGGATCCTCCAGCCTCCTCCTCCCAAGTGCTGGAATTACAGACTCGCACAACTATGCCAGACTCTTCCAGTCCTGCTTCTTTGTTCATTTCTGAGTCAGGGTTTCTCTGTGTAGCCTGGCTGTCCAGGAACTCACTCTGTAGAGCAGGCTGGCCTCGAACTCACAGAGATCCTCTTGCCTCTGCCACCACTGCCTAGCTCCAGACCTTTTTTTTTAAATTACTAAGTTTTTACAAGCTGGTCTGCAACTCCCTAGGGGTCCAGATAGGCTTTGCCCCTGTTGTGGTTGGAAAAGAGGCGAGTCCCCTGGTAGGTCATGTATTAGAGCAATAGATCCTTAGATGGCGGCACTGTTTGGGGGAGGTTATGGAGCCTTTGGGGTGTAGCTTTGCTAGTGAAGTACACCACGGGCGTGGGGCTTCGATGTTTTGTAACCTCACTTCTCTTGCTGTCCCCTTTCTGCTTCCTGTGTGTGTAGATCGATGTGACCAGTCAGCTTCCTGCCTTGGCCAGCAAGCCTTGCCTTTCTGGCCATTATTGCTTCTCCCTTTGGAACCCTAAGCCAAAGTAAACTTTCTTCTGGCCCGGCGTAGTGTCACACACCTTTTGTTTGGTTGGCTGGATTTTTTAAAGACAGGGTTTCTCTGTGTCTGTGTAGCCCTGGCTGTCCTCGAACTCAGAGATCCGCCTGTCACTGCCTCCTGAGCACTGGGATTAAAGGCGGGTGTCACTACTGCCCAGCTAATCCCAGTATTCAAGAGGCAAAGGCAGGTAGATCTCTGAATCCAGGGCCAGCCCAGACCACATAGCCAGGTCCACAGTGAAACCCTGTCTCAAAAACAAACAAACAAACAAAAAAACACACTCCCTTCCTTTCCTCAGTTGCTTTGGTCAAGGTAATAAGTATCACAGGACCAGAAAAGTAGCCATTCCCCAGTAGCCAGAATCATGGGTCAGTGCCACCACACCCAGCCAGAACTCACCATTCTGAAGCTAATGATTCAGTGATGTATACTGTGTTCACAAGCTTGTGCAATTGCCACTTGCTTCTATTGCTACCCAGACATTTCCATCACCGTAGCATACACCACATGCTAGGAGGCTGTCATTTCCCGGCCTTCAACCTCAGGCCCTGGCAACCACCAGTCTGAGTTAGCGCTCCATCGATTTAGCTGCTTTTCCTGTTTTATCTAAACAGATCCATACAACACATCTGGCTCCACCCACTTAGCATCTCACTCTCAGGGTTCCCTCAAGTTGGAGCCCAGGCCAACACTTCATTACTAGTTATGGCTGGATATCCCACTGTCAGGAGACATCCCATGGTCTGTCCTCTAGTGTCCGCCGTTCTCTATGCTTTTCTGATGACAGTTCCTCTGGTGAGTGTGACGTGGTATTGGTTTGGTTCAAGTGGCTTTGGTTTGCATTTCTGGAGGCAGGCACAGCGTCAGCCCCTGCACTCTGTGTCTGGGTATTCAGAGACGTAACCTGCCTGTAGTCTTCACGTTCACGACAGTCAGTAAAAATATCCTTGATTTTTACTGGTGCTTTAAAGTTTTCCGTATAAGAATGTTCCTTGTGAATCCTGAATTCCACAGCCTCAATCTCGTAAGGCAGTCATACTTCTGCTTCTGAGGCAGGTTTCATATATCCACGTAAAATCTAGGAGCCACAAATGAAAGAAAACGTGTGTGGGCCCCCTGTGCGCTTGGTTATAGACTATTGTTTTAAAAGAAATTTTCTTTCTTTTTGAGACAGATTGTTGCTACGTAGCCCTAGCTGGGCTGTGGCTGGCTATGTAGACCAGGTTAGCCTTAAATGCTGGAATTGCAGGCATGTGCCAGCACAAGTGGCACTTAAGGGGCACTTTCTTAGAAGGAGACCAGCTGAGAGTCTGCTTGGGTCTGATCCCCACCTGCTACCCGCATGTCTCAGCAACACGCCCACTAGCTGTCCATCAAGAGCCCTTGGATGGTTGACCTTGATCATTTTTCCTGGCTGCTCTGAGCATGCTCTACATCCGCTTCGGTCTTTCTTCCTTTTGCTGCACACATGATCTCAGACCCTCGAACACGCCTACATTCAGAGTGCTAAGTAGTAGGCTCTGTTCCTAGGCTACCCTGGTTGCTGCCACATCAAAGGATCAAGACACATACAGCTCATGCCCTGAGCCTTGCAAAGTTGTTCAGACTGACTCTGAACCCCTGGGCTCAAGTGATAGGCCTGCCTCAGCCTCCCCAAGTAGCTGGGACTACAGGCATGCCTCACTTCCGGGGCCTGAAATAGGTATTATTAGCCTGGCTCACATCTGCAGTCACTTACCAGGCAGCCCCAAGCATGTGAGTGGGGTTGGGTCCAGACCACAAACATTGTTTATTTTTAAATAAGCAAATCTTTTTATAGCCTGGCACACTCGGGTGAGACCCACTGAGTACTGCAGAGGACACTCTTCTCTGTCCTCCAGTGCAATTGAAGGAAGACTGATCTGAGAAACAGGTAGTGAGTGGTCCCTTTAAGAAATGCTCCCCTCACTCCTGACCCTCCTTCAAGTTGATGAATCTGCTGAAAGTTTTCCAAAGTGGTCTTTACCTGCCCAACTGCATTCAGTGATGTCTTCCTCCTCCTCTTCTATGACAGAGTTTCTTGTAGCCCAGGCTAGCCTTGAGTCATTATGTAATCAAGGCTGGCTGTCAACTCCAGGTGCTCCTGCTTCTACCTTCCGGGTGCTGGAATGGCCAGAGTTCCCACCCCTCCCAGCACCTGGGTGTCTTCCCCATCTATGCAACTGTCTGCATGTCCTTTTTCTCAGTCACCCGAGGAAGGCCAGAAGACACTTCTAACTGGTATTGAGGACTTATCAAGCAAGGCCCATGACTATCCAAGCATCTCTGGAATCATACTATTAACTTGTCTATTTGACCTACTGAAGCAACAAAATCAGTAGCGACCTTTTGGGCCTCTCGGCCAAAAAGTTGCACGTGCGTGTGTGAGTGTACATGCATACATGGAGTCCAAAGGTAAACATTAGGTGGTTCCCACAATTATTTCTCCATCTCATTTTTAAATTTAACTTACTTTTAGCTTTGGAGTTAGGTTCTCACCATGTAGCCTTTGCTGGCTTGCACATGCGCGCACACACCCACACACCTACCCACATGCACACACATGCATGTGCATGTGTGTGTGTGTGTGTGTGTGTGTGTGTGTAAATGTCAGAAGAAAACCTGTGGGAGTCCTTTATTCCTTCCATCATGTGGGTTCCAGGAATTGAATGAACTCAGTCCATCAAGCCCTGCGGCCATCTTGATAATGCCTCTTTTCAACCCTGGCCTCTTATTCAACCTGGGTGCCATGCCAGAAAACCTCTAAGGTACTCCTGTCTCCACAGTGGTGGGCTTACAGGAACCCACCACCAGGACCAGCTTCTATGTGGGTGCTGGGTATCCAAACTCAGCTCCGCCGCTCTGACTGACCCATCTTCCAATCACAACCAACAAGTTTTGACTTGGCAAAATAGACCTGGGTATTTTTACCGGAAGAGTCATGCCCAGGACACTAATGCCTTCAGGAGGCCTAATAGCCTATGGAGTATGTCTAATGACTCTATTTATGTGCCACTGTGCAATGGGTCGACTTCTGCAACATCCCATTAACATTATTAGCGTGTCTTTGAGTTGCAGTGTGGGAACTGAACATAAAAGTTCTAAAGAGTTTCCAACCTCAGAAGCCAGCATAACTGCCATAAACCAAGCCAGTGTTTATTCACACTCCTCGGGACTCCTGATCAAGGAGCTTTGAACAGCTGAGCCTGGAACTGTAAAATATTCATTTCATTTATCTGTGTGTTTGTGTGTGTGCACTGCATGCATGTGAATGGCCTAGGAGGCCAGAACAGGGTGTTGGATGCCAGAGAGCTAAGGTTACAGACAGTTGTGAGTCAGTGACTGAACTCAGGTCTTCTGTAGGAGCAGTAAGTGCAGTTAACTAACTGCCGGCCATCTCTCCAATCCCTGGCTTTGGAACTTGTGAACCTTTGGGTGGAGGGATCTGAGGTGGTGCAGTCTGGTTCCAGTTTGTTGACTAGACACCACAGCTAGCAACACACAAGGGGATGGCCAATCTTAGCGGTCAATTTAAACACATCTGTAATGATGAAAACCCAGGCAGCCATGCACTCCTGAGAGGGATTTTGTTTGTTTGTTTGTTTACATTGTTTTGAATCATAAATACCCATTTTAAATGTGGGTGACACCTTCCGGTGGCAGCCCAGGTAAAAGGACATGGAAGAGGGACAGACAGTGCTTTGGGACAGCTAGCCCTCACTTTTGCTCTCAAGATGAGGTACTCTACCGCTGCAGCCTCCCTCCACAGATGTCAGAACCCGAATGAAGATGGGGACATGACCACACCTAGGCTCGGCTGAGGAGGGTTTTTATTGTAGATATGAGGGAGAGCACAGCCAAGCATCAGGAAGGGCAGAGGGAACACGGCCAGCGGACCGAACCGAGGCCATAAAGTCAGTGGGGAGGGTAGCTGCAGAGGGGGGAGGGGAGCCTCGGACCAAGAGGCCAGCCAGGGCAGAGCCAAAATGGCTGAGTTAGAGACGGAAGAGAGTCTGGGGGGAGGGAAGCGAAACCCAGGCTCTGGGAGAGAGTGGGGGGTGGGGAAGAGGTGCTGGGAGGAGCCACAGGTACTGAATGTTGATGGGAAAGCTGGCCAGCATCCACTTTGATGTGTTAATAGGAGCCTCAGCCATTAGTTCTGAGTCTCTCTGTCTCCCCGCTCCTCTCTCTCTCTCTGTATATATATATATATATATTTTTTTTTTCTGCCTGCTTTGTTATTAGCATTCCTTCTGGGCTCTACCCAACAGTTACCTAGCAACAGCCAGGTAGGCCTGGCTCGCTATAAAAGGGACTCTTTGGCCCTTCACTCTTTCTGACTCTCTTCTCTCTCTGACCCCTTCTCCTTCTCTCCCCTTCCACCCTCCCTGCACATGTTCTGCCCAGCTTCTTCCTTCCCCTCTCCCCTCTCTAACCGCCCCTCCACCCCCATTCTCAACTCCTCTTTCCATGCCCTAAATAAACTCTATTCTATACTAGGCCTGTCTGTCGAATGGCTGGGACCTCAGCATGCGCCCCCTGAAGCACCCCTCCCACCTCACCATACTGCTCTGTATAGAACATATCCTTGACTTTATAAAACACACCGGTTTTCTCAATCATCCTCTAGGGCCAACTTCACGACTTCGCCATGTCCCATTCAGCAACTAAAGGAACCCAGGTTGAATGGCTTGTTCAAAATGACTCAGCAAGTTTGTAACTGGAGAGGTGCCATGGGACCTGGCTCCAAGGCCAGGCTGTTGAGCAAGACCACACAGTCTGCAAAACCTTATAATAATAACAATGACAATAATAGTAACAACAACAACAACAATAATTAGCTGGGTGTGGTGGCCAACACTTACAGTCTAAGCAAACAAGAGACTTAGGCAGGAGGACTATCAAGAGTTCAAGACCAGCCTAGGCTGAATAGGAAGTTCCAGGCTAGCTTAACCTACCTTGGCTCCAAAAACAGACACACGAAAAGACCAGGTATGGTGGCTGTCTTAGTCAGGGTTTCTATTCCTGCACAAACACCATGACCAAGAAGCAAGTTGGGGAGGAAAGAGTTTATTGAGCTTACACTTCCATGTTACTGTTCATCTCCAAAGGAAGTCAGGACTGGAACTCAAGCAGGTCAGGAAGCAGGAGCTGATGCAGAGGCCATGGAGGGATGTTCCTTACTGGCTTGCTTTCCCTGGCTTGCTCAGCTTGTTTTCTTATAGAACCCAGGACCACCAGCCCAGGGATGGCACTACCCACAAGGGACCCTTCCCCCTTGATTACCAACTGAGAAAATGCCCCACAGCTGGATCTCATGGAGGTACTTCCTCAACCGAAGCTCCTTTCTCTGTGATAACTCCAGCCTGTGTCAAGTTGATACACAAAACCAGCCAGTACACTGGCACACTGCACACCTTTGAGCCCGGTGCTTAGAAGGCAGAGGGAGGTGGATTTCTGTGAGTTCCAGGACAGCCAAAGCTGCAAAATGAGGCCTTGTCTCAAAACAAAACACCAAAGAGAAACAAAAAAAACCAACATAAAGCAGTTCAAAATAGCCAAGCCAAAGCAGATGTCTTCTTTATAATCCTTCCTCAGAAATCCTATGGCATTGCTTCCACAACACACATCAGTAAAAACTGCCCCAGAGTCTTGTCTGCATCCCAAGAGAAGGGATATAAGGCCCCTTGCAGCACTCAGTGGGCGGGGCCCGTAGATCACATTGTAAGACTGTGAGACAGACAGGCTTGTGGCTGTCTTTGCAAAATAGAATCTGTTGACCACATGAGGTGAGCTCTCTCAAAATTAGATTTCTTTCACAAGTTGTCAAGAGGAAAATTAAACAACATTAGGCCTGGTGTAACAAGGATGTCCACCGTCCAGGTGAGAACTGAATAGCTCTAAACTCCATCTTGTAAGTCAGAAGCAGCCTGTGGGCAGCCTTCAAATGATGCTCTAATGGACTGCGGGTGGAATTCTCCTAACATTCATCGCTCACTGCTACCCAAAGCACAATGCTCACCAGTGGCCGTTTGTGCTAACTGACCCCTCCTGACTTTGAAGGGCGGTAATCCTGGAGTCAGTCTATGGAAGCCAAGCCCTAACTTAAAACAAATGTCTCACAGTGACCATGAAGTACAGTGACAGTTCACCATGTGACAATCTCAAGTTAGAGACTGGCATTCAGAGGACTGAGCCTGTGAAAACCTTCCGCCTCTACTGTCTTAATCCCTGTTTTACAATGGTCCAGCCTGGACTCCTTCCCTAATTTCCAGATGCAATTGTCTGTTCCCCCAGCTCACACATGTCAGCTATCTACTGTTTTCCTACTCTCTGGAGCCCCTGTCGTCCTGACACCTTAGAAAGATCACCACCATCTATCAAAGTGCCCAAGTTTGTTCCAATGGGTCCCCACCCTTTTCTCTTTTCAAGGACAACGCCTACCCAGTGTGTGTGTGTGTGTATGTGTGTGTGTGTGTGTGTGTGTGTGTGTGTGTGTGTGTCGGCACTGATTGCAGCACTGGGAGGCAGTGAGTTCCAGGGCTACACAGAGAAACCCTGTCTCAACCACCACCACCACCACCACCCAAAGAAAAAGAAAAAGATAGGAAATCAATCTGTGGCTCCATACACCTTTAATTTCAGCACTCAGGGGGCAGAGACAGGTGGATCTCTATGAATTTGTGGCCATCCAAGGCTACATAGTGAGACCTTGTTTCAAAAAAAAGAAAGAAAGAAGGAAGGAAGGAAGGAAAGAAAGAAAAAGAAAGAAAGAAAGAAGAAAACAAATAATAAATCTTTTGTTTAAAAAATGGGTCAGTTGGTAGATTCTGGGCTCTGCTGGATCTGAGAAGTGCTGGAGCAGGTCAGATGACACAGCGTTAGATCCAGGATGGCTGCAGCTAATCTGGGAGATGCAGAATTGAATAAAGGCTGAAGGAAGAAGATCAGAGCGAAGTGCACTGCAGTTGGCTTGGGGGAGAATCATCCCATAGCATCTAAGGAAAGAGGCTGCCTGCTCTCCCTGTCAACAGCCCCACCCTCCCCAGGCCAGAGGAGCTTCAGGCGCCCACGGCTTGCTGTCACAGCTATTCAACTCATCAGATCCCATTTAGACTTTATGCTCTCCAGGAAACTCAATACAGAATCTAGTTTTCCACATAGATCAGCCTCTGGGGAAGGAGTGTACAGACTGGCACCTCTGGCCTCCTGGCCTTGCGCTCTGGTGAAGTCTCAGTTTGTATTCGGTGTTATCCGTCAGTCTTGGGGATTTGGTTAATATGAGTCACCCCCAGGCAAGCTGAAAACACAAAAGCTGTTAGGTTGAAAGAGCTGGGGAGCAGAGACTGATAACCCTACCAAGGCTTTGTGAGCAGCACAGAAGCAGAGAGGAGAGGAAAGGGCCATGGCAGGACCATGCGTGGAGGCCCGCATACAAGGACGCTGTATGCACATGTGTATGGAGTGTACACATGTACAGTACATGTGTATGGAGGCCAGGAGGACCGGAGATTTCCTATTCAATCACTCTTGCTCCTAAGTCAGTGTCTCTTCCTAAACCTGCTGCTAGCCCCCAGTGACCTTCCTGTCGCCTAACCCTAACCCTGAACAACCATGCCTGGCTTCCAACACGGACTCTGTGGGTGTGACCTCAGGTCCTTCTGTTTGTACAGCAAGCGCTCTCACCCACTGGGATATCTCCCTAGTCCAGGCTGGAGTTTTGTGCTCCACTGATGAGGAGAAAGACTAAGGCACCTGGCTAGCTACCTGCAGCTGAAAGACATAGAACATGCTCTGAAGGGGGAAGCAAAGGCCTTGTGTGGCTTGGGCTACACTGTACTCTCTCCGCCCCCTCTTACAACCCCATAGCGTGCCTGGCTCAATAGAGAGCTTTGGGTTCTCTCACGCTTCTGGGTCGTTTGTCTTTTACTTCCTCTTCCTGGAAGGTAGCGTGGCCTCCACCCAACCTGATCATACTTCCTTGACAACTGATGAGCCCTTCAGCACTCCACCAGGAAGGGACTCTTTCCCAAATGAGCTCCGCTCTCTCATTTCTTTTTTTTTTCTTTTTTGGTTTTTCGAGACAGGGTGTAGCCCTGGATGTCCTGGAACTCACTTTGTAGACCAGGCTGGCCTCGAACTCAGAAATCCTCCTGCCTCTGCCTCCCAAGTGCTGGGATTAAAGGCGTGCGCCACCACCGCCCGGCGTTCTCATTTCTCTTTTATTTTATGAGTGTGAATGCTTGCCTGCACATATATGTGTGTGCACCGCTTGTGTGTAGTGCTTGCAGGGACCAGAAGAGGGCGTCAGAGTTCCCGGGGCTTCTGTGAGCCTGCAGCCAGTTCTTGGAACCAAAACAAAGGTCCCCATCAAGAGCAGCGGGCGCTGTCGACTGCTGAGCCATCTCTCCAGCCCCCACCCGGATGTCATTTCCTGTCTACCTTCCTATCACACCCTACACCATTTGAGGGCAAAAACTGTCTCAGTATGCTCAGTAGATGCTCAAAAATAAATAACGTGAGGTTAAATTGCACAAGTACCACACATGCACAACACGGCTACTTCTCTGACCTGGCTCACAGCCAGGTTAACTTCACTTTGCTTCTGGTCTATGCTGTGTGACATTTCATTTTATTTCCACTGACATTTGCCCAGAATAACGGCAATTAAGATCGTCACATGCATGGGCTGGGTACCGGCTCAGTGGGTACAAGTGCCGGTTGTGCAAGCATAAAGAAAGACCTGAGTTTGAATCCCTAGTGCCCACACAGATATCAGAGGCAGATCTCAGGAGCTTGCTGGCCACACAGTCTGGCCTAAAAGGGCGAATGCTTCAGATTCAAGGAGAACCTGTGTCAAGGAAGAAGGTGGTAAGAAATAGAAAAAAAAAACAAAAACAAAAACACCAGGGTCCTGCCATGACCACACACACACACACACACACTCACACACACACACCACACTTGCACACACACAAAGGTAAAAAAAAAAATTCAAAGCCATGGAGAAGTTTCTATTTATATACCGACAGACACTCAGGCAATCCAAATGTCTTTGTCTAAACACTTACAGGAATTTCCATGTATATCTTTCCTAAAGTAAATATTTTTAAATCTTAGTTATCTTTGTTGAGAAGAAATCGATCCTGAGCTAAGCTGATATGCAGAATAATTTATTAGATGTCTCAAGTGGCAAATATCCAGCTTTGTGAGGGGAAAAAGAATGTGATTTAAGTATCTGTTTTTAAAAGTGGTAAAAATAGCCTAAGAGAACTATTAACCTCAAGGGTAAATTAAATTTATACATTTGGTGGACCCAAGTATGCAGTAAATCTTAGTATAGTGGGTTTTTATTTATTTACTTTATAAGTGTGTGCCTGAGTGTCTGTGCGTGCACCCCACACATGCAGGTGGCTATTTGGATCCCTTGGAGCTGGACTTGCAGATAGCTGTGAGCTGGGGGTGCCAGAAACTGAACCCCAGTGTTCTGAGAGTGCGGCCGGAGCTGGGCCTGTTCTGCAGAACTCGTGTAGTGGTTTGAGGGCTCATTATTTTATTTCTTTAAATAAAAGGAAAATCACACAGTGCTGTGCCCTCTAGAGAACTGGCCTGTTGCATAAAACGACAACCTGCGGGCCTTTTCCCAGCTCATTCAGCTTTGTTTTGGTGTTGGTTTTTGAGACAGGGTTTCATGTCTTGGCTGTCCTCAAACTCTGTATGCAGGTGAGATGCTAGGGAACTTCAGATCCTCCGACTCCACCCCTACCAGCTGGGACTACAGACACGACCTGCCACACCCAGCCTAATATCAGGTTATTTTACTTTGTTAACACATGCAAAGTATCAAATTTAAGTCAAGGGGCAAAGTCACTTGTGAACCTTTCACTAGAGAGAAGGCATGAGAGGTGTCAAAGACAGGCAGTTTCCAGGCACCTGCCAGTCCAACTGAAACAGGGAGCTACAGGTTCAGAGAGAGACTTTGCCTCAAAAAAAAAAAGGGGGGGTCAAGAGTGACTTACAAAGACATATGAAGTCAACCTCTGGCCTGCACATGTGTACACATACATATCACACATACACATGCATGCATAT
Source organism: Tokudaia tokunoshimensis (assembly GCA_036184795.1). NCBI lineage: Eukaryota > Metazoa > Chordata > Mammalia > Rodentia > Muridae > Tokudaia > Tokudaia tokunoshimensis. The sequence continues at coordinate 4,534,346 of BTHU01000004.1, forward strand.
GCAAGCATCACAGAAATAAATATAAAGACCAAAACTTTGAAAGCCTTACATATACTATCTAGAAAACCTACAGTTTTAATAAAAATGCTTTTCAACCATTTCTGTTAGAAAAAGCAAACCTTTCTACTCTGGCCAAGACCCATGTGAACTGATTTCTTTACATTAGGGAGTGAAATCTTCAGGGATGGGATCCTTAGGGGAAGATTCACCCAGCACTAGTGAGAACCAGGGTTCTCACAAAAGATGGTCAGCTGTTACAGAGAGCTTACTGCTCACAACTGTCCACAACTCCAGCTGCAAGAGATGGATACCCACCGGTCCTCTAGTCCTCTCCAATACCAGCACTCAAGGGGTACACATACAAGCATGCAGAAGAAGAAAGACCAAACAAACACAACCTTATATTTGAAAACATGAGTGGAGCCAGGCATTGTGTCACACGTCTTTAATCCCAGCCCTTGGGAGGTAGAGGCAGGTGGCTCTCTAAGAGTTCAAGGTTAGCCTGGTCTACAAAGCGAGTTCCAGGACAGCCAAGGCTATATACAGAAATCCTGTCTCAAAAAAACAAAACCAACCAAACTAACAAAAAAAGTGGGGGAGAGAGAGAAAAGAAGAAAATTTGAGAGGCTTGCTGGACAAATGACAGTCACCAGCTTCATTGGCAACCACATCCATCCACCAGGTCTGCAGCCCACAGCAGTTAGCCAGACCTCGGCTTCTCAATAACAGTGGTGTCAAATACTTCATTAGCCAGTCCCAAGGGCACAACCCTCTAATCCCAGCTACAGGAAAGGTGGAGGCAGAAGATTCAAGCAACAAGTAGTCTGGCCCACAGAGCTAAAGGTCAGTCTGGACATCTTACTGAACTCTGAAAAGAAAAAAAAGAAAGGAAGAAAGAAAGAAAGAAAAGGGAAGGGAAAGGAAAGGAAAGGGAAAGAAAAAGAAAAGAAAAGAAAAGAAAAGAAAAGAATATGTGTCACTGTTTTGCCTGTGTGTCATATACATACAGGGCCATCAGAATCCAAAAGAGAGCACTGGATTCTGATGGGACTGGAGTTATGGGTGGCTGTGAGCCACCATATGGGTTCTGGAAATCTGGAAGCCACGTCCTCGGTTAACTAGCCAGTGGTCTTAACCTCTGAGCCATCTCCACAGCCCTTGGAAGAATATTTAACAAAAGTGTCATGCCCTAGGTTCAACCAAACAGGTTTCAGGGACCCAACCCTGGGTCACTGACAATGGGAACAGAAGCTGGGGAAAGAGACTCAGAATGAGTAACACAGTTGCAAGCTTTGAACCTGACTGGATGACTTGAGGCCAGAAAGAGAAACTTTCATTTACACGCAAGCAGCTCTCCCAGGTGAGGTGAGTAGTTCCACCTGCCTGAGACTCAGCTACAAACTATAACTAACTAGCTGTTAGGTTCTGGGAAGACATGCTTAATATCCTCTCCTTACCTCTGAGAGCTAGTTATCGATTCTGGCTCTCCAGATTTTAAGCCATGTGGAGAATGCAGGGTCTGAGCTTGGTTCTCCAGAAAGTCAGGGAGCAGGAAAGTGTCATGATGTTTGGGAGAGAAGAATACGCTGGGTACCATACCGAATGGCACCAGATGGCAGAGCCCCGCCATTCCTGAGCCTGGATAATGGAGAGTATGTGTGGTGGGGGTGGGGTGGGGATAGGGCTCGTGATATTATTTTCTCTACTATATTTTTATTTGAAATTTTGTTTGTTTGCTTGTTTTTTTGTTCTTTTGTTTTTTTCGAGGCAGGGTTTCTCTGTGTAGCCCTGGCTGTCCTGGAACTCACTTTGTAGACCAGGCTGGCCTCGAACTCAGAAATCCACTTGCCTCTGCCTCCCAAGTGCTGGGATTAAAGGCGTGCGCCACCACTGCCCGGCTATTTGAAATTTTCTATATTAAAACATCCAAACAGAGAGAGAGAGAGTGAAACAACAAAGCAAACTGCTGAAACAATAAACTTAGCTGTTTTGTTTGATTTGTAATGTGGAGTCTTGCTATAGAGCCCAGGCTGACTCTGCAGAGGTCCACTTGTCTCACTCTCTAGAGTGTTGGGATTACAACTGTGAGCCACCAGGCCTGGCTTACACATTATTTTTTGGGCCGGTGAAATGGCTGTATCGATGAAGGGGCCTACCTCCAAGCTTGGAGACCTGAGTTTGATTCCAGGAACCACAATGGAAGGAGAGAGCTGACCTCAACTGCTTGTCCTCTGACCTCCCTCCTGCCGTGGCGAATGTGCACCCCCTTACGCAGGCATACAAAGTTAATAGAAATTTATTTATTTATGTATGTATTTATTTATTTTGGCTTTTCAAGACAGAGTTTCTCTGTGTAGCCCTGGCTGTCCTAGAACTCACTCTGTACACCAGGCTGGCCTCGAACTCAGAAATCCACCTGCCTCTGCCTCCCAAGTGGTAGGATTAAAGGTGTGCGCCACCACTGCCCAGCATTATTTATTTTTTTAATTTTAAAGGGGAAGGCACTAGGGTTGATGCAGTAGAGTGTCTGCCTAGCATGTGAAAGGCCCTGGGTTTGTCCTCAGCACTAAATACATAAATAAAACTATTTTAGATTGCCACAGATCTAGGATTCTAAGAATAATCTCTACTCACTACTCTGTGATCTTGGGTAAGATATTTCACCCTCTTGCCTGACCATGAGAAGAGGCGCCAAAAATGGATTCACTGCCAAGATGCTCGGCCTGTGACAAGCCGCCTCTCTGGGCTTTGTCTCAATGTCTAAGTCAAGGCCTGATCACACACCATGATCCTAGACAAGAAGTAATGGAGATGACGGTCAAAGTCATGTCCTTCTTGGGGGCAGATGGTGACCACTTCTGCTCAATGTAAGCTTCTCTGAAATGGGTCACCTCTACCTGGATCTCCCTGATGGCTGGTTAGAGGTCTGCATGGTGACCTGCTGGTTTCCTGTCACAAGTGACACACCCCAACCCCCACTCCTGCCACATGCCTTGCACACTTCTGAAAGCATCTCAGTATCTTCTTCCCGAAAGCTGCCACAAGTGGAACTCGGCCCACCACGTCCTTATGGGGGAGAGCTAGGGTGTGGCTGGGATGTCCCCACAGCTCCCGGGACTTGGAAGCTTTCAACAGATGGCAATCAGGACTGCTACTCTGCAGCAGTGGTTAAGGTCACAAACGGATCTGCACGGTTGAGGCAATTAGAAGCCAGTTTTAGAAAAGGAAGAGACACAAAGGGAAGTATGCATGCAAGATTGCTGGGACTGGGCTAAGTGATTCGTGGCTGGGGATGTGGCTCAGTTGGTAGAGTGCTTGCTAAGAATGCAGGAAGCCCAGGCTTCCAACCCAGCGCTGCATAGAGCCTCACATGCTGGTGCATGTCTGTAATCTCGGACTCAAGGTCATCCTCACTGATAAATTCAGGGCAGCTTGAGTTACATGAGACTCTGTCTCAAAAAATAAATAAATAAATATTAAGCAGATAAAGGAAAAAGAAAAAAGAAGCAGGAGAAAAGAAAAGGAGAAGGAAGAAGAGGAAGAGGAGGAGGAAAAGGAGAAGGAGGAGTAGAAGGAGGAGGTGGAGGAGGAGGAGGAGGAGGAGGAAAGAGAGAGGTGATCAAACAAGCGGGGCAGTGTTGGTGCTCTCCTTTAATCCCAGCACTTGGGATGCAAAGACAGCCAGATCTCTGTGAGTCCGAGGCTAGCCTGGCCTACAGAGTGAGTTCCAGGACAGCCAGGGCTACACAGAGAAACCCTGTCTTGAAAAGCCAAAAATAAAAATAAGCCAACAAAAACAACAAAACAAAACCATCAACCAAACAAACAAGCCACAATTCCAATTACTCGGGTCATCCGTCCTAACTGAAACTTCTCTCCCTCTCCCCCAGCTTGTATGATGTCACTGTTTCTTTCTTCACTAATTTGTCTGTGTGTCAGGAGCGCCTGTACAGTGTGTGTGTGGAAGTCAGAGAGAAATCTCCAAGAGTCAGGTTCCCCCCTGACTTTATGGAACTCAGCTAAGGCTTGGCAGCAAGAGCCCTTACTAGCCTGCGTTACAGGGGTTTTTGTTTGTTTGAATTTTTAAATTTTGTAATACACATAAAAGTCTGGGTATTTTGTTTTCATGCCTGGGTGAGCACAGAGGTCACAGAGGGCATCGAATCCCCTAGGACTGAAGTTACAGATGGTTGTGAGCCACCACATGTGTGCTGGGAATTGAACCCAGGTCCGACATTACAGTTTAAATGTAAAAGATATGTTGCCCTTTGTCAGAAAACAAGGTGGCTATTCTGCTGGGCGGGGTGGCTCATACCTGTAATGCCAGCACTTGAGAAGCTGAAGCAGGAGGTTTTCTGAGAGGGGAAAAGTTCAGGCTGTATCGTGAGTTCTAGACCAGCCTAAGCTATATAGTGCGAGACTCTGCCTTTAGGATTTGAAGTGTTCTATCACACTCGGAGCCTAGCTCATACGAATTCGGGGTACTAAAACAGGAAACAAATATTTCCATACAAATTCCTGAAGACTTCACACCCACATTCTAAAGTCTAATTAGATTAATTCCCCAGGGCATCTGTGTATTCTTGGTAGTGTGCAATTTTTCAGTGTCAAAATAAAGCCTTATTCTTACGTGTGGGTGGGGGCTGAGCCAGGGATGCTGGAGCCTCAGTCCTTTCCACGGCTCACAGAGACCAGGCATGAGCTCCTGAGAGCCCCACAGTCAGCATGGGCAGATGCAGAAGTCTCAGAGCATGCTTGAGATCCTGCTCTCCCTAGCCCAGACACAGCGCATCCACGGTTTCAGAACTAATTTACAAACCTCAGGATGTGTAGGTTCCTGGTCTGCCTGAGTGCTGGCTTTGCTTCATTTCTGCTAACCAGAAGGGCTGGTGCAAAGCTTGTCCCGAGGAAGAAATAGAGGGGACTGAATTTGTGCTGGTGTCCTTGCTGTGCTCAGCCCAAATAGAAACTCGTGAAGGGTAAATGAAGGCCAGGGCACAGAGGAAGGATTGTGAATGGCTGTTAATGTTCTATCTACTCCCATTTAGAAGTCAAGGGCAGCAGAGTTCCCACCTCTCCCAAATCAGACACTGTTAATCCTCATGCCTTCCAGTTGAAAAAGACTCAGTACTGCCTAGTTTAACACCTTAACACATTATACCGTGCCCTAACATAACTCCTAGAGCTACCAGGCCCAAGTGCCATGAACCACAGAAAAGAAATTGCTTTTCAGAGACAATTTTCATATTTGTGTATGTGTGTGTGTTTGTTTATGCATGTGTGGTGGGAATGGGAGTGTGTGCCAAACACATGTGTAGGGAATGAAAGAGAAACGTAGGCAGAGTGGTCATTTGGGGACTAAGAGCACAGGGGAGGTGACACTCTCCCTATCACCTACTCACGTTTACTGGGAATCTCAAACTGTTCTAAAAGTGCTTCTGTTTAAGTTGTCTAAGAATATATCGATACATATATATGAAACACTTAATATTACATATAATGCATGTGCATGTTAATAATTATAAATACAATATATACATTACACACATACTAATCTAGCTCAGGGTCTTATATACACTAAACAAGCACCGATGAGCTTTACCCCAGTTCTGTATTGGTGAATCTTTTGTAGAAATGTAAATGTCCCTTGAGATTTTGCTGTCCCTGGCTAGCATATGCTGTTAGGAAGGTTTAAGTGCCATCCTCCAGCCTGTACAAGGAGCTCACAGCAGCAAGGCTTGGGGCATTTGAACTTAGCAGTTGTTCAATGTTATGGAGTTATAGAAATGATTTATTATAACCCAATTACAGGAAGATTGCTGAAATTTGTAATTAACTGATCTCCCTTTTTCTCTTTTTGCCATACTGGAGATGAACCTAGGACCTCCCACATGCTAGGCGAGCAATCTACCCTGGAGCGCAGGTTTCAGAGTTAACTTAATAACTTTAAAAACTGCTGTCAAAGGAGGCAGAGGCAGAGACAGTAGGATCTCTGTGAGTTAGAAGCCAGTCTGTCTACACAGTGAGCTTCATATCACCAGGGCTTCAGTTAGAGCCCTTCTAAAAACCCCTTTAAGGTAGAAAGCATTCACAGTCTAGCTGAGCTTTGAAAAACTGTAAAATGTCAGGAAGTTAGAAAATTTTTATTTTTTCTGTGGTTCATGGTTGTTTAGCGCGGCTCAAACAAAAGATAATAAACAAACAAATAAATAAATAAATAAATTTAAGCCTGCCGTTTATACTTTGACTTCCCACCTCAGTACCAGGGATAGAACCCAGGCTTCATGTGTACCATACAAGCTCTCTACCACTGAGCTATGACCCCATCTCTGTCTGTGTTCTAAATTTTTGACATAAACTCACTATAAGTTGCTCAGGCAGGCCTTGAACATTCAGTCCTTCTGTCTCTGCCTCCCACTAGCAGGCCTGGCTTTATTACACTCTTGATACAAGTTTTTCTAGCCAGGCAGTGGTGGCACATGCCTTTAATCTCAGCACTTGGGAGGCAGAGGCAGGCGGATTTCTGAGTTCAAGGCCAGCCTGGTCTACACAGAGAAACCCTGTCTCAAAAAATAAAAATTTTCTAACTTCCTGACATTTTACAGTTTTTCAAAGCTCAGCTAGACTGTGAATGCTTTCTACCTTAAAGGGGTTTTTAGAAGAAAAGGGTGCCTCGCTCCTTAACAAAGCAGGATGTGGCTTAAGAGTGGGCTTTTTACCTAGAACAAGTGTTCGAAACCAGAAGGTTTTTTTAGGACCTTGATGTACTTTCACTAAAGTTCCAAGACTGCAAAAAATCTGTTAAGCTGGTGAAGGTCATGAGAGCAGCGGCCACCTGCCACCAATCACTCGTGGCCACCCATACTGTGCCATCGCATCTAGAAGTATCATTTGCCAAGTGAGGCTTTAGCGACCCATCATTATCTCATTACCACAGCGAGGTCCCAAAGCCACTATGTAAGGAAAACCCTCAATCAGGGCCTTGGCCTGGCTGCCAGGACATCTCCAAGCTTCTGACCACTAGACCCAGTCGGAGACAGCGGGCTTCTTCAGCTCTGCTCTCCTTCATTCCCCTAGGCTGGCTTGTTTCCCTCCCTCCCTCCCTCCCTCCCTCCCTCCCTCCCTCCCTCCCTCCCTTCCTCCCTCCCTCCCCCTTCTCTCTCTCTCTCTCTCTCTCCCTCTCTCTCTCTCTCTCCCCTTCTGGAAAACTGTTTTAAGATAGCTGATAATGAGCATTTTTGGCTTAAGACCCACGTTTTGCACTCATTTTTCTTGATAGGGTCATAACAGGCTCACCCGTTTCTTCCATTAAACTGTAAGCTACCTAAAGGCAAAGGCCTGTACTCAGCATGCCTTAAAAACAAAACAAAAAGTAAAAATTAAGTCGCCCTTTTTGTTATTGCCATATACTTCATACACAATATGACAGGCCAATTTGCTATTGGCCATAAGTAAACTCATAAATTTATCAAGCTAAATCCAAATACTTCATATCTCTCACCATTTAAAAGACTTCCCGGCATTCTCTTCTCTCCACCTCTGATGCTAGGTTCAATCTCTAGTGCTTCCTCCAGGTCCAGGCCAGGCAAGTATTTTACCTGAGTCACATCCTCGGTAGCTTTTTGTTTTACTTTTTCAGACAAGGTCTTACCATGTCGCTCCTGCAGATTCGGGAGTCACTATGTATTCCAGGCTGGATGCAAACTCACAGCAATCCTCTTGCCTCAGCCTCTCCAGTGTTGGGGATTACAGGTGTTTGACTTCCTGATGTAGGAAGGACAACCGTGCTATGCTGTCAGCTCTTTCGCCCAACTACCTGCCTTCTTCTGGATCAACCGCTAGAACCTTCACCAATATGGCTACAAAATATTCACCTCCCTAAGTCACTCAGGAACCAGGTATTTTCCACCTATGGAGTTAGTCCTGCAGTTTGAACAGGTGCCCAGACTTCCATTCTGTTGCTGACCTTGACTTCTGATGTGCCCCCCACCACAGGTGAGAAAGAAAAACAAACAAACAAACAAAAAAACCCAATCAACTAACCAAACAACACACCCCACAAATCAGAAAAGAAAATAGCACTCATAGGCAGTTTTGCCTAATGTGGGTGTGTACCAGTTGCTTTCAAACTATGTGTTGCATTTATTTTCAAAATGGGCATTTGCAGCAGTCACCTAACAGTCGAATGAATGGGAACCCCTTCGACAGAGGATGTTTATGAAATGAGTTATCTTGGGAGCCAGGGATCCCAGGATTTTAGTATTAGCAGAAGCTACTGTGGTCTAAGAAATGGTTATGTAAAAACAATCAAGGCAAAGAAAACCATTTAAGGAGGATGCAATGCATTTCCCTAATAGTCCTAACCTTATTTTGACATGACATTTCTTGGCCTCATCTTGGATGGCAACACCACCCCACACCCTTCACAAATGGAATTCAGAAAGGTAGAGTGGGCACTTAGTTCATCACTGAGAAGGACTGGTCTCGGGCACATTTCGGCGCAGTAACCGCGGTTTCATCCCCACCCTCACCTAGGCCATTGCATCGCCAGCCCACGGCCGGCCTTTCCCCTATGCAGGGAAACAGGCCCTGCCCCTCGGCCAACGGCCTCCCTTTCCCGGAGGTGCCCTGAGAGCTGCCCTGGCGTCCTCTGATCGCCCTCGATGGGATCGTTTCCAGACATAAGCTGCTCACTAACCCACCTGCACCCCCAAACGAAGGATCCCTGCGAGGTCATCCACTCTAGAAACCGTTTCGTTTCCTCTGGGCAGCAAGACAGAACCAGGTCCCCGGCAATCGTCCCTTCCTGCTATCTTATGATCTCCCCTACTGCTGTCCCCCTGCGGACCAAACACTGCAGCCCCCCTCAAATTCAGAATCTGAGCTGTCTCCAAGATTACAAGTGCGCCCCAACCGCCTCGGGGCTAAAGTCCTCACTTCCAGAGGCAAGACCTTACCCCTCGCTCCCGGCACCCCCAAACCCGAGATCCGAAACCCTGCGCCTGCCAGGCCGCCCCGCCCCCGAGAGTAGCGCGGGATCCGCCCGCACCTCCAAGCGTATAGATCGGCCCCAGAGCTCTGGCCAGGGGAGCGCGCAATTACGCAGCCCGGCACAGCGAGGGCCCCACGCCCCCGGGGAACGCCCGCGGGTTGCCGCTCCAGGAGCCCGGACCCAGCTCCACGGCGCCCCGAGGCCGCCGGGGCCACCGGATCCGCGTTCCCTCTTTGCTGGGCGACGACACAAGCCGAGGCCCCTCATTGCTCCTCCCGCCCAGGCCGCCCGCGGCCGGGCCCCTCACTCACCCAGAGCTCAGTGCCCCAGCTCATGGTGCAGGGACCGGGAAGGGGCCCCCGACCCCCTCGCCGGTGATCGCTGCGGCCCTCCGGATCCTGCGAATGCGGAAAGCCCGCCGCTTCCTCCGGCCCGCGCCTCCTCTAACCCCGGCTCGCCACCTCTCGTCGCTCCGCGCGGAGCAAAATGGCCCGAGGAAGCAGCAGCAGCGACCGCCGCAGCGCGCCCCCCCCCCGCACCGGAGCCGAGGGGCGGGGTGGGGCGGGACGAGAGGCGGGACGGGACGGCACCGGACTGACAGCTCGTGCATACTGTCCCGCCCACAGACTCCCTTAGGCGCGGTTGCCTCGGGGGTCTGGAAGGACGCGAACCCCTGGGGACTTCTCCACGTCATTGGTATTCCGCAGCCAGCGCGCCTAGCTCTCTTGGGACCGGCGCTCTGCTAACTGGGCCGCTGGTGATCACATCGCTCCATCGCCTTCTGCCTTCTACCCACCGCGCCTAGCGCTGTTTTGCATTTCAGAACTTTCGCCTGGTGGCCACCGACGCCCACCTTAGAAGCTCCCGGAGTGGCTTCTCCCACTACCCAGACACTGTGGAGGCCTAAGGAGCTCGGCAGCGGGCGTAGGAGTGGGGCCTGGAACCGTGACGTTGGTGCTCAGTGTACACAGGACGTTGAGGAGAACAGCAATCCAGCAGATCCGGGAACCCAGGGAAGGAACTTGGGAATGTGCGCCCAAAGAATTATAATCTGTGCCTTTTCCTACCTCTTTGGTCAGGAATCTCGCCAGTGAAGTTGTTGCCTCGCTGAAGGACAGCAGAATCTCTGAAGGGCCCAGAGAGACATTGGAGAATTCAAATCTAGCCTCTGCACTCTTTGGCTGGGTGTTCTTGGACTGACTTCACCTCGTAGTATCTACCAGTTGGGGCCTAGTGGTGTGAACAGAGGAGGTGAACTGGCCAGTGGGTGGCTGATGCAGTATTAACTCTTCCAAAGCTCCACAGAATGTCATTTCTCACATGCTGTGGAGAATCTGGGGGCTTCCAACTGTCTCCTCACAATCTCTCAGGTCCTATTTCCACAACCTTTCTTTCTCTGAATACTGAGACCTCTCCTCCAGAGTCATGACCCTCTTCTAAACGGTTCTCCACTCCCTGCTCTCCTGAACCTGTTCATCTTTTTCCACGAGGAAGTTAATTTTCCTTAAAGGGTGAATCTCAACGAAGTATGTGCCGTCCCATACTTGCCCTCCTGAGCCAGAGGTAGGAAGACTGCTCTAAGTTCAAGGCCAGCCTGAGCTACATAGTAAGTACCAAGCAGATGACCTGGACCTCAAAGGAAAACCTTGACTAAAAATAACAGTCATAAACAATAATGGTGTGGTATGGGGGCAGAGGCAGGGGGATTTCTATGAGTTACAGGCCACCAGCTACATAGTGAGACCCTGTCTCAAAAAACAAAAAAATAAGCACAAGATAATAAATTTGTTTGAAAAGGAAAAGGAAAGAAAGAAAAAGGAAGGAGGGGCGGGGCTGAGAAATCTTGCCTGAAACTTCAGGACCTCCTACTTCCTTTGCGGGGTAGTTACAACTATCAAAACTATTTCGGTCTGTCTTTTGTCAGTTTCAAGCCACGGCCTCCATCCTTTGTGTCTGTTTTAAATATTTTGCTCCCACATTTACCAGGTCTGAGCACTCTTTACTCCCCAGTCTGCAGGGTATGTAGAGTCAGGATGGCCAGTTACCTCCCAGCCAAGGCAGATTTATGGCTGGGGTGAGTTGGAGGGCCTGGAAATGTAAGCAGTGTTAGTAATGCCGCAGGGTTGTTTTGGGTTCTCTGTGCATGTGTATCAGTGCACTCATTCATGTCTGCTGCCCTTGGAGGCCAGAGAGGGGGTTGGAGCCCCTGGAAGTGAACTGCAGATGGTTGTGAGCCACTCATGGGTGTGGAGAGTCAAACCCAGGTCTTCTGGAGGAGCAGCCAATGCTCTTAGCCACACTTCGCCATCTTCCTGGCCCCCACAATGCCACTGGGTTTTATTTGCTCCAAGCTGGCAATGGCCACCCTGGGGAGACCCTGCCTGCTGGCACCCTCATCGCCTTGCCTCTCCCTGCTTGTTTGTCATTTCCCTTTCCGTCCACAAAATGATCTAATCTTGACTTCGGAAAACTAGAATGGCTACTTGAAAAAAATAGGCTCTCCAGGAGGTAAAGCAACCTGTGCCCTAAAGAGAGAGAAGCGGAAGGAACTGAGGAGAGAAAGATGCCGGAAGATGAAACGTTTTATGCCAGTAAGCAGAAATTGTTAGTTGCGGAACCTCTGGAAGCCACAGTGGACTGCGGGAGCCGAGGAGCTAACCGAGCACACTTAACGTACGTATCTTTCACTTGGATATGTCTGGAAGGCAACTGGAAGATGCTTGAATCAAAAGCTTCAGAAAATGAAAGACAAATGCAGTATTGATTCTTTAGCTGGGTTGTCCTCACCCTAGCAAGTGCTGACCTCAGCATAGCTGCACACTTGCTCCACCTTGAGTCACAGAGTTGTGGCCTTTGCCTTTGAATGACTGATGGCATGGAAGGGGTTAACTCTAAGGCACCAACCATTCCTGAATAGGCTTTGCTCTCCTGCTAGCTCTAGTGCTCTAGTGTGCCCTCTCTCTCTCTCTCTCTCTCTCTCTCTCTCTCTCTCTCTCTCTCTCTCTCTCTCTCTCCTCCCTGAGACAGGGTTTAACTGTGTAACACCGCTGGCTGTTCTGGAACTCTTTGTAGACCAGGCTGGCCTCAAACTCCCAGAGATCCACCAGCTTATGCCTCCCAAGTGATGATGGATTAAAGGCTCATGCCACAACTTTGTAAAGCTTAGTATATTTCTATTAGTTGTGTGTATATGAGAGTATGTTGGCACACACATCCAGCACATACGTAGAGGCCAGAGGACCACTCGTGGGAGTCAGTTTTCTCCTTCCACAGCTCGAGTTCCAGGGATTGAATTTAGGTCATCAAGCTTGATGGCAAAAGTCTTTACTGGTGAAGCCATCTTCTGAGTCCTTATTTTCTGAGACAAGATCTTACTGTGTAGCCAAGGTGGCCCAGAACTTTGGTGGGCGATCCTCCTGTTTCAGTCACCATTTCTGTAGTTAGAGACAAATCTACCAGGGATTTGGTCCGTTCTAAACTTGACTGGGATTAATGAACATTTGACTTGGGGTTTATAGGTACCTGTTCAGTGGCAGATGGACTGGGTTCCTGAAGCAGATTGGGTTTTATGAGTGTTGGGGATCCTAGGGTTCAGTCCTTACTAAGTGTGTGGCTCTGGTGACTCACACCATCTGCACTTCAGATATGCAGGGAAAAGTACAGGCAGCTGCAGAACGCCCCTCCAAACCTCAGTTTCCTCTCTTACAATAAAAGGTGACCTCATGGCTTCCTCAGATGCAGAAAAAAAGTTCTGCAAAGCGCTTAGCAAAGAAGGCATAGATACAGGTTTCCTCTCCTCTGTGTGCTACAGAAAAGAAGCAATGTCTTCCAAACTGCTGTTACAGCCAGACCCACAGGCCTGAACAAGACAGGTAATGGTTGTCTATCACTAAACTTTCCCAATGACACTTTTTTGTTTTGCTCAATAGTTTCTATCCTATTTTAGCTTAGAATTTTACAGAGCCCAACCTACAATGGAATTAAGTCTCATTTACCACCCACCCCCCCTTTTAATTCTGTGCATTCATGGCTGGCCTGGAAATCCCTATGTAGACTAGGTTGGTCTTGAACTTGCCAAGATCTGCCCGCCTCTGCCTGTTGAGTGTTGGGATTAAAAGGACATGCTATCAAGCCTGGCTTACTGGTTGGTTTTTGTTGTTTGTTTTGAAGACAGGGTCTCCCTGGAAGTTTCTCTGCAGCCCAGGCTAGCCTTGAACTCACAGAGATCTGCCTGCCTCTGCTTCCTAAGTGCTGGGATTAACAGCATGTGCCACTACTGCCAGACTTTGTTTTCTAAAGATTTATTTATTTTATTATATGAGTACACTGTTGCTAGGAGGGCATTGGATCCCATAACAGATGGTTGTGAGCCACCATGTGATTGCTGGGAATTGAACTCAGGACTGCTGGAAGAGTATCCAGTGCTCTTAACAATTGAGCCATAACTCCAGCCCTGTTTGTCTTTTTTTTTTTTTTTAAGATGTCTTATGTAGTCTAGGCTGACCTCAAACTTACTATGTAGCCAAGGCTGGCCTTGAAGTGACCTAAGTCTAAAAAATGTATTTAGTATTCCTGTAAGCCCACAACTGTTGGGGAAACTATGGTAAATTGAGAACCAGCTGCAGCCCAGTATGCAGCTAAGCAGAAGAAGAAACAGGGTGAATTTAGGAACTTTCTTTTTTTTTTTTTTTAAAGATTTATTTATTTATTATGTGTAAGTACAATGTAACTGTTTTCAGATACCAGAAGAGGGTGTCAGATCTCTTTAGGGATGGTTGTGAGCCACCATGTGGGTGCTGGGATTTGAACTCATGACGTTTGGAAGAGCAGTCGGTGCTCTTACCTGCTGAGCCATCTCTCCAGCCCCATTTAGGAACTTTCTAATGAGTCAATCTTACAACTGCGACTAGATTTTAATACCCTATTTCTGAGTTCTCTGAAGGTCTGTAAAGACTCCGTAACTCATGAAACACAGTCTGCTACCAGTTGAGTAGGTTGTAGTGTCCTAGGTTGAAAAGTGATTCTCAGGTTCACCTCCAGCTCACCTTCAGTCCACCAAAGGTGTCCTGGAGCCACTGGACTGACATTTTCCCACTTGCCAAAAAGATGGTTTAAGGGTTTCATCTCTGTCTCAAGAGATGCCCAAGACTCTCCACTACATCTGGAACACATGGCCCCCAGATGTTACCAGGCCCCGATAAGCCTCTGGTTCCTCCCACTGCATTAGCTTTGGGATCTCAAAGAACTCTTCTGAAAAGACAAACAGACCTGTGGGACACTGCAGCAGGCCAAGGTGCTGCAGCCAAACCTTCCCACTTGAGTTCTATCCCCGTGGCTCACATGGTGGAAAGAGAGAGCAGATTCTGAACATTATCCACCCTGCCCCTCTCTGGTGGGAGGCATTTGTCCCTTCCCACATACATACATACATGTAATAAAAACGTTGGTAAAAGGAAAAACAAAAACAAACAGCAGTTATATCTTATTTCCTCCACTGCCCCAGTCCAGGCTCCATCTTATCAATAGCACTATACCCAAACTACAAAGTTGAATTCAAACCCTGGCTCCTACCAGTAGCAACTTTGAACTGAACCTGCAAACCATAAAGGCTCTTGATTAAGAGAGCGAGGCTCAAAGCCAGGGCTTAGGAGCTCTGTCCTTCCCGACCTCCAGGCTTTTCCAGTCAGCCCCAGGTTTAACACCCCTGAGAGCACCGATGGGGAAAAGCAGGCATAACTTGTTTTGTTACTCAACAAGATGTGCGATTGCAGCATCCTGATTTTGCAAATGACCTTTTCTGGAAACTCAGAAGTCATGTGTGACACCTTGAAGGGAGCCAGTGTTTGAAGAACATTCCATCCTGACTCCAAGTACCAAGTTTTCAAAGACTTTGTAAGGGGTCTTCTATGTTCCTTCCTCTGGATTGCAAAATGACCATATCCATAGGGGTCCCACACCCATGAAGACAGACATTCTTACAAACTGCTGAGCAGATCTGATTGCTATGGCCTTATGGAGATTCTGTCAAAATTCCCAAGATTAAAAATGAAGGAATCCTAAAGATCTAATTTCAAGTCTGGTACGACTTTTACTGCAACAGCACTACAAAATTCTTTTTTGGAATAACATTTTTACCACTACTAAGAGGAAATGAGAATACCTGAATATTCTGCTTTTTAGTATTAGTCAAATTTACAGATAGACCTTCTAAAAAGTGGCATTGAACTTTATTATTTATTGATCTTTGTGTGTGTGTGTGTGTGTGTGTGTGTGTGTGATGCCTGTGGAGGCCAGAGAAAGACACTGGGTCTCCTGGAGCTGGAGTGACAGATAGTTGTAAGTTTCCTGATGTGGGTGGTGGGAACTGAACTTGTGTCCTCTGGAAGAGCAGCAAGTGCGCTTAACCACTGAGTCATCTCTCCAGTCCCACATTACTGCCATCGTCATTGCCTTCGTCCTCTTCATTGTTGTCACTGTCTTCTTTATCATCGTCATCAAGACAGGGTCTCACTATGTATGTCACCCTGGCTGTCCTGGAACTTACTATGTTGACCAGGCCGGTTTCTAACCTATAGAGATCCACTTGCCTCTGCCTTCTGAGTGCTGAAATTAAAGGCATGTGCTATCATGTCTGCCCAGCACACTACCTTTTTTAAAATTATAAAAATCAGACAGGTGAGGCTGGGGAGGCAGCTCTGAGGTTAAGAGTGTGCACTGTTCTTGGAGAGGGCCTGAATCTGCTTCCCAGCACCCATGTCATGGGGCTCACCAGGGATTCTAATCCTCTTCTGGCCTCCGGGGAAACTTGCACTCACATGCACTCCCCAACCCCACACATACACACAATAAAATAGAATAATAAATCTATTTTTTTTAAAGTAAAAAGCTGTTCATAATACTGGGCAATAGCCGGGCAGTGGTGGTGGCGCACACCTTTAATCCCAGCACTTGGGAGGCAGAGGCAGGCAGATTTCTGAGTTCGAAGCCAGCCTGGTCTACAGAGTGAGTTCCAGGACAGTCAGGGCCACACAGAGAAACCCTGTCTCGAAAAACAAAACAAAACAAAAATACTGGGCAAGAAGTCCCGATAGTTCTCTGTAGCAGTTTCAGTCCTGGTTTTACAGATGCCAGCTAAAAGTACTCAAATGGCTGCATGATCTTCAAAAAGCTACTTAGTGTTCCCCGACACTGATTTCACACCAATTAAACAAAGTGGAAAAATCTGAGTTATCTACAGAGCTTTCCGGTCCAACAAAGCATGCGATGGCCTTGTTCTTACATCGAAGCAAGACAGGACTTTGTCCCGAGCTTTGTGGGTAGGCTAGGTCGGCCTGTGCCAGTGGGTCATTTAGATATAAACAGATTGCCTCTGAATTAATCTAACCAAACCTGATCTGAAGAAAGAAAGTAAGACACCTTGGAGGACTCTCATGCTTTTAAATGACATAGCATACACATAGATCATATAACCAATTAAGTTCACTCAGAAAATAATTTCTCATCTCTCTGTGTAGGGCGGCAAAAGAGTAATTCTAGAGTTTCCTGCTCTAGGTTTCATTATCAGTAAAGGGGGTTAGGATCAGATAAAAATCCTGTTCAAACTTGGAAAATTGCATATTCAAAAGAGATGGCCCAAGGCCCAAGGGAAGGGAGGAAAAGGCCAGCCTTCAGCCAGTTGTCCCTGCCTCTCCCTCCCATGAAACTGAAATGCATTTTAAGATACAACCTTTGTGTCTCCACCTGCATGTTCTACTTTTGCCTCTGAAGAGGGTGTGACTGAACTTGGACTGGTTTTTTAGTCAGGGGAAGGATTAGGGGGTTTATCAGTGTATGAAGATTGTGGAAACACAGGCAAAACTACAACCTTCTCTAGCTCCAAACCCATCTCACTTTCAGTTCTCTATTTTCCTAAGTGATTTTTTTTTTTTAATTAGACAGGGTAGTCCCAACAAAGTGATTTGTTTGTTTGATGGTTGGGTTTCTCTGAATAATCCTGCTGTCTCTGAACTCAGAGATCCGCCTGCCTACCTCTCTGTTTGGATTAAAGATGTATACCACCACCTCCTGGCTCCAAGTGAATTTTTTTTTTAAGTCCACAGTTTGTGGCATTAAAGTATATCATGTTGGACTGAAGAGATGACTCAGCAGCTAAGAGCTCCGGTTCTTCCAGAGGGCTGGAGTTTGGGTTCCCAGCAAGCACACTGGATGGCTGACAACCACCTGTAACTTCAGTTCCACGGGATCTGATGCCCCCTTCTGGTCTCTTTGGGTACACCCCATGGCATTTATATACACACAACATAAAAATAAACGTAATTACCTATCTATACGTACTTATAGATATAGATCTATCAGGTTGGGTTAGAGACATTGCTCAGTGGTTAAGAGCACTTACTGCTCTTATAGAGTACCTGAGCTCAGTTTCTAGTACCCATGATGTCAGGCAACACACAACTGCCTGTAACTCCAGCTTCAGAGGATCTGACACCATCTTCTGGTCCTCTCAGGTACCTACACATGGCACACACATACATAAAAAAATTAAAACAAACAAACAAACAACCGGACCTTCAAACTATATCCTGTTCCTAGTTCCAGTTAAAAAGCTATAGGAATCTGATTCTGTCATAGGTGTTCACACACCTACATAGTGGTGGTTGCCTGGTAGTAGAGTTCCCTGTGTTTTTATTGTGCCCTATTTTGCTTAAATAATTACATGCACATACACAAAAGCATATGTTACTTGTGTGTCCAGTTAAAAAAACAAGAATCTAAGAACTAAACAAACTCGGTTATCAGAAATTTTAATATGCATGTTTCCTGTAACCCCTGGTACCAGGGAGCTGTTACCATGTCCTTCCATTAAGTGCCAAGGACCAGAAGCAAAGTTCCCAAAAAGACTAAAATAGAATACATTAAGGCTCAGACTCCACACAAGACAAAATGACGTATCAGTCAAAAATCTGCATGTGATCCCCAGCTCAGCCTGGACAAAATGACCATTTCTTAGAGTTTAGGTAGAATAAAGGAAAAGCATGACACCTATCTCTTATCTTATTAGATTGTCCCAAAGATTAAATGCCACTTTTTTAAAAAAAGCCTGGTGGATTGCTTCATATGGTCTGGATAAATCCTATTACTGCAACAATTTCAAACTGCAGTTTGTGTAAAGGGCCTAGGATAATAAGTCAAGGAATCTAAGACAGGCCAGCAATTTCTAAGTTATTACCACCGACGACAGTCCAATCATCCGCCAGGATCAGTGGCTGACATTGCGGATTCCAGGCTTTGGTCCAGGTCCCTCAATCTCCAAGCCGGGCGAGGCAGAAAGGAGGCCCGGCTTGGACTTGCCTCGCCATGGTTGTCATGGCAAACTCTTCAGGGTCCTCCCTGGGAAGCCAACTGAAGAGTCCGGAGGTGGTCCGCTCAGGTCCCTCCGAGATCAGAGTTGCATTTTCCAGTAAAATGATCTCAAGGACCTCGGAGCCGGCAGCCGCGCCCCCTCCCAGAGCACGTCCGGAACGTCGCACTTTGACCTGGAAGTGGGTAGGAGAGGAAGCAGCTGGTGATGCTGGAACAAACATGGCCGTCCCGGTACCCTTCGGCCGCTCGGGCTCCTTCTGCCTGCGGCTGCTACCACTGCTAGCGTTGCTGGAGCTGCTGGTCGACCCCGGCTTGGGCCGCGTCCATCACCTGGCGCTCAAAGTAAGGCTTGGGAGGCTGGGGGCAAGATCAGGGAGTGGCGACAGGGGCGCGACCGCTGTTCCGGGCTGAGCCAACTTCGGCCCAGCGGGGTCTCCAAGTTAGGCCCCTGACATAGGGAGTCTGCACCGCCCTGTGGGGATGGACCAAGCCGTGCGGCCGCCTAGGGTAGTCTGGTCCCTGCAGGTTTGAGGTCGTGAGGAAGGGGTCCAGCCGCGGCCTAAATCCCAAAAGACCTGGGAGGCCTCTCCTGCTGGCTTCCCTGTCTTCCACGTTGGTGGCAACCTTCCTAATAACTTTAGTTCCAACTTCTCTTGTCCGCGATCTCCGCCCTCTGTGCCCCTTGATCTGGCACTTTGAAGTTGTGCAGAATCTTAGCCTGTTTCCCTGGTTGGTTTAGGGTGCCCGATTGACTGACCAAAGCCAGGATCCCCAAGAGGAATTCAAATCTCACTTGAAATACATGCCTTGATTTCAAGAAAAAATAAGAAAGAGCAAGCCTGAGAATTTAAACTCAGCGTTCAAAGTGTTTCTTTCTAAGTAGGGGGGCTTTTTCTTTTTCCCTCTGTAGTCGTCGCCTAAGGAAGATGTTTATGACAGGCCTGAAATGAGCACCAAGAACCGCTATGGTAACTAACCCACAGTATAAAGTATAAAGTTCTCTAAGGCTTACGCAGGATTGTCAGCCGGTTAATATACCTGGAGAACAAAAGATGACATCATTATGACTCAAAGCCTTGTACATTTTCCTAATAGTCAGTGTTCCAAGAAGTTGTGCATCTGGACACAGTTGTCTTTGTAAAAACACTTTCCATTAGGTGGGAAGGATCAAGTCTTGTAAATGTAGAGTTTAAAGGATACAGACAGACTAGATTTGAAACCTGGCCAAATCCATACAAGCATACTTGGGTTGTCAGCTTTTGATTGCAAATTAAAATGATCTTGAGTAAAGTGACTTTTACCCACAGCAAGACAGGTCAGTCTTGGCTCCTTATAAAATCCACTGAAAACTTGTAGGGACTCTCCCCAGAGAAATGCTTTTGAAGGCCACACAGCTTTCTTGGCCTTTCTGTAGCTTCATAATCCTGGTACAGCTTATCAAGGTATCCAAGTTTGCACATTCATCACTCTGAGGCTAAGAACTCCTGATTTCTAAAGTCTCCCATTTGAGGCTTGCAGATTGATTTTATTGAGTATATAATTTAGCTGAGTTCATAAAGCTTAGGAATTAGAAACAAACACACTGGGACCATATCTCCTGGCTCCCTGTCCAACATTTCTAGTATTAAAGTGCCAGATGTCTGGTATCGCTAGGTAAACGCTGGCAGTATTTATATTGGTCAGCTTGAGTGATCAGTATATTCCAACCTTCTATACCAACCTTTATATGTCATGTAAGCAAACTTAGAGTTTTTCTGTGGTTGACTTCTCTCTTGTGAGGTTGACTTCACCTAGTGAAGTTCTGTGATTGATTTCTCTCCTGTTTGAGACAACTTGATAATTTTCTCTCTTGTAACATGTTCCCTAAGATCCTATAATTGGTACTAGAATCTTTTTTCTTAGTCTTTATTTGTTACCTAAGGAGAGGACATTTACCAGCAGAGGGTCTACCAAGATGGTCTTACTTTGCTTGAAGTTGGGAAGCATAGGCTTGATCAGGTTAGAAACTGAGGCTTGCAAGAACATGAAGTGATCACCAAATGTCAGAAATATGCATTGATTTTTTTTTTTTTTAAGATTCATTTTTCTGTGTGTGTGAGAAGGTCTTTGGAGCTGTTCCATGTGTGTGCTGGGAATTGATCTTGGGTCTTTTGTGAGAGCCAGACATCTTTAACTTAACTGCTGAGCCATTTCTATAGCATTGATCCTTATAAACATGTTTTAACATGTACAATTTCAAATGCACCAGAGTAGGTACAGTTGGGTAATAAACTCCCATGTACCTGTCCTGTGCCTCAGTAGCCGTAACTGCCTCCCACCTTGCTGAGGTCCTTCTCTGTTCTTATCGTCTTTAGTTTTCTAAATAAATTAAACAAACAAACAGAAAACAAACAAAAAACTTTTCATTTTCAGTTTCCTTTCTTTATTTTTATCTTTCATTTGTTTTCTGGGTCTTCTTACATCCCTTATATTCTGACCTTTCTGTACATTCCTTATTTTTCAAAAGCAACTTTTTCGAGGTGTAATTTCTATACATAAAAATTCATACATTTTCATCGTTAGACCCTCCTCATGATTCTTTACCATAGTTGTCACTATACTCAGCTATAGGAAATTTCTGTTGCCTTCCAAAGATCTCATATGCTGACTTATAAATCTCATTTTTACCCTCATGCCCGAGCATTGGATCCAGGGGATTCAATGCCCTTTTCTAGCCTCTGTGAACACCAGGCATGCATGTGGTGCATAGACATATATGCAGGCAAAATAGGCATACACATAAAAATTTAAAAATTCAAAGTTAGGGGGGCTGGAGAGATGGCTCAGAGGTTAAGAGCACTGACTGCTCTTTCAGAGGTCCTGAGTTCAATTCCCAGCAACCACATGGTGGCTCACAACCATCTGTAATGGGATCTGATGCCCTCTTCTGGTGTGTCTGAAGACAGCTACAGTGTACTCATATAAATAAACCTTAAAAACAATAACAGCAACAAAAGCACAAACCCTAGAATTTGGGTTATTTAAAAAAAAATTTAAAACTTAAGAGTTCTTTCATTGCTGTTTTTTTGAGACAGAGTTTTTGTCTTGAAAACCACACTTCTGCTTTGTGTTTCATGGAGCTGCCTTGCAGGTACTTTGTGAGAAATGGAGTTGTAAAGCAGGTGGACTTTTGTCCCTGGCTTCTTACACTTTTTAGATGTATCCATGTTATGCCATGGTTCAGTAATTTTATCTTTTGTGTGGGCATATACTGTGTGTGCATTTGTTTATATGTGTGCACTGAGATGTTCATGTAGAAGTCAGAAGACAGGCTTGGACACCTGACCTTCTGTCTTGTTTGGGGCAGGGAATTTATGTTTTTGCTTGCTGTTGTATCTGTCAGCTTAGCAAGTTTTTGGGACTTCTCCTGTCCCCACCTCTCATGGACATACATGCTGGACGCACAGGGGTGCTACCGCCTCTGGCCTTAGGTGGGTCCTGGGGGTCCTCCCGCTTGTGTGGCCAGCACTTCCCCCACTGAGCATCTCCTTAACTCACTCAGTAATTGGATGCTAGTTATTGTTGAATACCAGTGCGCTGTGTGGGTGGTCACCTTTGGCCTAGTCCAGCTGGCCTGTCTTCCCAGTGCTAGGATTACAGGTGCAGGCCCCAGGCCCATCTCTGTTCCTTTTTTATTATGGTGGATGTCCTACCAACATCCTTCATGTGCAAGTCTGTGAAACTTGGGTGACACCCAAGACTGGAGTAGAGTTGCCAGGCTATATGGTAGGATTGTATTTAATTTTTTAAAAATTTATTTATTATTATAAATAAGTACATTGCCGCTGTCTTCACGTACACCAGAAGAAGGGGTCAGATCTCATTATAGGTGGTTGTGAGCCACCATGTGGTTGCTGGATTTGAATTCAGTACCTTCAGAAGAGCAGTCAGTGGTCTTACCCGCTGAGCCATCTCACCAGCCCTGTATTTAATTTTTAAGAAAGTGTCACAGTATATTTTCCAAAGTGGCTATTGTTTTACATACTACCAGCAATGTATGAGGGTTTCCCTTCCCCCCACAGAGTAGACAGCATTTGTCATTGTCTCTCTATATTTAAAGCAAATCAAATGAATCCTGTTGCCTGTCTGTAAAGGACTCAGTGCATCCCTTGAAAATGTAAAACACTTAAAAACAACTCAGAAGCCATTAGAATTACCTAGTCCAGCTGGCCTCTGTTTTCCTGCCTCAGTCTTCCCAGGACTAGGATTAAAGTGTGTGCCCATGCACACAAATCCTTAGTATCAAATCAAATCAGGTCCAGATTTTCTCTGTTCTTAGAAAGAGTCAGACTTTGCCTCCACTCTACGTGTGACTGTGTATGTGCAGTGAACAAGACTTTGACTATTAACCTTCTGAGGGTAGGCTCTCCCGTTGCCAGCAGGCGATAGCAATACTAGAGGAGAGACAACTGTAATGCTTAAAGGTGCTTTCTGCTGAGTTTTGGGTCTGATTATTGTTTTGATCGGAGCTGGCAAACTCAAATGCCGTGAGCAGTTAGGTAGGTCTGCTGCTGGTGGCTGGCTGCCCGCAGGCAGTAGAGAGCACCCTGCAGGGTGGTACTCCTTTGGCCTTGTTAATGTGCCCTACAGGTTCTGGGTTCCCTTCTCTTTTCCTTTTCCCTACCCTTTTTGAGCCAGGATTTCCTTAGATAGTCCAGTTTGGACTCTGATTCACCATTCTGCCTTAGTCTCCTGAATGCTGGGGTTATGGCCATCGTGCTTAGATAGCTGGAGTTATGGGATTATGGCCATCATGCCTGGATAGCTGGGATTATGGGGTTATGGCCATCATGCCTGGATAGCTGGGATTATGGGGTTATGGCCATCATGCCTGGATAGCTGGGATTATGGGGTTATGGCCATCGTGCTTAGATAGCTGGAGTTATGGGGTTATGGCCATCATGCCTGGATAGCTGGGATTATGGGGTTATAGCCATCATGCCTGGATAGCTGGGATTATGGGGTTATGGCCATCATGCCTGGATAGCTGGGATTATGGGGTTATGGCCATCATGCCTGGATAGCTGGGATTATGGGGTTATGGCCATCATGCCTGGATAGCTGGGATTATGGGATTATGGCCATCATGCCTGGATAGCTGGGATTATGGGGTTATGGCCATCATGCCTGGATAGCTGGGATTATGGGATTATGGCCATCATGCCTGGATAGCTGGGATTATGGGGTTATGGCCATCATGCCTGGATAGCTGGGATTATGGGGTTATGGCCATCATCCCTGGATAGCTGGAATTATGGGATTATGGCCATCATCCCTGGATAGCTGGAATTATGGGGTTATGGCCATCATGCCTGGATAGGGCTTTCTTTTTTTTTTTTTTTTTAAGAGACACTGGAAGGCTGGAGAGATGGCTCCAAAGTTAAGAGTTCTGGCTACTCTTCCAAAGGACCTGGGTTTGAGTTTTAGCTTCTACATGGCAACCTACAAATTCTGTAACTCTAGCTCCAGTGGATCCAATGCCCTTTTCTAGCCTCTGTGGACACCAGGTATGCATGGGTGCATAGGCATACATGCAGGCAAAATAGCCATACACATAACATTTTAAAAATTAAAAAAAGAGAGAGACTAGAAGTTAGAATTCTTTTGTTGCTGTTCTTTTGAGACAAAGTTTTTCTGTGTAGCCCTGGCTACCCCAGAATTCTCTCTAAAGACCAGGCTGGCCTCAGACATAGATGTGCCTGCCTCTGCCTCCAAGTGCAAGTGCTGGGATTTAAGGCCCAGCACATTTAGAATTCTTAATGTGAAATTAGCTTGCAATGAATTCAGTGATAAAATAGGACCTGGGGATGTAGCTTCATAATGGAACACTTGCCTAGCATGCACAAAGCATGCTTAAAACTTAAAGCCTTAAGTTCAGTCCCCAGCACTACAAAAATCAAACCAAACCAAACCAGGAGCTGGATGTGTGGTTCATTAGTGCCACATGTGCTTGGCATATCCAAGGCCCAGTTCACTCATCACAAAAACAAAGACAGCGGTGCATTGCATGCATACCTTATCTGCACAGGTAGGCTCGGACAGCTGAGAGTACCAGGCGGTGAGCTGACACGAATCAGTCTGTAAGTTTAAAGAATGAAACTGAGCTGTTACCCCACTCGCTTTACTTACTTATTCATGTGTACATGACATGTATGTTCTCAAACATGGGTGCTCATGTACCATGGCATGCATGTGGAGGTTAGACAAGAATCCTGAGTGTTAGTCCTTGCCTGTCACAGACGGGCTCTTGCTCCTCTGCACTGTATACACCAGGCTAGCTGGCCTGTGGGCTTCTGAGGTTCTTTGTGGCAAGCACATCCACAGGGCCATCTCCTACTATTTATGTTTATTTGTTTGTTGTGTGGTGTAGTCTGTCTTTGTCTATGTCTACATGGGTGTACACATTTCTGTCAGTGTATGTGTGTGTACATGCATGCATGACATAACAAACATGCTATGTTGAAGGATAATTTGGGAGCTGCTTCTCCCCTTCTACCATGTGGGACCACAGGACCAAACTCAGGTCAGCGGTCTTGACAATAGGAGCCTCTACCTGCTGAGCTATCTTAACAGTTTTTATTACTTTGGGGTCTTTGCTTGTTTTTTGAGAAAGGTTCCATATAGCCTAGGCTTGCCTCATACTCATTATGTGACCAGGAATGTCTCTGTTCATTCGTTCGCTCTTTCTTTCTTTTTTCCTTCCTTCCTTCCTTCCTCCCTCCCTCCCTTCCTTCTTTTCTTTTCTTTTTTTTTTATAGTGGTTTTTCTGAGACAGGATTTCTCTGTGTTTTGGAATTTACTTTATAGACTATGCTGGAACTCACAAAAATTTGCCTTCCTCAGCCTCCTTTGAAGTGCTGGTATTAAAGGCATGCACGGTAAAACCTGACTTGTTTTTTGAACTCTTGATCTCACGCCTCTACCTCCCAATTATGGGATTCCAAACACAGGCTGCCCCATCTGCCTTCTTTACCTTTCACGCAAACAGTTCGGTATGTTGGGGTAGGGTGGCCAGACCTGTGTGTGTTCAGATGCTCTCATCGCCTTCTGTGTTGATTGGGCCCTCCTCCTCCCCCTCTGCCCCAGCCTGTGTACTCGTCCTCCCACTCTGGCTTTCTCAGTAACTAGAGCACTGGCTGCTCATTGCTCAAGCTGGGAATCTGTCATTTCACCAAGTCACAAGTTCTGTAGAGTACTCTAAATAGCTCCCAGTCCCCTGACTTCTAGGGTGGTATTACCACAATTGCTGCTTCCTGTGCTCCACCCTCATGGCTCCTGGATCAGTGTAGTCTTGAACTGGTGTCCCAGTGTTCTTCTAGCTCATAGAATTTTACATTTTACTTATTTATTTAGCCCAGTAGGGTGATTTACTCTATGTATGTATGTATCTATGTAGCATGTATGTGTGTACGTACAGGCGCCTGCATGCCAGAAGAGGGCATCAGATCCAGGATAGATGGTTATGAGCTACCATGTGGTTGTTGGAAATTGAATTCAGGGCTTTTGAAAGAGCAGGCAGTGCTCTTACCTGCTGAGCCATCTCTCCAGCCCTAGAGTGATTTTCTTAAAAAACCGGATCTTATCATCTGTGACAGTTTGAATTAGACATGTCCTCCATGGTCTTGGGCATTTGAATTCTTGGTCCCCAGTTAGTGGTGCTATTAGGGGAGGCTTAGGTGATGTGGCTTTGCTAGAGGAGGTGTGAGACCAGCTTTGAGAGCTAAAAAGACTCCCGCCATTTCTAGCTCACTGTCTTCTGTTTCATGCTGGAGGTTCAAGCTATGAGCCCTTACCCCTGTTCCAGTTGCCATGCCCTACTCTGCCAACATAGACTCTTATCCCCCTGGAACCGTAAGCCCACATACACTTCCTCTGTAAACTGCCTTGGTCATGATAATTTATCACAGCAACAGAAGAGTAGCTAATACATGATCTCACTGTGGGTGAAATTTGTCAGTAGCCTTCTCTTTTTCCCGGGAGGGATGTACATGCTCATTGGTGGGCCAGCTTTCTCTCTCCAGAGCTACTGTCCTTGCCCTCCTTGCACATGTGTGCAGCTGGATGAAGTTTTCCTCAGACCTGTTCCTTCCAGCTTCAATGGCATTGTTCGCTCCTTGGGGCTTCCTTTGTATACTCTGTCCTCTCACCAATCACCAGTAGCTCTGAAGTGGCCAACAGAAATATAGACAAGGAGGGAGGGCTCTTGCCTTCTTCAGAATCACATCCCGAAGCCATGTGACGGGAGGGGATGGTCAGCACAGTAAGCAGAGATGTCTAAATGGGAGTGTTGACATCTGTGCAGATGTGGGATCCTACAATAATGGGGGTTAGGAGATGCTGCTCCTAAGTAGTCTTAGCACTTTGCGGTGCCCACCTTATACTTTACACAGAAATATATTCTATGTAGGCTAATGTTTTGGAAAGAAATATCCATGAGTATTCTATAACTTCAGATTCAAGGACCGTTTAAATATAATTTATTAATTTGTGTGTGTACATGTGTGCACACAGGTATGCATGCTGAGCATCTCTATGACCTATTCCTTTGAGACAGAGTCTCTCTGAACCTAGACTTTGTGTCTTCAAGGTTGGAAATCAGCAGCCCTAGGCGTCTTCCAGGCGCCGCATAGCTGGGGTTATAGGTGTGGTGATGGGATCTGAGCTCCAGTCCTGTGACTGGCACTCCTCACTGCTGGAGCTTCTCTTTTCAGCCCCAAGAAGAATTAAAAAACAAAAAAATTTTCTTTAAAGTACTACCAGGAGGGCTGTGGTAGAGGTTCAGCTGGTGATGTGTTTGACTTACAAATTTGAGGACCCAAATTCAGTCCCTAACATTCATGTAAAAAATGTCAGACATGCCAGTGTTCATTGTAATCCCAGTGGGGAAGCAGAGACAGGAGGACCTCAGGACTGTCACCAGTCAGTCTAGTCTAATCTTTAAGTTCCAAGCAGTGAGGATCCGTATCTCAAAGAAGGTAGAGGTGTTCATGAGTTTTGAAGCTGGAGGTTGTCCTCTGGCCTTGCTGCATTCAAACACACACATACTAGTATGTATGTTAAATAATGACTAGCAATAAAGATTGGCAGGTTTTCTTCAGAATTAAAAAATAGAAACTCATATATGACAACATATATCACATAATGTTAAAAAAAAAATTAAAGACTGGAAGAGAGGTCTGCAATATAAGGTCAAAGGTGAGCTCTCAGGCTGGTAAGATGGCTCAACGGGCACTGCACTTGCTGTGCAAACCAACCCACCTGAGTTCAATCCCCAGAGCTCCCGTAAAGGTGGAAGGAGTGACATGGAGTTGTATTCTGACCTCCACCCCCACGTGCTCCTCTCACCAATAATAGATAGTGACAGAGATGCTAGTAAGGTAAGCTGCCACGGTATATCACAGACTTTCAGTCTGGAGGCATGGAACAAGGGTTAAAAACATGCAGGGATCACAATTCCAGCTCCAGGGCATTCTTTTCTGTCTCCAAGGGTAACTTTATGGGCATCCATGTATGCAAATAGACAGACACAGTAAATAATAGAAATAGACCTTAAAAATCTATTTTAAAAATCTAATAGGAATAAACAAAATATATAAGCAAAGATACCTCATAAAAAAGCAACAGCTAGCTAACAGACAAGGAGCACAACGGACATTCAGAAAGTGTAAACTGAGTCACCCGCAGCTTGATTTTTTTTTTTTTTTCTGAGATTGGGAACTTTGAGGTCTGGCATCCTCCTGGTTGTTGTGGATAGAAGGAACAGGACTCTCCTGGACCTTGGAGATAAGAGTTGCAGTTTCTAGTAAGCTCTGAAGTTTCACTGCTAGATTAATTCAGTTTAGAAGCCAGCACAGGCAGGGCATGTGTGAGAAGAGGCCCATGCCTGGCAGTGTGGTTATAGTAGAGCCTTAGAAATGTCTGTATGCTCCTGGTGGGTGGGTGGGTGGGTGTGTGTGTGTGTGTGTGTGTGTGTGTGTGTGTGTGTTGAGAGCTGTGATGATGTTTGGACAGATGGACTACAAGCAACAACAGGAAATGTATCCAACACAGAGTCCATGAAGGATACATTGTTGCTGAAAATGGAAGTTGCAGATCTATGTAAACATTATTGATTTAGCCAGATTTTAAAACTGCTACTATGTGATATTTATGGTTCGACCTGTGAGTCCTTCCTTCTTTTCTTCCAAGCAACCTTCTGCCCAGGCTAGCCTGTAACTTGGTGCCCTCTGACATAGCCTGGCAATTAGCTGCAATTATAGGCAGGTATCACCAAGCCTTGCCAGGGACTGAGGTTTTTGTTTTTGATACAGGGTATGATTTGTCTCAGGCTGACCTCAAACTTATTACATAGCTGAGAATGGCCTTGAATTTCTGATCTTGTCTACCTCCCCGGCCATGGGATTTTCGGTGTGTACCATGGTCGGTTTATGCAGTGCTGGGGATCAAATCCAGAACTGTGTGCATGCAAGCTCTCTGACAACTGAGCTACGCCTCAACTCTGGAGATATTTTTGTTTGCTTTCTTTTTTCTTCTTCTGGATATAGGGTCATTCTTATAGCTCAGGGTAGCTTGGCATTTGTCTAGTTGAAACTGACTTTGAACTCGGGGCAGTCCTCCTGCCTCAAGCTTTCAGAGCCAGTATTTCTTGCTTGCCAATATAAGTTAAAAACTAAAAGAGGACCTAGCCATTTCCTGAGCAAGGAAAGGGATATAGAGTGGTGAGTTCCAGAGAGACACAAAGGACTTATTCAGTCACTGATGCTCTGTTCCTTTCTCTTTTCCCTCACTGTGATCTGCAGCACCTGAGTCTAGGCACCCAATGTTGGGACCAGTGGGGAAGCAGAACTCCTTCCTCCTCTAACTGCCTGCCTGCCCCAGACTCAGTGTTCTGTTGTCCACTTGCTTCCCAGCACAGCACGGCCTCAACTGGCTTCTGCCAGCCCGGTAGTGAAATGGTGACATTTCATTTAAATTGACTATTGGTGAGGTTCTGGATGTCAGCATGTTTATTAGCTTTCTGTTGTCTTTTAAAACTTATTTTATTTTGGTAAACCTGAATTTTTAGGTTACTTTAGTAAGAATCCACTTCTGTCTGTCTCTCTGTCTACATAAAATACATTAAAATTTTTTTGGGGGACAAGATCTTATTTTATAGCTCTGGTTAACCTAGAATTCACTATGTAGACTAAGCTGGCCTTGAACTCACAGAGAGCCACCTGCCTTTGCCTCCCTAGCACTGGGATTAAAGAATTTAAAAAGTTCTGTATAGCCCAGGATGTCCCTTCAGCCTATAATCCTTTTGTCTCAACCTTCCTAGTGCTGGGATTGCAGGTGTGTATTGCCACATATGACTTTAACTATTTATCATTTAAAATTTTTTATTTATCTAATGTAGGGGTGGGGCACATGCAAGTGTTGACTTGTGGGAGCTGATTCTCTCCTTTTGCTGTGTGAGTTTTGGAAGTTGAACTCAGGGTATCAGGCTTAGCAGGCAACAAGTGCCCTAGTCACTGAACCATCTTGCAGGCCCTTAGTTATTTATTTGCCCCTGCCTCTGCCTCTCCAGTGCTGGGATTAAAGGCCGCCTCCACTATACCTAGGTTTTAAAATACAGTTTTAGTTTAACAAAATAGATTATTGAAAATAAGAATTTTTCAGAATGACTTTACATACTCTGGAATCGTGGGCTGCATTTTCTCTTTGATGACTGTCCAGGCTTGGTGTGGTGCGTCTGCAAGGCTGAAGAAAGATTTTGAATTGAAAGTCAGTGTGGGCCTCTCAGTGTGATCCCATTTCAAGGAAAACAAAAACAAACAAGACGGAAAAAAAAAGACGGAACATTAATCAACGGTGTTTCATCTTCAGACTAGGGCTGTTGGCAGAGCTGTGAGGAGAGTGGGCAAGAGCTGCTCACTTAGTGCTGGCCTTGTCTGGGTGTCTGAGTGCAGTGTGTGTTCCATCCATTAACGTACTTTTGAAGTGCTTAGGACCTAAGCTAGCAGCTCCTTCACGCGTTCAAGCTGCGTCCTCAGTCCAGTATAGTGTCTTATGTCCCTGCGACCTTGACTTTTCATAGCTGAATTAACCTGCTGTGCAGCTTACTGTGATTAGGCGTGCACCACACTGTTGTTGTTTTTCTTTTGGCCCACATTGGAGATACATACTAAGATACTTGTAGATGAAATGGTGGGTCTTCGGGATTTGTTCCCCTAATTGGCTGAGGTGTGTGTGTAAGCAGGGACAAGCCCCGGCACTCCTGTGTAACGCAGACTAGTTCAAAGCAAGATGAAAGCTGCACTGTTTATGCTTGTGAACGGCCTGCAGTGAGTAAGAGCCCAGGTGTGGGGCTCCGCCGGGCTGGGTCTGCTTCTCCTGCTGTCCAAGCCAGCTCTTACCTGTCTGGGCCTGAGCAGACCAGCGCCCACCCTGCAGAGCTGTAGGGAGGCAGCTCGGTGTGCTGAGTGCTCCCCGGAGCCCTGCTGGGTCTCGGGTAAAGGAAGTGGCCAGCGTGTCCCCTCTGTTGCTGGTGTCTGGCAGGGTCGGTAGACCCTCTCTGTCCCTGCCTGTACTGTCCTGTTGTCAGAGAGCTTTGCTGCCATTTCCAAGAGAGTAGCAGGGAGAAAGGCAGGAATGCTGAGCTCCCGCCCAGCCTCTCATCTCCCTGCCTCTGCCTGCCAAGTGCCAGGGTGCGCCGCAGGTGTGTGCCGAGGCCGATGTCTGGTCGCCTTATGGAGCCTCCATGAGGCTGTGTGTAGAGACGGGCTCTCACCATGTAACCCTAGCTGTTCTGCTACTAATTTTTTAGATGAGGCTGGCCTTGAACTCACAGAGATCCACCTGCCTCTGCCTCCCACGTGTGGGGGTGCACCACTCTGCTGTAAACTTCCTACATATTGGACAGAGTAGAAGAAGCATACCCTTAAAGTTTAAGTTTGGGACCAGTGGGGTGGCTCAGCAGTGAAAGGCCAGGGGCTGGACCTGGGCCCCACATGTCGGAAGGGGAGACTGGACTCCTAGAAGCTATTTTCTGACTTTTTCTTTGTACTGTGACATGTGCATATACACACAAATAAATAAGCAAAATATAAGAAACAAGTAAAATCCATACATGCTGAATAAATGTACAACTCAATTTATTTCTACAATGTGAACACACTGTAGCCAGCGGGAAACAATTATTAGTGGTTTCAGAATTTTCTGAACCTTGCTTTCCCTTAAGTGCCTGGAAAGTCCCTTTCTCTGAGGAGCAGTTACCATCCCGACTGACCACCCCCTCCAAATCTGTCCCGTGGTGTGTTGGTGTGTGTGTGTGTGTGTGTGTGTGTGCTGTGAGTGGGCTGGCTTTGCTGGGGTTCTGAGATACTCCCTGAGGTGGTGTGAATAGGTTCTGGGCTTTCCCTGCTCTCCGCAGCCCTGCCAGCTCAGCTGGGGGCTCTCAGCCTCTCTCCTGTGTACCTGCAATGGCAGCGGGCATGCGTGTCCTGTGAAGAACAGGAAGGTAGTCATCAGGGCGGCCTTCCCACTGCCTTGCTGTCCTTAGCGGTCCTCACAGCTCTGCAGATTGCTCTCCTGTGGGAGGTGGACTTGCCTCAGTCTCCTGTCACTGGGAAGTGAGAGTTAGCACACATGCTCCAAATGCCTAGCTGAACTCTGCATAGGGGAAATTCCCAGAGGACCAAAAAAGGCAAGAGGGAGTTGAAAACACAGGGTAAAGGAGGGGGCTGAGGGGAGGAAGCCAGTGCCATCTGAGATATTGCAGGAGTCTGGAGAGAGAGCTTGCATTAGACCATTGCTGAGGGCCAGTGCTCCAGCCCTCAGACCTAGTTGAGAAGAGGAGTCAGAGTCAGCCAGGAAATAAGACCACCCCCACCCCACCCCACCCCCAACCCCACCCCACCACACCCCCGTGGCAGCGGTCCAGTGCATTGTCTCTTGGCCTTGTGGGTGGGACTTATATTAGTCCCTTGGAAGGTCCCATTGATGGCCTCTTGAGACCTGGGAACTTGTAGCTGTAGGAGAGGGTCCCACCAACAGCTTCTATTGTCTGGGTAACTCCAGCTTTCTGGGTAAAGAGCCACCTGTCACAGACACAGTCCATGTAATACCCAGTACCGTCGTGTGTTATGATGAACCTGGTGGTGCTCAGTGCTAGAAGGCTTTGCTGAGTCTCGTCCTGGTCCTGAAATGTGTGGTCCTGCTCCAGTTGAGACGTGGAGGCAGGCAGGGGTGGGCATGTATCCCTGTGAGCTGTGGTTTCAGCAGAGCCAGGGATTTCCCAGTGCTCAGTCATCTGTCTCCACTTGACTGTTCCTGGGAGGGCCTCTGCTTAGCTTCTGCCCTGAAGGCCCATCACATTGGGTATCATGTAGGTTCAGGTGAGAGAAGTCTGGGAGGAGCTGAGGGCAGCAGGGTGTTTGTATTTACTTCAACACAGCCCTCTCCCACCAGAATTTTTTTTTCTTTTATAAATTTTCAATTTTTTTGAGGGGGGGGGAAGGTTTTTTTTTAAAGATTTATTTATATATGGGAGTACACTGTAGCTGTCTTCAGACACACCAGAAGAGGGCATTGAATTCCATTACAGATGGTTGTGAGCCACCACATGGTTGCTGGGAATTGAACTCAGGTCCTCTGGAAGAGCAGTCAGTGCTCTTAACCACTGAGCCATCTCTCCAGCCCCATAAATTTTAAATTTTAAATTATTCTTAATTATGTGTAGGTGTATGTATCTGCGTGTAGGTTTGTGCACATGAATGCAGGTGCCCACAGAGGCCAGAAGCAAAGGATCCCCTGGAGTTACAGATGGTTATGAGTCTCCTAATGTGGTTGCTGGGAGATGGTTGATGGAAGAGTAGCGAGTGTTCTTCACTGAACCAGGTCCTAGCCCCTAGTCCCCTATGTTTTTTTGAGGGGGGGGGAGTTGTTTGTCTTTCTTCTAAACAGGGCCTCACTATGTACCCCTGGCTGACCAGGAACTCTGTGTAGACCAGCCTGGCTTTGAACTCACCCTCCTGCCTCTGCCTCCTGGGTGGGGATTAAAGGTGTGCACCATGTGACTTGACCTCCTCTATCCTATCAATTTTGAATGCCTACCAGATGCTAGGCACTGTTGGTTCAGGAAGAATGCAGGCTGTTAAATCATGCTTCATCTTGCTGTGGAATTCACATGTCAAGCTGACCATGACCAGTTTGCCCCAGAGCCCATACAAGTGTGCTGAAATGAATGAGTTCACAGTTACCCTCTGCAGGGCTTTGATCTGTGGGAGTCCTTTTCAGCATTTGAAGGGTCACTTGTGACAGCTGGCTCTGGCTCTGCACCTATGGGAACTTAGACTGGCCAGCATGAAACTGGACATATGGCTAGCTTTTCAAGCAAATGAACAGGCTAATGAGAAATCAACCCCAACCTCTGTAGGATGATGTGCGGCATAAAGTCCATCTCAACACCTTCGGGTTCTTCAAGGACGGGTACATGGTGGTGAACGTCAGCAGCCTCTCTTTGAATGAGCCTGAGGGAGCCACGGACAAGGACGCTGAGGCAAGTGTCTTCCTGTGGGTCAGGGGTTACTCCATCAGCCTCCTCCCTCCTCGACAGACTGTAGAGAAAATTCAGTGTTGGTCGTACCAGAGTACGCTCCGGGGTCAACTTTATTTTTATACTTCTATGGTCCATGCGTTGCTGGACTGGAACCCAGGGCCTTACTCATGCTACCACTGTGCCACAGCCCAACCCTAGGGTGTGACTTTTTTTTAAGTTTGTTTATGCATTTTATGTATGTGAGTGATTTATCTGCATGTGCACCTGCACACCAAAAGAAATTGTATTCCATTCCAGATAGTTGTGAGCCACCACGTTGTTGCTAGGAATTGAAGTCAGGCCCTCTGGAGGAGCATAGCAGGCAGCACTCTTAACCACTGAGTGTTTCTCCAATTCTGTAGTTCTTGAACAAATATATGATGAGTGAATTTACTTGAACAGCTGTGTCCTTCTTACAGAGAGCACTTAAGAAAAATGAGAAGCATGCTTTCTGTGGTTATTATTACTTAACTTAATTTTGCTCTTTGAGTAAGAAAGGCAAGGACAAAGGACTTAGTCTTTCCTCTCTTTGCTGCCCTCAGATCGGATTCAGTCTTGATCGAACCAAGAACGATGGCTTTTCTTCTTA
Source organism: Tokudaia tokunoshimensis (assembly GCA_036184795.1). NCBI lineage: Eukaryota > Metazoa > Chordata > Mammalia > Rodentia > Muridae > Tokudaia > Tokudaia tokunoshimensis. The sequence goes on from BTHU01000004.1 coordinate 4,568,906, forward strand.
CCTGGTGAGCTGCCTTTTAAAAACCATTTCTGTGTGTTGGTATCTTGCCCATATGCATGTCTGTGCACCACATACTTGCCTGGTGCCTCAGAGGATCCCCTGGAACTGGGTTACAGTTGTGGTCATGGGTGCTGAGAACCAGGACCTCTGCAAGCCCCTTGTCCCCTTTTAAAGAGACAGTAGGGGATGATGGGGTTTCATTCTGTAGTTCAGGGTGCTCTCAAACTTGGAACAGTCCTCCTGCCTCAGTCTCCCGAGTTCCAGGATTACAGGCACACTCCACACACTTTGCATCCTAGACTATCCCAGAACACACTGGTTGGTGTTCCTGCCTCTACTTCACAGGTGCTAGGGTTGCAGGGGCCTGGCAAGTTTTAGGTCACAGCCTGACTGGAGTCCTTCCTCACTGGGGCTCAGGACACCCTTTGGCCCACAGTCCTATTCTAAGGTGGTTGCTGCTAAAACTTGTAGGCTCCGTGGGAAGGAGCACAAGCTGCTCCTCTGCTTTGCTCTCCCGAGTGAACATGGTGACACACACTTGCTCTTCCTTCGGCAGGATGAAGATGTGAATTACTGTATTTTTAAAAAAAAGTCCATGTCTTCTGTCACTCTTCTCATCTTAGACATCTCCGGAAGTTTGTAAGTAATTCCAAAGTTCCCTCTGCTTACCCTCAGTGCCATGAGACTAGCTGCAACTGGCGCTCACGCAACATCTACCATATGCCTGTCCTATACTGAGTGCTGGAGATGAGGTCCAGGGAGACAGAGTACAACCCAAATGACTGCAGCACAGAGGAGGAAAGGAGGAGGGGGTTCGCACACCACGCCATGGAAGGACGGTTTCAGGTCCAGCCGGCCTGTGGTGAGTCAGCTTTTCCAGATGAACGAGAGCAGGAAGGGTGTCTACATCCGCAGGAGAGGGAGTGGTCTGTGGAGGAGCATGGTGACCAGCACTGTGTTAGCCCAAGGTGACTGACTGTTGGGGAGCACATTAGAGGAGGCGGTAGGAAACTGGACAAGATCCAAGCAGCTTATGCCGCAGAGAGGCTGTGTAACTCCAGGGCTCGGTCCCTTTCCTGCCTCACGGTGTCTCCCGTGAGATTGTCCTTGAGGGATGGCCACTACAGAGCACAGGTGAAGGCCTCCCGTCCTTTTGCACTAAAAATAAAAAGGTCACTGGTGAGGAGTCTGACAACTCAGTCCTTTTAGTAAGCACATTGGAACTTAGATGAATTAGGGGATTTTGTATTTTCAAGTTAGGTACATTTCCATCTGGCCACTGCCTGGGTTTCATGTTTGGGGGGTGCAGCAGAAGATGATGTTGGGTGTCAGTCATACTCCATTCCCCCACCCCCATGAGCCGATTCTCATTGTGTAGAGCAGGCTGATCTTGAACTCAGATATCTGTCTCCTGATCACTGAGATTAAAGATGTGCATACCATTAATTAATTCATTAATCTCAGCACTCCCTCAGGAGGCAGAGTCAGGCAGATTTCTGTGTGTTCAAGGCCAGCTTAGTCTATAGAGTGAGTTTCAGAACACCAAGGGCTACACAGAGAAAAACCCTGTCTGGAAAAAAACAAAACAAAACAACAACAACAAAAAAAAACCCAAAAAACAAAGAAAAAGGTGTACACCACCATGGCCAGGGTTCTACCTTCTTTTCTTGATGAAGAGTCTCTCTCTGAGCCTGAGTCTTTGCTGATTTAGATTAGCTGGCCCGTAAACTTCAGGAGTCTCCTGTCTCCACCTCCCCAGCACTGGGGTTGCAGACTCGTATCACCACACCCACTTCTACGCGTGGGCTCTGAGAATTAGACACAGGTCTGCATAGTTTGGAGGCCGGTACTTTGCCAGCTAAGCATCTCATGCCCAGCCATCCCAGTTTATCTGTAACTTCCCTCTTTTCTTCCATCCATTAATTGTATGGGCGCTGGTCAGAGCATGTGGAGGTCAGGGAGCAGTTTATGGGAGTCAGATCTCTTCTTCCACTGTGTAGGCTTCTGGGCTGAAGTCAGGTTGCCAGGCTTAGCCACCAGAGCTTTCCCAGTGAGCTAGCTCTCTAGCCCTGTGTGCAATTCCCAAGGGAGCCTTCAAAGACTTACAAGCTAAGAATTCGGTGTCCAGGTTGTTGTCAGACCCCGCTGCTGGTAGGGCACAGTGGCCAGATGGAGATACACGTGGTCAGAAGCAGAGGAAGTCTCTTAAAAAATAAAACACTTTGTCATAGAACTATTCCAGACTTCACTAAGACATCCACCCCTGGTTGCCTCTGCTTTCATCTGTCACAAAGGCTGACAGTCTCCTAGGTTATGGTGTGATTAGCACTGGGCAGAGAAGGCCTGACTGAGCCTGGCAAAAGGAATGAGCTGGGGATTGACTCCCCACCTGGAGGCCCTAGGTGGCACCAGGCTCAGGAAAGGGCACCTCAGTGGCAGCTTACTCACGTTGGGGACTAATTAGGGACCTTATGCCTTTTACCTCTGCTTCCCCACCCTCAGTGTCCACTTCTCAGGCAGTTTTATATATGTATATATGAGTACATTTTCTTCAGACACACCAGAAGAAGGCATTGGATCCCATTACAGATGGTTATGAGCCACCATGTGGTTGCTGGGAATTGAACTCAGGACCTCTGGAAGAGCAGTCATTGCTCTTAACCACTGAGCCATCTCTTCAGCTCCTGGTGACACTTATCTTTAATCACAGCACTCAGGAAACAGAAGCCAGCAGATCTCTTTGAGTTTGAGGCTAGCTTTGTTTACATGGTAAGTTCCAGGCCAGGGTTACATAGTAAGACTCTGTCTTAGAAAAGAAAAAAAGAGGGGGGTGCTAGACAGATGGCTTGGTTATTAAGGTCGCTCGTTAGTCTTGCAGAGAACCAAGTGTGGTTCTCAGCATTCACAGGGGGGCTCAGAACCACCAACTACTCCAGCTCTAGGGGATTGGAAGCATTCCCAGGATCTTGCATGTATATAGAGCACATAAGCTTGCATACGCACACACAAACATATAATTAATTGTTGAAACAGAGAGACGGAAGAAATGGCTTTTAGGCCAGTAACTACTAGTGTCTCCAGTTCCTCACACAGTCCCTGAACTTCTTTCTCCTGACTGTACTATAGAAGCTGTGTCTTCTGTTTCTTTTCACCAATGTTCTGAGCACATTAAGAATCCTTAAGGGTTGTGCAAACAGCATAATTATGTATGTGCTACTACCCTGGTTTAGAGAGAGACTGTCAGACTCCTCACTTAGCTGCTTCCTAGCTTGGGGTGGCAGGGCTGGGGCCAGGGTCTGGGCCATGTGCAGGCTAGGCAGGCACAGTGTCCCTGCACGGTCTCTCCGGTCCTTGGCCAGTGTTTATCCTTTCTGCACCTCAGTTGCAGCATGGAATGTGGATGGCAGAATCTACATCTCTAATGTGGCGGGGGTGGCCAGGGTGCCAGACTCAGAGCTGGGGCGGCATGGCCTTCAATCCTAGCAGCTAGGAGGCAGAAGTGGGCGAGTCTCTTGGTTTGAGGCTAGCATGGACTACAAAGCTAGTTCTAGGACAGCCAGGGTTGCACAGAGAAACTTTGTCTTGAAAATAGACAGACAGGCAAACAGCTTGAACTGGCCTACAGCAGTGGTTAGGGACGGCTGGAGTACTGCTCTGAACTCTCCTTTCTGTTTTCCATGGATCTAGAGTCAAGGTCAGATCCCCAGCAGAAGCTGGTAAGCAGTTACCAGAAATTGTCTTCAGCAAGGATGAGAAAGTCCCCAGTCGGAGCCAGGAGCCTGCTGTCAGCTCCCACCCCGAAGGCAGTGAGGCTCAGAGAACCCTTGGTAAGCCTGCTTTGTAGAGATTTTGTTTTCAAGAACTGCAGCCTGGTCGGGATTGTTTGTGCATTGTACTCTGGAGGCCACACAGGAAGCATGCGGAAGGAAGAGAGAAAAGAGGCCTCTCTCTCTCCTCGTCCTGGCTTAGCTCTTTTGTAACTGTCCCTGGTTGGCCTCGTTTCCTCAGTCTAGAACATGCTGCCTCACAGCTTTAGTCACCTGTCAGCCTGCGCATGTCCGTCAGTGTCCTTTTATTCCATCCCACTGTCCTAGGAAGTGATTCTCACACATGCTCAGCCTTTCCCTGAAGTGGCACAGTGTCATCTCCAGGCTTCTTCAGGCATTGTTGTGGCATTGGCCTTACTCATTCCTAGAAAGCCTTCTGTGTAGGGACTGGAGAGATGGCTCAGCAGTTAAGAAACCTTGTTTGACCTCCAGAGGACCCTAGTTTACCAACACCCACATCAGGTGGTTCATGAAATGTGTAACCCTAGCTCCAAGAGATCCAAAGCCCTTCTGGTCTCCACAGGCACCCATATACAAGGTGTATACACACACACATACACACACACACACACACACACACACACACACACACACACAAATAAAGATGAGTCTTTTTAAAAAAGTGTTTATTACATGTTCTGCCTGTGTGTATGTTTGCCTGTATGCCAGTAGAGGACACCAGATCTCATTATGGATGGCTGTGAGCCACCATGTGGTTGCTGGGAATTGAACTCAGGACCTCTGGAAGAGCAGCCAGTGCTCTTAACCACTGAGCCATCTCTCCAATCCTAAGATAAGTCTTTTTAAAAAGGAAAATTATTGTATGTGTACTACTGTCTTTGAGGTGGGTTAGTGGAGCTGGGACCTTTGGCTCAGAGGATACAGTTGCCTTTGAGAATATTGACACTCCGCATCAGATCGGGTGGATGTTCTACACCCACCAGAATGCAGGCGAAACATAACAGCTGATGCTGGAATACTGGGTGTTTGTTTGTTTGTCTAACATGCTGGGCACTGTGCATGTCTGCAGTCCTAGAACTTGGGAGGCTGAGGCAGGAAGAACATCTGTGCCCAGTCAAGGTGAGGCCTATGCAGCAAAGAGAGACCGAGTTTGGTGGGAAATGCTAAAATAAAAAGTCAGAAGAGACCATATTGGACTTTGATTTTCCTTTCCTAATGTTTTGGGGGGAGGGGTTTGTGTGACCAGGCCTCTAGCTTCTGCTTCCTAGTCTTCCCCTCCTTCCCCTCCGAACCCAGGCCACACTCACTGCTGTTCTCAGACTGTTCCTGAGACTGCAGGTCTCTGACATCCGGGTGCTATATTAACTGTCTGTCCCATTAGTGACCTGTGCACATTCTTTTGAGGTCATTCACCACTTACATTGTTGTGTACCTTTCCCTCAGTTTGTTGAGAGCTGATGCAAATTAAGAGCCAGAGAAAAGAGCTAGGTGTAGAGTGCTTTTCTGTGCCACTCTGACTCTGCTTCTCCAAATCCCTTGTGTTCATCCAACACCTTCTTCAGCAGTCGAGTTGAATTGCCTTCCCAGGAGCGTGTCCTCAGGGCAGCAAGGCAGGTGCCCACTCTGTCCCATGAAAAAGCTATCTGGTGCCAGAAGAGGGCACCAGATCTCATTTTAGATGGTTGTGAGCCACCATGTGGTTGGTGGGAATTGAACACAATTGAGTTCTCTAGGTAGCTGTGGATGACCTTGAACTTCTTATCCTTCCCCAACCACCTACTAGTAAGCTTTTTTAATTAAAATATAATTATGTCGTTTTTCTGCATTGGTAATCATAATACACTGCTGTTGGGCGAACCCTAAAAAAAAAGCAAAAAACCAATAATGACAAAAAAGAGACTTCAGCAGCAATACGTCTGCAAGTACAGACTGGAGGAGCGGCTCAGTGACCAGTCAGTTTCCCATGCACAGGCCAAGTGTGCGGTGTCATCCCAGGCGCCACACAGAGAATGTGGCTACACCAAGCTTTTCTCTAGGTGACCCACATCAGGTAGAGTCTTGTCAAAATGCCTCTGAAAGTTGTTCCGAGTGGCATCGCTGCCATTCACATAGTTTACACAGAGACTTTCCTCTTGGTTCTTCTATGATTGGTGCAGCAACATTTGTAGTATATACGCCACTTTGATTTGCTGTTTCTTTGTCACAGTTATTATCTCTGGGGACCTCAGGAGGTGGAGGCTCTGAGGTTTGTTTTGGTGATGGGTTATTGTTAAGCTGGAGTCCTGTAAAATGATCCTGCGCTGTATGTGTGTGAGCTGAACGAGGCAGTGATATCTCTCAATGTTTGTGCTTCTAGATGGTCCCAAGGCTAGACGAAGTACAGTGGACTCAAAGGTAAGCACAGAACTCCATCCTGTCAGCTTCTCTGCATGTGTGTGTGTACTTGCATGTATGTGTGTATGTGCATGTATGTGTTCATGAAACATGCTTGTTTGGAGACACAGCATCAACACACTGAAACCATTTCGAACTGCCTCCTGCCTCTACCTCTGAAGCTAGGATTACAGGTGCACACACCAGGACTGACTTTGCTTGCTTGTTGGCTTTCTTCCTTCTAACAGTATTGTAAACATGTGATTAGGTGACAATAAAGTGCCTGTGCCTATGGGGCAGTTAGATACATTTGGCCTGTCAATCAAGATGGTAGATGTCTTCATCCAGTGCCCAAGGAACAGTGGCTCCAGTAGACAGCAGCTTTAGGGAGCCTTATAGAAACAAACCATGCAGATGTATTCTTCTGTTGCCTTCGTTCAGCATAGCCACCAGAGTTCCTCCCACTTCCATGTGCTTGTAGCTGGTTTCTTCCCATGGCTTGGTAGTAATCGCTTTCAGATGGCAGCCCTCCTGTTTGAGTCAGAAGCAGGGTGTAGGTGGGATGTTTGGCTCTGCCCAGGGCAGCATCCTTGGTCTTACAGAAGTTTTAGAGTAGAGATGTGCTCACAGGAAGACAAGGGAGGGAGTTATAGAGTAGCCAAGAAGGAAGGAAACTGAGGAAGGAAATGGGAAAGGGGAGCTGCCTTCTCTGAGACAGGATCTCAGATCTTTCTGGAAAGACAGTGAATGGCCTTGTCAGAAAGCACTTGAAGGTCAGCAGTGCTTGAAGAAGAGATTTGGTGGTTTTTTGTTTTGTTTTATTGTTTGTTTGTTTTTTTGAGACAAGGTTTCTCTGTATAGCCCTGGCTGTCCTGGAACTCACTCTGTAGACCAGGCTGGCCTCGAACTCAGAAATCCGCCTGCCTTTGCCTCCCCAGTGCTGGGATTAAAGTTGTGCGCCACCACTGCCCAGCTTTTTGTTTTGTTCTGTTTTGATTTTTTAGTTAGTTTTAACTTATTTTTATGTGTATGAGTGCCCTAGTTAGGGATACTATTGCTATAAGGAAACACCATGACCGAAAGCAAGCTGGGGAGGAAAGGGTTCATTTGGCTCATGTTTCTACATCATAGTCTGTCACTGAAGGAAGTCAGGACAGGAGCTCATGCAGAGTTGGCACCTGGAGGCAAGAGCTGATGCAGAGGCTATGGAGGGGTGCTGCTTACTGGCTTGCTCCCCATTACTTGTTCAGCCTGCTTTCTTACAGAACTCAGGATTACCAGCCCAGGGGTGGCCCCACCCACAGTGACTGGACCCTCTCCCATCAATCACTAATTTAGAAAATGCCCTGCAGCCAGATTTTGGAGGGGCTTTTCTTAATTGGATTTCCCTCCTTTCAGGTGACTCTAGCTTGTACCAAGCTGATGTAAAACTAGCCAGCACAGTGAGTGTTTCCCTGCATATATGTTTACACATCATAGGTGTCTCTGTGCCCATGCTAGCCAGGAGAGATCCTGTTGGATCCTCTGGAGCTGTAGTTAGAGAGAGTTTGTAAATCACCCTGTGGGTACTGGGAACCAAACCGGGTTCTCTGCAAGGACATTGAATGTTCTTAACCACTGAGTCATCTCTCCAGACTAGCTTTAATTTTTTGTTTGTTTGTTTGTTTGTTTGTGTTTTCAACGCAGGGTTTTTCTCTGTGTAACTCTGGCCATCCTGGAACTTGCCCTGTAGACCAGGCTGGCCTCAAACTCAGAGGTTTGCCCTCCTCTGCCTCCCAAGTGCTGGGATTAGAGGCTTAACTTTAATTATTTTTATTTTAAGTGTTTGGGTGTTTTGCCTGCAGGTATGCATGTGTATCATACGTATTCAGTGCCCACAAAGGCCAAAGAGGGCATTAGATCCTCTGGGATTGGAATTACAGACACTTGTGAGCTGCTGTGTCTGGAAATTGAACCCAGGATCTCTGCAAAAATAGCCAGTGCTCTTAATCATTGAGCATTCTCTTCAGTCTCCCCCTGCCCCCCATTACCTTTGATTTTCCTAAGCATGTTTTCTGCCACTGTTGTGTCTTTTCAGGCTATTGCAGAGCGATCCATCTCAATTCACAAGAATGACGGGGCGGTCTCATTTCAGGTAAAGTTCACTCCATCTCTGCCATGTGAAAGCTCGAGTCTCCACTGGCACCTTGGTTATAGGGACAATAACTCACTGTGTGTGTGCGATCCCTGGGCTGCAGGACCACTCCACCTCCCACCACTAGGCTGCTAGCTCCATCTGCTAACCAAGTTGTGATTCTCTGACCCTGGGAAACCTTGTGAAAGTTCAGTGAAGTAAGATTCCAACCCCGCTCAGCTTAGGTCTCTGGGACCCTCTGCTCTCCATTCACAGCCTGCGCTGTTTCCCACTCAGGCTGGCAGTTCTACACCTGGAAGGACCTGTGCTAAGAGTTGAGAGTGATGTAGAGTTAGAGGCCTTGGATCCCTGCCCAGTCAGCCCAGCTATGAACCATGTGGGTGCCACCTGGCAGTGGCACCTGGCACTTTCCCATGCAACTTGAAAGAGCCACTGAGCTGCGACATGCTTACAGTGACACACACTGGTCCTGTGTGTACAGGACTTTTGATCACTGTGACAATTAGTGGCTGATGGAGTCCACTTCTCAGAAAGGAAAGCTGTTGTTGACTTGAAGATAAGATGCTGTCTCACCTTTGGCTGTCTGCTGACCTCAGCAGAACCCTCACAGATGGGTGGATCTGGTAGAAGTGAAGTTACAGAGCCCAGGCAGGGGGCACAGGTGATCGCCACATGGCTCCAACACTGTCTGTGCTTCAACACTGGCAGAAAGTACTAGAGGCTCACAGGATGAGGACCCCCTGTTTGACCTCTGTTCTGGGGGTCCCAAGGCCAGCTAGCCTTCTGTCTGCTGAGGCCCCTAACTTATTTCTGGGACTGGGGGCTCCAGCTGAGACTGTGAGGACCTCTTTCTTCCTCCCTTCCAGTTCTTCTTTAACATCAGCACCAATGACCAGGAAGGCCTCTACAGCCTTTACTTCCACAAGTGCCCAAGCAGCAAGTTGAAGTCTGGTGATCAGGTCTCATTCAGCCTAAATGTGAGTACCACATGGGACCTCCATAGGGATGCTGTCAGTGTGAGACATCTGCTTCTCCATAAGACTAGGGTGGACTCTGTGAGAAGCGTTCTCTTTTATTTTGCTTTGGTTCTGGTGCTAGCAACGCAGCAGGGCTTTGTGCATCCTGAGAGTACCCATTGCCGGTGAGGGTACGTGAACTGGGTGGATGTGGGGGCTGCTCAGGACCCTGCAGTGGGCAGGGTGTTCCTGCAGAGGACTGGTGGGGTGTGTCCTCTAGCTCAGACAGTAGCAACCTGCTTGTTACAGGCTGGCCCACGTGCTGTCAAGAAGTGAGACAGCTATGAGTGTGTATTCCTGACTAGAGACGGTCCATCTCTAAGAGGGATGCACCTTATGTTGGTTTCAGATTGATATCACGGAGAAGAACCCTGACAGCTACCTCTCTGCCGGGGAGATCCCTCTCCCCAAGTTATATGTTTCCATGGCCTTGTTCTTCTTTCTGTCTGGGACCATCTGGATTCACATCCTGCGGAAACGAAGGTAAGCACTCGAGTGTGTGGAGAGAGGCAAGACTTCATCCTCTTGGATTTTGCCCCTGGGGGAGGTGGCACTGACCAGCCCTGCTCTCTTCCAGGGTGTCTTCCCTGAGACCTAGAGGCTCGGCAGGAGCCTCTGGTGTGAGAGGCTCGGCCTGCTGTGCTGCTGGCTCACTCAGTGTTTTGTTTAGAAAGAGATCCAGATGTTAGAGTAAACACACAAACAGCCAAACACACAGTGTAGCCCTTACAAAGACGCTGAAGCCCGGGATGCCCTGCACAGAGTGTGGTGGGTGGTACCTTAGGAGACACCCATCTTGAGAGGAGTTGGTGGTGATGTCAGTCGTGGCCCAAGTGGAAGCGCAAAGCTTCCAGCTCTGAAGCATCGGCCGAAAGCCTCCCTGGACTTTCTCTGTTGACCGCCAGTGGCGGGGAAAACCCATTTGGAACCCATCTGCCTTTCACCAGGACCCTTGTCCCCAAACCCCGAGGCTCTGACTCTCTTCTCTGTTGTTGAGGGAAGTGGCTGCAGAGGTATGAATTCTGTCTCCCTGCCCAGAAATCTTAGAATAAAATAGTGTAAAACATTTTTACATTAAAAGGCCTTTAGACTTGGGGTGTGCAACAGTGTTACCCCAAACTCACATGATAATTAAGTGCCCCAGACAACTCTCCCTGGAGCACTGGAGCAGAAGCTGAAACCTGTGTCTTGATTGCGCTTTAATGGACACTCAAGAGTCTTGGATATGGGTCCTTTTAAAAGAAGGTTCCATGCTGGCAAGATCATTTAATGGGTAAAAGCACTTGCTGCCTGCCTAATGACCTAAGTTCAGTGCCCTGGTTCCACATGATAGGAAGAAAAAACTGACCTGACTCTGGCAAGTTGTCCTCTGACCTGTGCTGTGCACCACAGCTCTCCCAGGCACACCTGCCTGTGACTCCTGTCTGCCTCTCTTCACTGCGAATCGTTCCTCAGCTACAGCACTGGAGCAGTAATTGCCCTTCTTCCTGCCGAGCCCCTCACATGCTTAGCTCTGCTCTGTGTCTGCACCAGGGTCCTGTGCAGTGAGTACTTGTGGACCCGCTCGCTTGCCCACGCTCCCTGCTTCCTTTTCCTTTACTCAGCAATGGCAGCGTCACTGTCTCGGCTCACTTGGCTAAGGTGGTGGTTAAGTGGGGCTGATCTGTTTTGTGCCAGTCATGTTTTTAACTGTGTGTGGATGTATACATATCCATAAAGGTGTAATTCAAGGCATCCTATGTAACAGCCAGCGTATGCTGGTAGATTGGAAGTGTGTGTTTCACATGGGCCTAGGACCCCAAGGCTGTAGGGGTGTTTAGGACACTCGTTAGGGCCGAGAAGAATGAAACATCTTGTCACATAACTGTACTGAGGCCTAGAGAGTGAAGTGAGAGATAGCCAGTTACCTGACTGAGCCAGGGCTGGAGGCCACGGCTGCCTGCTGGCGCTCGGCTCCTTCAGGTTTCTATGCCATGCACCCCAGAGTGGGGGCAAGCAGTGCTGGGCTGGCCGGTGAGAGCCAGTGCCTGTAGGTGGCTGCTCTCCTAGGCTTGTTGAGGTGGAGCTGTGCCATTTCAGAGAGGAAGGTCATCAGGGCCAAGTCAGAGTCAGAGCCTTTCATTGTCCTAGCATGGGTGTTTAACTGAGGACCGAAGTCAAACTGGCCAGGATGTGAGAGTGGCCTTTCACATTCTGGGTAAAGCCACTGCCCTCCGATAGCAGACTGCTCCAGCATTGACTTCCTCTTTGACCTTCAGTGAGGAGTCACCAGAACAGGAAAGTACCCAGGAGATAAGCAAGAAGCCCAGTGTGTCTCAGGCTGTGACCTGGTCTCATCTCTCTGCGCATGTTCCTCTCCCAACTAACCATCCCTCACTACTTCCTGTCCCTTCCCCACTTCTCTTCAACCACGGAAAGCACCCCAATATGCTGAATATATAGTTTGGGACATTTGTATATTCTCGTGAGTAATGTTTGTGGTTTGTTGTTGTTGTTGTTGTTTGTTTTGTGTATGGTTTTTGTTTGTGGTTTTTTTGGGTTTTTGTTTTGGTTTTTTTTTGTTTTTGGTTTTGGTTTTTCGAGACAGGGTTTCTCTGTGTAGCCCTGGCTGTCCTGGAACTCACTCTGTAGACCAGGCTGGCCTCCAACTCAGATCCACTGCCTCTGCCTCCCAAGTGCTGGGATTAAAGGCGTGCGCCACCACTGCTTTGTGTATGTTTTAAATGTATAGAAGGTGTTGTCTGCAGATACAACTGTTTAAAATCAGTGACACTGCCGGGTGCACAGGTTTAATCCCAGCACTTGAGAGGCAGAGGCAAGTGGATCTCTGTGAGTTCGAGGCCAGCCTGATATACATAGTGAGGACAGTCAGGGCTGTACAGGGAAACTGTCTGGAAAAAATAAATAAATTAGTGACACTTTTTCCATTAGCTGTGCTGCTGTCTGCATCCAGGTGGCTGATTTTAGCCACATCTCTGTGTTCCATGGACTGCAGCCTCGTGGGTTGCCCCTGCAGTCCTTAGACTGCATGCAGATTGCCAGCCACAGTCTCCGTGCTGCTCCAGCCCCTGCAGTCCTTAGACTGCATGCAGATTGCCAGCCACAGTCTCCCTGCTGCTCCAGCCCCTGCAGCCTTTAGACTGCGTGCAAATTGCCAGCCACAGTCTCCGTGCTGCTCCAGCCCCTGCAGTCCTTAGACTGCATGCAGATTGCCAGCCACAGTCTCCCTGCTGCTCCAGCCCCTGCAGCCTTTAGACTGCGTGCAAATTGCCAGCCACAGTCTCCATGCTGCTCCAGCCCCTGCAGCCCTTAGACTGCATGCAGATTGCCAGCCACAGTCTCCCTGCTGCTCCAGCCCCTGCAGCCCTTAGACTGCATGCAGATTGCCAGCCACAGTCTCCGTGCTGCTCCAGCCCCTGCAGTCCTTAGACTGCATGCAGATTGCCAGCCACAGTCTCCCTGCTGCTCCAGCCCCTGCAGTCCTTAGACTGCATGCAGATTGCCAGCCACAGTCTCCCTGCTGCTCCAGCCCCTGCAGCCCTTAGACTGCGTGCAAATTGCCAGCCACAGTCTCCGTGCTGCTCCAGCCCCTGCAGCCCTTAGACTGCATGCAGATTGCCAGCCACAGTCTCCGTGCTGCTCCAGCCCCTGCAGCCCTTAGACTGCATGCAGATTGCCAGCCACAGTCTCCCTTCTACTCCAGCCCCTGCAGCCCTTAGACTGCATGCAGATTGCCAGCCACAGTCTCCCTGCTGCTCCAGCCCCTGCAGTCCTTAGACTGCATGCAGATTGCCAGCCACAGTCTCCCTGCTGCTCCAGCCCCTGCAGCCCTTAGACTGCATGCAGATTGCCAGCCACAGTCTCCCTGCCGCTCCAGCCCCTGCAGTCCTTAGACTGCATGCAGATTGCCAGCCACAGTCTCCCTGCTGCTCCAGCCCCTGCAGCCCTTAGACTGCATGCAGATTGCCAGCCACAGTCTCCCTTCTGCTCTAGCCCCTGCAGCCCTTAGACTGCATGCAGATTGCCAGCCACAGTCTCCCTTCTACTCCAGCCCCTGCAGTCCTTAGACTGCATACAGATTGCCAGCCACAGTCTCCCTGCTGCTCCAGCCCCTGCAGCCCTTAGACTGCATGCAGATTGCCAGCCACAGTCTCTGTGCTGCTCCAGCCCCTGCAGCCCTTAGACTGCATGCAGATTGCCAGCCACAGTCTCCGTGCCGCTCCAGCCCCTGCAGCCCTTAGACTGCATGCAGATTGCCAGCCACAGTCTTCGTGCTGCTCCAGCCCCTGCAACCCTTAGACTGCATGCAGATTGCCAGCCACAGTCTCCCTGCTGCTCCAGCGCTCTGAGCTCTCCTGGGGACCTGTCCTTTGCAAGTTGTCAGATTGCCCACCTCGTGGCTGTGCCACTTTCTACTTTGCCTGGGAGCTGAGCTCTGTCACCATCCTCCCACTACAGCTGGCCTCTTGGTGTGTGCCAGTCTGCTGTGTGTGACCTACTGGGTCACCTGTCTTCTCAGGGTCCCTGCTGGGGACTGTCATTGCAGGCCTATATTGCTTGCATTTGGATCTTCTCATTGTCTAGCTGCTTTTCATGCACAGAAGTCGCCTGTGTTCTAGATCAGTTTCTTGTCTGGCTACACATGCAAGTCTTGTCTCCAGTCATATGGTCCCCAGGCTCGTTAGCAGTGTGTGCTGTTGCCTGAAGGCTTGCACTGTGATGGAGCCCCACCGGCTAATTTCATCTTTGGGGCCATGCTTCTTGGGTTCTAGGGGCCCTTTGTGATTCCGGGTCCCAAGGTATGTTTCATTCACAGCTGAGCTCCTCTGGAATCGCTCTGAAGAAGCAGTGACTCCAGCTCTACTTCCCTCCTCTTCCTCTCCCTCTTCCTCTTCCTTCTCCTCCCCCCTCTTCTTTTTCTTTCTTTCCTTTTTTGGGGGGTTGGGGGGAGTTGGTTTTTCAGGACAAGGTTTCTCTGTAAAACCCTGGCTTCCTGGAACTCCCTCTGTAGACCAAGCTGGCCTCAAACTCAGAAATCCACCTGCCTGTAACCTTGGACTTTTCTACCCATACCCAAGTTCACAAAATAATGACAGAGACTTACTATTTCAGGAATAAATGCCTAGACCCATAGCTTTGGCTTGTCTCCAACTAGCTCATAACTTACCCGTTTATTGTGTTCCTGCCGTGTGGTTGGTTACCTCTCTTTAGTCTCATGCTACAGTCCCCTTCTGTGTTCCAGGGGTACATCTCCCTAGCCCCTAACACACCCCACACCTAACCATCCCAGAGTCCCTCCCTCTGTACACAACCTTCTACCTCGATATTTCCTGTCCAAGCTAATAGGCCAACAGCATTTTATTGACAGGTGATATTTCCATACATTGCACAAGAGATTCTATCTACCTCTGCCTCCCAAGTGCTGGGATTAAAGGTGCGTGCCACCACTGCCCGGCGGCTTTACTTTCTTCTCTATGTAGGTTCCAGATGATTTCTTGCCACTGCAATCACTAAGTGGTCCGTCCCTTCCCACCAACCTGGACTCGCTTTCTCCTCCGTCAAGCTTCTATGTGTGTGGGTCTTCCTTCTGCACTTTGTTATCTGTTGCCTTGCTTTACTCCTCTTGGCGATAAACATTCTGCTCCTGTTTCATGTACTTGTTACTGTGGTATTCCAACATCTTCATGTGTGAGGGTGTGCACATGTCCTGGACTCTTCTCGGTCAGATCTTTGTATACTTTAAGACAGCCTTGAGTTCCTTCCTGCAGGAGTTGGGGTAGACATAGAAGGCAGAATCTAATGTCTGGAGCTCAAGGGCAGCCTAGAGCCTGTGAGAGAGGGTGCGTGTGGAGCTTTATCCACCAGGCTGCTAAGGGAGGAAGGGCATGACGCCAGCCCTTTCTCCTCACTGCCACCACGGCCAGCTCCCAGCTCAGACAGCCTCAGACACATCTCATTTTCTGTCTTCCCTGGGATTTCTTTTTTTTTTTTTTTTTTTTTTGAGACAGAGTTTCTCTGTGTAGCCCTGGCTGTCCTGGAACTCACTTTGTAGACCAGGCTGGCCTCGAACTCAGAAATCCGCCTGCCTCTGCCTCCCAAGTGCTGGGATTAAAGGCGTGCGCCACCACTGCCCGGCTTCCCGGGGATTTCATGTTGTCTTCAGGACTGCCCTTCTCATTCCTTTGTGGCTGACTGACTCAGTGTGGTTTCCAGGGACAAAGTTGGTGTGCTGTGTAGATGTCCATCTTAGCACGTCACAGCAGACATCACACCTGTCTGCATTGCATTAAACTGTGCTAGAAATGCTGTAGGACTCTGTTCTAGTTCCTTTTCTATTTCTGTGATAAGACACCATGACCAAGGCAACTTATAGAAGAGAGAGCTTATTTGAGGCTTTCAGTTTCCGAGAATGAGCCCAGGACCATCATGGTGGGGCATGGCAGCAGGCAGGCATGCACTGTACCTAAGCAGTAGCTGAAGGCTCACATCTTGATCCATAAGTGTGGGGCAAAGAGCCAACTGGGAGTCCTCCAACTAGGTCACACACACCTCCCAATCCTTCCTAAAAAACTGCCATCCAAGCCTTTATCTATACAAGCCTATGGGAGCCGCAGTCATTCAAACCACCACAGACTCATTCCTATGGGCAAAATCTGCTTTGTATTTAAAAAAAAAAATGACTTCATGTTTGTGGTTTGCTCAGATTGTACTTGTTGCTTTCTTAGAAATTTACCTGATGGAGCAGGTGCAGTGGTGCACACACCTTTGCTCCCAGCACTCGGGAGGCAGAGGCAGACAGAGCTCCGTGCATTTGAGACCAGCATGGCCGTAGTGAGTTCCAGGACAGCCGGGACGATGTAGAGAGAGCCTGTCTCGAAAAAAGAAACAAAAGAAAAGAAAACAGGAGAAAAGAAAAGAAAGGAAGTACCCGATACTGTGGCTACCTTTGGGGAAGTGGAAGTTTTTTAATTCTTTCTTCTCTCTTTTTATAGGAATGATGTATTTAAAATTCACTGGTTGATGGCGGCCCTTCCTTTCACCAAGTCTCTCTCCTTGGTGTTCCATGCAGTATGTATTAGCATTTGTGGTCATTGATGAAATATTGGATGTACATGCTTGATTGGGGAAAGAAGTTCAGGGCAGGGTCAGGTGGGAGACGAAGGGTAAGAATGTGCTTTCCATAAAGCCCCTCTGTGCAGAGAGCTGGCCATGAGGCCAGTGTGCTCAGCCTGCATCCCACTTATAGGCCACAGTCTTTCCAGAACGCTGGCTTTATTATTTTATTGTTTTGAGACAGTCTCACACCATAGCCAAGGCTAACCTTGAACTTGTGTGGCCCTGCTGGCTCAGCCTCCTGAATGCTGGGATCATAGGTATCTCTAAGCATATCAAACACTTCTTCCCCCACATCCCTGTTTCTGTCATCTGGAGATGAGTGTGCCCCCTGCTGGGTCATTCCTGAACTTCCTCTGTTTTACTAAGCATTCTTGTTATCTCAGTGAAGTTCAGTGTTAGTAAACCAAATCTTACAAAGATCAGGAGCATAAAAACTGAGTTTAGACTACAGAGATCTGGGGCATATCAAAATGAACTTGCCTATGGGGTCAAGATTGAGGCTTCCCTAATTTAGGGGTCAGAGGTCTATGGGGTATATATAAAGCAAGTGCTAGGTTCTCTTCTTCTACACTTGAAAATGGGGTCATAGAAGAAAGCAAAAATACACCCAGTAATGGAAACAGGACAGAGAAGTTACTTGGCTATTCCCCCTTTGGATTTAAGTTAAAAGATTCTCAGGAGGGCCCTGAGCCACTTTAAAATCTAGATGACTCTTAGAAAATATGTCTGTGCTGGGGCCATTTTTCTGGTCCTGCCAGCAGCCAGCCTCTGAAGTTAAAATGTGCAGCAGCTCTAAGTAAGAGCCAAGCTAAGATTGCTGAAGACAGGTCACTGTACACATTTTCTGACTGACCAGTTGACTGCTGTCTTACTAGGAGCAGCAGGACTTCAAGACAATGTACCTGGCCAAGAATGAGAGTGTTTGCCAGTGTGAATTGAGAATCACACTGGGTATTAGGTTATTGACGCCTCTGCCAACCTTTCTAAGTGTGTGAACACACTCATATGCTTGCTGGTAACTCAGCACGGGGAGGTATTAGACAGTGGGGTGGGTGGGCGCAACCCATTCCTCATCCCAAGGATGAGTCATTTATTGCTGTACCCTGCGCCGAGGTGCATGACACAGCCTTTCTGAAACACAGCTGTTTCATTTCAGATCGACTACCACTACATCTCCTCCCAGGGCTTCCCGATTGAAGGCTGGGCTGTTGTATACTACATAACTCACCTGTAAGTAAGACAGTGGATGGTGGTAATGCCTGCGCCATGAAGGCTTACAAAGACACCAATGGCTAGTCATGGGGTATGGCTCAGTTGAGAGTGTTTGCCAAGCTTTCATGAGTCCCTGGGATCCATCCCCAGAACTGCATAAATCAGGAATGGCGGTGCACACCCATGATCCTAGCACTCAGGACGGGGAGGTGGAGGCAAGAGGATTAGAAGTCCAGGATCATCTTTGGCTGCATTTTGAGTTAAAAGTTTGAGCTAGCTTGGGTTACTCAAAATACATATATGCATGCATGCATACATACATACAAACATATATACATACATACATATGGGGGAGCGGCCTGGAGAGATGGCTCAGTTGCTAAGAGCACTGGCTGCAATTCCAGAGGTCCTGAATTCATTACCCAGCACCTACATGGTGACTCAAAATCATCTATAATGTGAGCCTATGCCCTCTTTTTGTTTGCAGGCATACATGTAGACAGAATACTCATGTACATAAATAAGTCTTAAAAAAAAGAAATGGGGGGCTGGAGAGATGCTCAGTGGCTAAGAGCACTGACTGCTCTTCTGAAGGTCCTGAGTTCAAATCCCAGCAACCACATGGTGGCTCACAACCATCTGTAATGAGATCTGACGCCCTCTTCTGGTGTGTCTGAAGACAGCTACAGTATACTTACATATAATAATAAATAAATCTTTTAAAAAAAGAAAAGAAGAAGAAATGGGGGTTGTAGAGTCATGTAATGAGCTGACAGGGTGACCGATAGGAATGGAGTCTACCGAGCCTGCTGGTACCTGGGAACTGTTCTGTCTTCCAGGCTAAAGGGTGCACTGCTGTTCATCACCATCGCTCTCATTGGCACTGGCTGGGCCTTCATCAAGCACATCCTGTCTGATAAAGACAAGAAGATTTTCATGATTGTCATCCCGCTACAGGTACAGGGACTGTGGCTGCCTTGCAGTCCTCTCTGGCTCTGGGCAAGGCTCAGCTCCAGGCCTCTCTGCAGGGAGTCAGCTCACTCCCTGAACTTGAGCTGGTATTGTGGGCTGCGGATGGGGCTCCTTTTCTGACTGCTGACAGGCCTAGGCTTCAGGTGTGTGCTGGAAGTCCTGGTGGCCCCTTGTCGTCAGGCAGGCCTGGATGCCTAGATTGTGGTTAGAGAGCTGCAGAAAACTGAAGGACGAATGTCACTGTGCTTTCTGCATTGGATGCCTCAAACATCAGTGCTTTGGTTAGTGAGTAGACCCCGGTGTCCTGTCCATCGTATTTTAGAACTGAGTGGCACCAGTGAGTTTTTTCATGCTAGGTGGAGTACAAGAGTGGCCCCATAGGGCCAACATTGATTACATCACCCAGTATTTGGAGGCCATGCTCTGAAGCCTGACCTAATTCACTAGCTCATAGCTCTTGGGGAGAACCCATGGCTTATTTTACACCAGCAGTCTGCAAGATAGCAGAGCCTGGAGCTGAGGCAGGGTCCTGCAGCCAGGTGCAGCTTCCCGCTGTCTGCCCACTGCCCACTGCCGTGCCTTTCTTTGATGACATCAACTTCCGTTTAGACAGCAGCATGGGTGTGACTGGCTGGAGAGGAAGGGAGAGTGAATCGTCTGGGTCATGTCATCTTCGGGGATTGATCGGCTGCTTGGCAGCATTCAGCATGAACTATCACCAGCCAGTGACATAGACCAGTGGGTATAGGTTTTCAATGAGGAAATAATCACTCAGAATGATTTGGAAGAGCCTTATAATGGAGATGGCATTTGGTTGGAATTTTAAGAAAAGGAATGTAGCAGAGGAATACCACAAATACCTGTGTCACTGCCATCACAGGAAACATAAACTGAGTTTTTCTGGTGACCAAAGCACCGTGGCCACCTCTAGGCAGGTGGAGTTCCATAACCTGCCGTGGAGGCCTCAGAGCATGGCCTCAAACATGACATACATACGTGACAGAACCTGAGCTCTCCTTCCAACTGTGGGAATTGCTGGTGGTGGACCTTCTGACAGATTTGGGCTTTTGGTCTGTTGGTTCCTTCCCAGCCTGAGCTGGGGTGTGATGGAGACCTCTGTCCTGCTCAGTCCTTCGAATGGTGAACACACAAGGCCACGTTGAATGCTCCCCTAAGGAAATATGATGTTGGAAACTAAAGATAAGGAAGTTAGTATTTAGACAGTGGGACTGCTCTGGGAGGGGCTTGACCAAAGTCTAAGCAACTTCCTTTCGCCTTGGGGAATACCAGAAAGTTTCTTTCTTTTCTTTTTTTCTTTTTGGTTTTTCGAGACAGGGTTTCTCTGTGTAGCCCCGACTGTCCTGGAACTCACTCTGTAGACTAGGCTGGCCTCGAACTCAGAAATCCACCTGCCTCTGCCTCCCAAGTGTGGGATTAAAGGCGTGTGCCACCACTGCCCGGCTACCACAAAGTTTCTATTCCTCTTCTTCCTCCTCCTCCTCTTCCTTCTTTCCTTTGTTTTTCTTGTGGTGCTTGGCATGAAACCCAGGACCTTGAACAGGCAAGGTAGGCACTCTGCTGAACCCCCACCCCCCCACACACACACCTGAAGCAGGGGAGAGTAACAGGTGTTGAAGAACACCGTGAGGAGTGGCTCAGCACTGCTTCTGGAACAGTCTGTCTTCCACGCAGACGGTGAATTTAGGTCCAAGTGGAATTGGAGTTTGCATTTCTAGACTAGACCAGCAAGTCCATTCATCCTCCTGTCTCCATCCCACTCCGAGCTGAGCTGGGGTTATAATTGTGTTCAGGACACCTGGCTTGTTAAATGGATGCTGGGATCCGATCTCTGATCCTCGTGATTGCTTGGCAAGCACGCTTGACTGCTGTACTCTCTCTCCAGCCCCGACATGCCTCATCTTTATTTCTGCATCATAGCTCATGGTATTCACTAAAAGGAAATACCGCAAATCATAAACTTCCTTGATGCACACTGGGGTCTCATTTAAGTCAGTTGAAAAATTGTCCATAATCTGCTAAGAGCCCAAGGACAGAGCTGAAAACACAAGGCAAAGCCTTAATATGGAATTAGAAATAAGACATGGGAGCAGGTGAGCCTCAGGAGGACCAGTGTCCTGGGCAGTATAGGGACCTGGGCTAGCTGGCCCCTTCGAGGACCCGAGCGGTCTCTGAAATCTGCACTTCTTGCCACTCTGACCTCTGGTCTTGATATCAGCTACTTAGAATTATTGTTCCTGAGGACCAAGCAGTCTCAGGAAGAACTAGGCCTGAGGAGTGTTGGATAAGTGCCACCTATCCAGTAGCTTTTGGGACTGCCTGAGGCTTGGTGGGCTTGCCTTGCCCACTTCTACATGCCACCCCAGACTTGATGATTTCAGGAAACACTAAGCAGGACATCTCCATTTCTGTGGAGGTCCCGATTGCGTAGGCCTGACCTAGGGTCTGGCCTGCTTGCATTGTTGGGTACTGGGGTCTGGGTTATTATAGTCTTCACTGAGTCTGTCCTAGGCTGGGCAGACCTGATCAGACAGTGGGGCTCCTCGGGTGTCTGTTCTTCACATGGTTTCTCTGTAGCAGTTTGAGGGAGCCTTATAAGAAGGCTCGAGGTTCTGCAGATCCCAGCAAGGAGGTTGGGTGGGGGGTGGGGCAGAAGGAATCTATTCCCACTTTGGAAGTCACATGGCAATGTAGGCAGTTCTCAGGCCCAACAGGCTCAGTGGCCAGCAAGTTAGGAGGCAAGGTTCTCCAGGAGCTTATAGGTCTGACAGTATTGCTGCAGCCATAGTCCCAGCACAGGTGATGTGAGGTGACATCCCACTGGGCCACTGTCATAACAGCACTCATGCTTTGGGTCTCATGCCTGTAGGTCCTGGCAAACGTGGCCTACATCATCATAGAGTCCACCGAGGAAGGCACGACCGAGTACGGCCTGTGGAAAGACTCTCTGTTCCTGGTTGACTTGCTGTGTTGCGGCGCCATCCTCTTCCCAGTGGTGTGGTAAGCAACCTTAGAACAGTGTGTGTAGAGTCACAGGGTAGCTTTTTGCATAAGACTGCCCTGTGGACCCCAGGCTGCCCCAGATCACTAGCTCAGGGTGGGATTCTGGGACTCCAATACCACAGGCCTTTGCTATTGAGAGTTACCCAAGGGACTCCTTAGAGCTGGTCTGGACCACAGGCCTCAGGGCCCAGTGGTCATGTCAAATGTCAGCCAGAGTTTGATAAGGGCTGAGTAGGAGAATCCTTTTTCTTGCCAGTTTAGATGGAAAATGAGAACATACGCTCACATAAACTAATGGTAGTTCTCAGGACACCTGGGTTTTGGGCTCTAGAGAATAGCTTGCTTTGATCCAGAAATGGCAGGCTTCAGGCGTGTGCTTTGATTATACATTAAAGGTGTCATTGCCGTGCTCTGTGAAAGAGAGAAAGGCCTTGTGAAGTCCTGGCAGAGAGGTGCAGGTTGCTGCTTTAGTGCAGTCATGTAGACAGAACGGGCTGGTGACGGCACATCTCCCGCTCACCCTTGGTATCTGGCCATTGCTTCTCCAGTGTTGTTCATGCTGAGTTAATTGAGGAGTGAGATGCGGTCTTTGGCAACGCTCATGCCTGTACGTCAGTGCTTTCTAGAATCCTAAGGTTGTCTGGTGTATTGTCCAGCCACTCTGATTTTTCATGGTTCTAGGTAGAGTCACCCTCCCAGCTGCTGCCAGAGTAGAGGAGAGCTAGGAGGGCTGGGCTGAGGCCCGGGTGGCAAAGTACTTGCCTCCTAGTGCTTGAAGCCACGGATTCCTTCCCCCAGCACAACATAAACATGGCAGGGTGGTGCATCTGGAATTTCAGCATGGAGGAAGTCAAGGCAAAAGGACCGTAAGTTCAAGATCATCCTATGCTACACAACAATTTTGAGACCAGCCTGGGCTACATGAGATCCTGTCCCAAAAAAGAAACTGGGTGCTGCCTTTGAGTCCCCTGAGTCACAAGGAGGGGTTAGGCAACTACCATAGTAGTTGCTGGCACATAACTGGGACCACCTGCCCATTGCAGACGGCCCTAAAAATAAAAGAAATGGGGTAAGACCATTACCATGCAGTCGCCAGCTGCACTGCCGTCCTGCCATAACAGGCAGCTCGGACATCTACCCAGAGTTGTCAGTGCTATCACTGGGTAGTAAAGACCTTGTTGGGAGCAGGAGTTAAGTCCTGCCCCTAACATCTGCAGTTGTTGAAACACTGAAGTACAAGCTGAGTATTTTCTCACTTTTCTACTGCTATGATAAGCTACCATGACCAAAGCAATGTATAGAAGAGAGAGATTATTTGGGAGTTATGGTTTCAGAGAGTTAAAGTCCATGACCATCATGGCTGGGAGCATGGCAGCAGGCAAGCAGGCATGGCACAGGAACAGTAGCTGAGACCTCAAAGTAGAAAGCAGAGAGCGCTAACTCACCCTTAAAGCCTATGTGATGGTTTGGATATGGTTGGCCCAGAGTGGCACTATTGGGAGGTATGGCCTTGTTGGAGGAACTGTATCACTTTGTGGGTGGGCTTAAGACCCTCTTCCTAGCTGCCTGGAAGCCAATCTTCTCCTGACTGGCTTTGGATCAAGGTGTAGAACTCTCAGCTCCTTCTCCAGCACCATGTCTGCCTGGACGCTGCCGTGCTTCCTGCCTTAATGACAGTGGACTAAATCTCTGAACCTGTAAGCCAGCCCCAATTAAATGTTGTTCTTTATAAGAGTTGCCTCAGTCATGGTATGTTTTCACAGCAATGAAACCCAAAACTAAGACAGCCTACCTCCAGTGACACACCCGCTTCAAGAAGGCCTTACCCCCTAATCCTTCCCAAACAGTTCCACCAGCTGGAGACACAGCATTCAAGTATATGAGTCTATGGGTGGCATTTTCATCCAAACCACTGTAAGCATAGAGCCACCAGTGGTCATTTCTTATCACTTGATCCAGCACTGAGCAGCTGCCTAATGACAAGATCCCTCATGGTGCACATCCTGAAAATTGCTGCAAGAGATGAAATTTTAATAAATATAGAAGAAACAGCATCAGTGGGTCAGTGAGATGGAGTTTTCTCCCTGGACCCACATGGGGAAAGGAGAAAACCAATACCAGCAAGTTGTCCTCTGCCTTCCACATGTGTGCATGTGCACACACGTACACACTGATTTAAACACAAATAAATAGCACTATTAAATTTTTGAAATGCTTGATTCAGCACTATCGTAAATCACCTTTATGCTAATAGCATTGATGTGTTCTTTTCTCATGAAGTTGGGGGAGTACCGGGGTATTTTACTGAGGCTTCAGAAGTGGTTTATCTATAGATAAGAGGGTCAGCATTAGAGCAGGAGCCCTGCCTACGGATCCCTGACTCACTTCCCTTGCACGTCCTTGTCTGTCTGCTCAATGCAGGCTTTCCCCTGTGACTGTGAGCTGTGCCGACAGCTCCAAGTCTTTCTTATTTTATGTCTTGTTCTTTGAGCAGGAATTCACTGTGGAGTTCTGTCCGGTCTGATACTTACTATTAGCCCAGGGTGGTCTTGAACTCTCAGCAGGTCTCCTGTGTCAGCCTCCTGAGTGCAGGGATTGTAGGCCTGCGCCACAGTGCCTCTCTTCAAGGCGTCTTTAATAATGTTAATGCCCCTGCCTGGACCATAATGATGGTGATTAATTATCATAGGAACCTGGCCTTTTCCAGGTCTGGGAATCTTCCCAAGTGCAGTGAGCCCATAGAAGCCCCAGATGTTCCCAGCTTCTGGGAAGCAGCAGTGACTCTCTCTTGGGTCCTGTCCCTGCCTGGCAGTGCTGCTCAGTGCTGCTTGTCGTCTGAGGGACAGGGGAGTTTGAAAATGAGAGCAGAATTAAGTGATGGTGTTTCTCTCACCCTCCTGCTGGCCCTGGTTCTGCCAGCAGAGGGCATCTTCCCTCAGCCTGAGCGCCATAAATGGCCAAGTGTGGACCGACACAGGTCTCTTGTTTTAAGGAGGGGGCTGTCTAGTCATCTGGTCCAAATCCTTGGGTTTATAATGGGGCTCGGATCCCAAGCTACTAGAGCCATAAATAGAAGAGAATGCAGGCCACCCACTAACTTTTGTCTCCACATGGTTATTTTTAGGTCAATCAGGCATTTACAAGAAGCCTCCGCCACAGATGGAAAAGGCAAGTGTCTGCTGCCCCCTATGCTCCTCGGGCTGCACTGACATTCACCTTGCGACAACTGGGATGGGATCGGGGACCTGATAGGCAGGGTTGGGACTCACTCTGTGGGGGCAGCAGGTGCTGAGTTACAGGGAGGCCTGGGGCAACAGCTGTGTGTCACTTCTGCTGACCATTGTGATTGTGATCTTTACTTATATTTTTAATTACTAAAAAAAAATTGTTTGGTTTTGTTTTCAAGACAGGGTTTCTCTGTCCTAGAGCTCACTCTGTAGATCAGGCTGGCCTCCAACTCAGAGATCCATCTGCCTGCTGAGATTAAAGGCATGCACTACTATGCCTGGTCCAAGATCATCACCTTTCAGAACCAAATCCAATAGAGAATCTTGTCTCAGGAGGGACTGTTGGGGTCTGGGAAAGGTCAAAGAGTGGGAGTCCTGGGTCTAGAGGTGTGGTGGCAGTGTGCAGCTTCCTTCTGCCTACTGCAGCACAATGCATGCCCGTGTTTCTCTGAAGTGAGAGACTCAGGCCAATAAGCCTCTGCATTGCCTGGTGTCCAGCACTGTGCTCGAATGACTGCAGGCAAACTTACCTTTCCACCTGTGCCGAGATGCACAGCAGAGATGACCCGTGTGCTTCTGGTCTACACCAGTCTGCTGACTGGCCCACGGGGCGGAGGAACAAAAGCTCTTGGAACACATGAAGTTGCTCCCCCAGTACTTCATCACTGGGCAGTTATTCTTGTTAGAAAATATGGATTCATTGTAGACAATATGGAAAACATACTAGCTTTAAATCATTTCATAGGCTTGATAACTTATATCACTTTATTTTACTTTGGGGATTGTTTGGTATTTTTGGTGTTGAGATGAAGTACAATGTGTACATTACCACTAAGCTGCCCTCCCATGCCCCCTGCCATGTCCATGGGGTTTATTGAATTGAATGACTCCTGGCTTCGAGGATTCAGTTCTCTTCAAGACCTGACTATGCTCACTGGGTATTTATGTTCTGTTCAGCTTGGGCACAGAATAGCCCATATGCTGTCCATGCTTCTGCCACGCTGGGCGGCCCTGTATAGGAGAACCCAGTGACCTCCACAGGTGCTCAGGCCCAGCTTCTATTCTCTCTAGTGCCGAGATACAGCCTTTCTGTCATGTGTTTCTCTTCTTTCCTTCCAAGGACTTTGACACCCCCCACCCCACCCCCATCACCCCCTCAGCAGCTGGAGTTCAGGCAGTTTGGGCAGCAAGCCTGTGACTTCTAAGACCTTGCCACCCCCTGCAGTGGGTAGAAGAGAACATAAGGAAGCGCCTGGTCAGGGAGAAAGCCTGCCTGGCTATGTTCAGGAGTGTTCTGAGCCTGTTGTTGTCAGTGTCTATACAATATATTAAAAGGTGACATTGCTTTTATAACTTAATGCATAGAGGTTTTTCTCAATGTATTAAGATGAACGTTTTATTCATTGGTTTCATGTGCACATTGTTCTGCCTGCATATAGTCTGTATACCATATGAGTAACTCAGACAGTTGTGAACCACTGTGTGGGTCCTGTGGGGAAGCGGCCAGTGCTCAGAGCTGCTGAGCCACCTCTCCAGCCCTGATACCTTTTTGTGTTTTTGTTTGTTTTTTGAGTCCAGTCTCACTAGATGGCACTGGTTGTCCTGGAGGTCACAGAGATCCTCCTGTCTCAAGTTACATTTCTTCCTGCATGTTTTGGTGTTTCTAAATTAAGATTCTGTAGGCAGTGCTCCCCAGGCGGGACGCTCTGCCTGATTGTCCCCCAGGCTTTGTGCCCCCCTGGTGATGGCCTTTGCTTTTTTTTTTTTAACCATCTTTTGCTGCTTGTCATTCTAGCCTCTGCCCATTTTGCTGTCCTCACTTTGTCCTCCATGTTGTCCTGGGTGTGACTGGACATTGGTCTGTGATGATTCATCCACAGTGCTCTTAGTTAAGGATGGCTAGAAAGAGCTTAGCCTTAGGTGACAGCACGGCAGGTCCCGCAGTGAGGACAGTCTGAAGAAAAGTTCTTTTTATCTAACCTAGTGCATCTCAACCTTCTTCACGCTGCCTCTCCTTAATACAGTTCCTCATGTCGTGGTGGCCCCAACCATAAAGTTAGTTTGTTGCTACTTTATAACAGTAATTTTGCTACTGTTATGAATTATAATGTAAATGTTTGTGTTTTCAGATGGTCTTAGGTGACCCCTGTGAAAGGGTCATTTAACCCTCAACAGGGTCAGGACTTACAGCTTGAGAACTGTTGGTATAGATCAAGATCAGACGAGGTTGTTCTTATGTCTTCCACTGGGTGGCAGTATGTTACTTCTGTATTTGTAAAAGCGATCTTGCATCCCAACCTAGGAGTTACATACACCCTTATAGAACCCCTTGTCCAGAAGAAAGGCGAGTGACAGAATGGGGGAGTTTTCTCTACAGGGTGTTTTTGAGCTGACCCATAAGTGTGCACTTTGCTCTGGTCTCTGAAAAACAACTTCCAGAGTCAAAGAAGCCATGTTCCCAAAGAGGAAGTTCCCTCGGGGAAACACGGGGACCAGCGTCCTGGGCTAGCAGGCCAGGGTCAGTGCCACCACAGTATGGCCCTGCCTACAGGGCGGGTACTGGGTCCTCGTATGTGTTGGGTCCAACAGTCCTTTGGCCACTCTCCGTGGGTCTTGCCTGTCTTAGAGGCAGCCACCTACGGACGGGGAGGTCTGTGGAGGGTGTGGAGGCAGGGGGTCAGTCAGCCGGAGCCTGGTGCTCCGCTTCCTCTTCTCAGCTCTTCACCCATCGCCTTGTCCCTGGCCTTCATCCTGACTCGGACTTGTGTGGCGCGGTTAGGCTGAGCAGGCAGGGAAATGCTGCTGTGCTGCTTTGGGAGAGTGCTGGTTGGGCTCATGTGTACCCCTTGTCTCTGGAGTCCCTTTGGCTGAACTTGAAGAAGCACAGAGGGAAGCGTTGAGAGCAGCTGCCTGAGCCTGCCCTTTTCCTTCCCACCACATGCCAAAGCTTCTCAGTCTTCGAGGCACCTGGGTGAGTCTTGTAGGACAGTGTGCGGTGGCTCAGTGCTCCAGCCTCCAGCCAAGATCTGCTGGCTGCTTGACCCTGGACCTGCAGGATTCTTCCTCTCTCCACCTCTGTCTCTGGGGTCCTGGCTTTACGGCACTAGCTTGGGTATGCTGATGACTTGATTGACGGGCCCTACCACTATCATCCTTTTTTGCCTTTTGTTCCGGAGAGAAAGGCAGGAGAAGTATTCTAAAGAGCCTTCTCTTTTACATCCATTCAGAAACATTCGGTGATGAGAGAGCTTCAGGCTGGTGGAGGCATGTCCTCATTCCGAGCGGCCTCTCCATAGCACGTGGCTTTAACGGTGTCTTGGGGCTCTCTGGGTCACAAAGAACAGCATTTAATTGGGGGCTTGCTTACAGTTTCATCATGGCAAGGAACATGGTGGCAGGCACGGCAGCATGGTGCTGGAGAACTACATTCTGATCTACAGAGAGAGAGAGAGAGAGAGAGAGAAGAGTCTAGTCTAGGCCTGGCATGGGCTTTGAGAACCTGACGGTCCTCCCACCAGTGGCACGCTTCCTCCACCAAGGTGGCATCGATAGGAGCCTATGGGGCCATTCTCACTCACACCACCACAGGCAGCTCTTTGCTCAGAGTGCCTCACTGGGGGGGGGGGGTCCCAGAACAGTCACTGTCAGCTTTATGTGGCCTGTAGCCTGTGACGTCTCCCTCTCACTGTGCGCTGCCCCTCCCCAGGGTCGAGGCTCATAGCATCTGCTCTGCGCGTTTCTGCTGCGGTGCTGAAGCACACACGCAGCAGTAAACTTGAACTGTAGTTGAGCGTCCAGTTGTGTTCCGCACTCAGTTCCCATGTCAGCACTGTCCATCGCCAGCTCTCTAAGTTCCCAAGCTGAAACTGTGCCCCCCACCACTCTTTTCACCCTGGCTCCTGACGGAGTGCCCCCCCCCACGCACCTTCTGCCCTTATGACTTTAGCTGCTCCAGGACCCCATACTAGTGGTATTTGTGTTTTTTGGGTCCAGCTTGTTCTACTCAGCAAAATGTCCTGAAGTTGGCCCATGTTGCCAGGCCTGAAGTTCCTGGGTTTTTAATGCTGGACGATATTGCATGCTGTGTGTGAGCAGTTTCCTCACCATCCTTGTGTCAAGGGTCGCTTGCGTGTGATGGACAGCGCTGCTATGAACTTGGGTGCACACACACACACACACACACACACACACACACACACACACACGCGCATTCTGAGCTGGATGAGCTGCACAGGGAGGCCTGGAATATCAGCCGTGCTCCACTTCTGCTGGCCGTTGGGATTGTGGTCTTTAACTTTTTTGGTTGTTTGTTTGTTTTTCGAGACAGGGTTTTTCTGTGTAGCCCTGGCTGTCCTGGAACTCACTCTGTAGACCAGGCTGACCTCGAACTCAGAAATCCTCCTGCCTCTGCCTCCCAAGTGCTGGGATTAAAAGTGTGCGCCACCACTGCCCAGCAGGGATTGTGGTCTTAACACACGCTGTTCAGATCTACTGTGTTGTAACTGCTTAAAATTGGCATTTCTGAACCTCACTGTGCCCCTGTGTCTGTCTGCCAGTGTTGGGGCCAGTGTACAATTCTTGCCAGGATTCCGTGTTGGATCCCAACTCTCCGTCTCATCACCAGCACCTTCATCTCTAGGGTTTTTGGTGTGTCAGCAGTTGGACAGCAGCTCTCCGTGTTCAGCACTCACCCACTCAGAGAGTTTACATCCACAGCCTGTTGGCCATATGTTTTAGTTTCCTCCTGTCGCTGTGAAAAAATATCCTGGAGAAAAGCATTTAGGGTAGAAAGAAAATATAGGTTTACAGTTCCACGTTATAGTCCATTACTGGGGAGAGTCAAGGCAGGAACGTAAAACACATTCACATTAAAGAGCAGAAAGAATTAACACATAGGTTCTTGTTTGCTCACTCTCAGCTAACTTTCTCCTCTCTTACACTGTTCTGTACCTCCTGCCTAGGGAATGGTTCCTCCTAGAGTGGCTGGGACTTCTACATCAACTATCAGTCAAGAGACAATCGTCCGCAGGCCAACCTGATCTAGACAATTCCCCACTGATTCTTCCCAGGTATCAATCACCCACAACAGATGGCTGAACCTGTCAACTATGTGAGATTTAGAATCACCATGGAAACAAGTCTCAGGGCATATCCCTGAGAGATTAGCTACATAAAGTTAATTGAGATGGGAAGACCCTCCCTCTCTGGGCAGGGGTTCCAGATTGCATAAAAAAGAGAAAGCAAGCCGAGCACCAGCATCATCTCTCTCTCTGCATCTTGACTTCAGAAACAGTGTCACCAGTGGCCTGCCACCATGCCTTGCCTCCTGTGGTGGACCGAGCTTAGCCTGGAGTGGTGACTTTTGTCAGGGGCTTTGTTGCAGCAATGAGACAAGTACCTACAGCATTCTAGTGAGTGTGCAGTGCTGTTTCAGAACCTTCCTCATGTGCATATCTCAGGATTAGTGATGACACTCCTATTTCCAGGAGTCTTTTGATCATTAGTATATCTTCTTTGGAAAGATGTCACTTCAAGTCATTTGCTTATGTTTTCAGTGGACTGTGCTGTGTTTTGGACAATGGGTGGGAGTCAGTTCTCTCCTACCATGTAAGTCATGGGCATTGAACTCAGGTCATCAGGCTTGGCTGCACCTGTGCCCACCGAGCCATCTTGCTCGCCAGAATACTGTTAAAAGCTTGCCTGAGACCCCCCTTGAATGCCTTTCCCATCTTTATCACCCCCTTGGTATGGCTGCTTCCATTTTGAGTTATGTGTCAGAAGGTGCAGTGTCAGACTGAGGGAGCCCCAGATCTAAGAGCTGCAGAACCTTTCTTTCTTTAGAGTTCTGATCTTGTGCTGCACAGCTCGAGGCTGTGTGTGGGTCTATTGTTGTTCCAGGGTCTTGTGGATTCCCTAGACAGGTTGTTGCCCTTGCACCCGTGGGCAGCCTGTGTATTCTGCACATGTGTCGCGGAGAGCACAGTGGCTGCGATTCAGGGACTCTCCTGCTGACAGCAGAGGGAGTTCAGTGACCATAGGTGCTGCTGGAGTGCATGCATACCGCAGGGGTGGGGTATGCACATAAGTGCAGATGCCCCTGGAGCTAAAAAGATAAGGTGATGTTGCTGCCTAATGTGGGTGCTGGGAACTACATCCTTGGCAGGAGCAATGTGCTCTTGGTGGCTGAGTGGCTTCCCCAGCTCTCACACTGCTAGCCTAACTTTTTTTAAAAAAAAAAGAAACAGGATCTCCTAACGCCCAGGCTAGCATTGACTCAACTATATAGTCAAGACTGACCTTGAACTTCTAGAAGATCCTTCTAACCTTTGATGCATTCCATGTGCTGGGATTATATACATGTACTACCACACCCATTTTTATGGGTGCTAAGGACCAAACCCAGGGCTTTGTGCATACTAGACAACCTTAACAACTCAGCTATATCCCCATGTTTTTGTAAATAGAATTGTACTTGACGGTAGCCATGACTGTTGATGGCTTGCTGTACCTGCAGTGGCAGAGCTGAGTAGCTGCAGAGGTTCTTTAGATCTACCGAGTCTGTCATCTGCTGCCCTGCCCCCCCAGCTACCTAGACATAAGAGATGTCATGTCTCAGACCACATATGGCGTGTCCTGGTAATGACTGGTAGTTGAGCATAAGCCATGGCCGCTTTCAGGTGGTCACTTGGTGGCCAGAGCTGTGCCTAACCCTAACCCTCTTTAAGCCTTGGGATGCTCTGCTGTTTTACCTAGCCTGCAATGTGGAGACTCAGTACTTTTCTTTAACCAGTTACTGTCTCGTGGGAGGATTCTGTACTTTTCCTTAACTAGTTAAGCTCTTGGGGTTGAGGGTGGGACAACACTCTGTTCTTCTTAACCAGACATTCTCGAACAAGGAACGGCTCTGGCTTTAGGGGTTCTAAGCATGATCTTCCCCGGCTCCTTCACTTTAGTGTCTCTGACAGGCTTGTCCAGCCTCAGTTTTCACTTCCCAAGTAGGAGCCACGATGCTCTGGTCAGAGAGTAAGAGCTGTTGCCAGAGGAAGCCCTCAGGAGAAGAGGGGCCTCCCCATCACACTTGTTGATGAGTCCCCTCCCTGCTGTTGGACAGCCCGGGACCTAGGTGCAGCCTGGCAGACTCTGCCCTACCTTTGTATGCACTGCCGCTCAGCACCGACTGTTGGAACCCTCCCACCTACAGCAGGGTGTTTAAGAGAGAAGACTCAAAGAAGTGAATCCCTTGATCGAAACACAGAGCCTTGTTACCTTCGTTTTGTCCCCTTGTCACTAAGGACATCAGAGGTCTGGAGCTGGTCCCCTGGGTGCTCAGAGCCTCCTGCAGAGACCTTCTTTTCCAGTGCTGTCTGGGAGCACTGGAATGTGCCTGTCTCTCCTGTGGCACACAGTGGTGCCCAGAAAAGCTTCAGAGGGTTCTGCCCTCATCTCAGACCACCTCACATGCAGCAATTGTCTCACAGTGTCTGCCAATGCCCCCCACAGGGCTCCTGGGCAGCTGGGACTTCCACATGCTCTCCAAGGGTTCAGGACTCTAGAAAAATCTCAAGCATAGCTCAGAGGGAGTGATTGAATATGTCATAACATCGGTTTAAAACAAGCATATTAATATATGTTATTCACCAAAAACTGTTTTTGTTTTCTACCTCAGACGCACCACTCAAAATTTCTGAATTGTTACCAACCCGTATCTTCCAACATTATGAAATAACTAATCTCTTACTTAATGAGTAATCCCATTCCAAGGTCATGCAGGACACAATCCAGAGCCTGGGGGCTTCTCACAGCACAGGCTGAGATGCACTGCTTCATTAAGTATCAGGAACTCAGTGCGCACACTTTATGGTAGCTGCCTCCTAATAGCCTGCTGCTGGCGTGTCTCTGGAGAGTCTCACCTGCATTGGTAGCCTGTGTTATCAAGCAAGCAGGAATGTGGCCTTCGTCCTAGCTCACTGCTGGTTGTGTCTGTCTTGGAGACCTGGGGGTGAATGACATGTGCTCAAGCTTAGCTTCAGCCTCTACTGAAGTGTCCATCTGATGAGCTCATGAGCTTCTGCTGTGCACTGTGTGCAGGAGAAAACAAATGCCGACAGCCAGTTTGGACCGGCCCTTTGGGCCCCTCCTTGAGCAGCGCTGATGATGAGCTCTGGAGTCAGAGGCAAGGAGGAAGAGGAAAGGAGCACGGGCTTCCCCTGCCCGGTGGTCTTTGGGCTTTTTAATTAATTAATTTATTTTTTGAGGCAAGTTGCTTGTCCTGAACTTCTAGACTCTAGATTTCCCCCTCAGACTCCTAAGAAACTGGGGCCTCTGCATGCCTGAGCCACCTGTCCCGCTGGCCTACTTTCATTTGTGTCACTGACAGTATGGTCTGGCGCAGAACAAGATGCATAACCCTTGTGGTTTAGCTCATTTACCTTTGACATCTCTTGGACAGAAAGTCAGAAGATGGGGCTTGCCTCTCTCTTACGTGGCGTGTAGGTGGAGAGAACTAGATGCTGAGCCTGCCATTCCTTGTCCCAGGCAGCACTGACAGTGTGCCTTTCTATTCCGAGGAGCCTGTGAATGAAGCAGAAGAAACAACAGTGCCTGTATCACTCCATAGACAGTGACAGTCAAGGTGGTCCTTACTGGTTTTGGATAGTTTCAAAACTATCAAAGGAAGTGAGCTGGGGGGCAGGTCTGATCTGTCTCTAGCCTTCATGGGAGTTTTGTTTTAAGATTTGAAAAAAGTTATTTCTATATATTGGGAGTTGGGGTGTGGTATGCACATGCATGCAGAGCCTGAGGGCCAGAAGATGGGCTCAAGTCTCCTGGAATTAGAGTTGCAGGCAGTTGTGAGCGAACTGATATAGGTACTGGCAGCCAAGCTTGAGGCCTCTGCAAGAGCAGCATACACACTTCTTCTCTTTTTTTTAAGACACTTTTTTTAAGATTTATTTATTCTATGTAAATATACTGTAGCTGTCTTCAGACAGTCCAGAAGAGGACGTCAGATCTCATTACAGATGGTTGTGAGCCACCTTGTGGTTGCTGGGATTTGAACTCAGGACCTTGGGAAGAACAGTTAGTGATCTTAACCGCTGAGCCATCTCTCCAGCCCCCGCAGCATACACGCTTAACAGCAGGGCCACCTTCCCACCTGCCTTTTGGAAATAACTTGGTTTTTTGTTTATTTTTTAAAGATGTATTTATTTATGTATATACTCATATACATACGAGTACACTGTAGCTGTATAGATAGTAGTGAGCCATCATGTGGTTGCTGGGAATTGAACTCAAGACCTTTGCTCGTTCCGGCCCAAACATTTATTTATTTTTAGACATAATTGCACTGTTGCTGTACATACCAGACACACTAGAAGAAGGCGTCAGATCTCATTACAGATGGTTGTGAGCCACCATGTGATTGCTGGAATTTGAACTCAACGTTCGGAAGAGCAGTCAGTGCTCTTAACCACTGAGCCATCTCACCTTCCCCTCATATTGTTTATTTTTAAAAAACTTTTTTCATTGTGTGTATGTGTGTGTGGGTACATACATGAGCACATATGTGGCATGTGCTTGAGTAGTTGTGAAGGTCAGCAGATGCCTTTCTTGAATATATCCTTTTTTCCTATGTAGGTCCCAGAGATGGAGTCAGATTGTCTAGTTTGGCAGCAATCACCTTTACCTGCTGAGCCATCTTACTGGCCCTTAATTTTTATTTTATTTTATTATTTGTGTGTGTGCATACATGTTCATGAATAAGCAGCAGAGTGGGGGAGCGTGGGAGCCGTAGAGCTCCTGTTGGAGGTCATGGGGCACTATAAAGGAGTTGAGTTTTATCTTATTCCAGGGGATCTGAGGACTAAACTCTGGCCACCTTTTACCTCCTGAGCCTTCTTGCCAGTCCCCAGCCAAGGATTGCTTGGTGTGGCGCGCTGTGGGGTTTTCTCTGGGGTTATGGGCAGCCCCCCAGCAGCCTGCTGAGAAGTGACTCCTGCTCCCCTCCCGAGGCGCTGTCACCTTGACTGGGTAGGAGGTGGCAGTCTGGGGAAGGGCAGCAGCACCTCCATGTGCATTGGCAGGAAGAAGGAAGTGCAGCTCCTCTGGGGCGGGAGAAGAGTGCCTGTGCCCTCCCGGGGCTCCAGCAGCCACGGAGCTGGAGCCATGATGCTTATCCCCTCCCAGCTGGGCTGGGCTAGATCCCAGAAGAATCCTTCAGTTTATGCCAGGTGGTAGTGCACTCCATTAATCCCAACACAGGCAGAGGCAGGCAGATCTCTAGGTTCAGAGGACAGCCAGGGCTACACAGAGAAACCCTGTCTTAAAAACAAGCAAAATACTTCAACTGATGAAGCTCTGGCCCACTCTGGTGTTCACTGAACAGGATCCTCTACCCTGCAGAGGCTTCTGTCCAGATGAGGAACAGGGCCAGGAGAAGGCTGCATGGGCTAGGGGCAAGCATGTGGAGTTCCAGAGGGTGACTGAGGGCCCCTGGCTCCAGTCATAGTGTTTTCCTTCTTGCCTGCTCATTCTTTGACCGTATTTGCTGCTCCAGCGTGGCATAGTCAGAAATAGCCAGCCTAGTCTCGGCAAGCTCGCACTCCCATGAGAGCCCAGCTCCCTGTGGTTCAGGGAGCAGCAAGCTGTCAGCTTCCTGGACTCCTGGGAAGTCCTTGGGGGGAAGAAAGGGAAGCTTGAGACTCCAGGCTGCGACCTGCCGGCTGCTTCCTCCTGGTGCTGGGAGGCTTCCCTTTG
Source organism: Tokudaia tokunoshimensis (assembly GCA_036184795.1). Taxonomy (NCBI): domain Eukaryota; kingdom Metazoa; phylum Chordata; class Mammalia; order Rodentia; family Muridae; genus Tokudaia; species Tokudaia tokunoshimensis. The sequence continues at coordinate 4,604,520 of BTHU01000004.1, forward strand.
TGACTGCTCCTCGGTTCCATGTGGCAGGCAGCGCTGTGTCCAGGAGACCCTGGGCATGCTGGTAGGCCCAGGTTCACACTGGTTCCAGTATTACTAGAGTCTGACTTTGTACCAGTCATAGTGGCCACCTTCGATGAAGACCAGCCCCATATAAACTGACAGGATTCTGATAAATATTATAAGGACATCCAGGTGCTAAGTGAGAGCCATTTGCTGCCTGTCTGACCCGCTGGCTATCCCAGTAACCCTAAGGCTAGATATTATTGTTCCTGCCTCAACAGACGAACCAAGAGGGTAGGCGATCTGCTTACTGTCACATGTGTAACAGGCAGCAGAACTAAGGTTTGGACCCTGGCCTCACAGCTGCACTGGGCCTGCACTGTTGAGTGTTCTCCTTTTCTCTTTCAACTCCAATACATGCTTGTAGGGCAGAGTGTGTCGGGGATGGCCAGAAAGAACTAATCAGCAGGACTGTAGCTCTGGACTGGGGTCGATACCCCCACCTGTCCGCCCCCCAGGCAGGAAAACCCAGCCAGGGGCCTGATAGACTTCTTCCCTGCCAGCCGCAGTGCTAAGTAATACCATGGCATTAGCAATGATGTTACCATGATTTAGGAAATGGCCTAGAGCTCTTCACATTCTCCAACACCCATTGTCATCCCTAGGAGTGCTGGGCAGCATGGCGCTGTTCTGTGGTGGACCCTTCTGGTATGAGGGCATGAGGCACACTGACTCAATTACAGAGCCGCTTGTAGCCTGGAGGTATGACATGGCCTGTGGTGCTAGGGGGTGCCCATGTGTCACTTTCTGCTCTTACTCCCCATAACTAGCCCACTAAGACCCTCAGACCTGTGAGACCTCAGCCCCTCCTCAGGTGCTGGCTGCCTCCTCATTTCCTTCATGGTTCCTTGTAGGACTCCTTAGTCTCTGCCCTTGTCAAGCAGCCACAGTATCTGGTGAACATGCTGCTTGCTGCCCAGACCTTAGTAACAGCCCCAGAGTCCCATGGGCTCTTACTGCTGGTTTTCTTTGTTAAAACTCCCTGAGGCCCTTAGAATCAGTAAGGACAAGTTCACAGTCTTGTTTTTTCACCTTGCTTTACTCTCTGTCTATCCCTGTCACCAGCCTCCCCAAGGTCCAGCATGCTGAGCCCTCTCTGGCCTGTCCATGAGGCTTTCCCACAGGAAGGGAGAGAGTTAGTGGTCGCCCGGATGACAGGCTGTAGTACCCTCCAGCTTTGGCCTACTCTGCTGCAGAGTGTGGTGAGAGCAGGCCCTGCCAAGGAAGCAGGAGAGGGAGGGCTGTGCATGTGGGCAGAACCCAGGGCCTAGGACACTCTGATTCACCTGAGATGTCTCAAGTGGAGCATCCTGTCCTCAGTAGCACCCCTCCCAACCTCAGTGGGGTGTCCCTGACAGCAGGGAGGAGGCTGCATCTGCCCAGAGCACTGCTTCTGCCCATGCCTGGGGCACTCAGAACTTGCTCACTTAGTATTGATGGATGAACAGAGGGTGAGAACCAGAGAGTTTAATGTTAAAAGAACACAGCAGCAGCAACAACATGATTCTCAAAGATGTAGAGAGATGAGAGTGTTGAGCGATCTGCCAGTTGTTACCCCATGCCTGCTGGGTATATGTACTTGTTCCTGTTGCTTGTATGAACCTGTGTATGTGTGTGGACACACACACACCATACATGTGTGTACGTACGTACGTATCTCTGGACTCCAGAACTCTCAGAAGGCCTCTGGTAGAACTCAAGTTGATAATCACCTTGCTAACTTAGGATCTCTGGAATTTCTGTGGGCATCCTAAGCTTGATTGCCCCCCACCCCCAACCACCACCACTAATCATGAGCCAGAGGGGAGAGGAAGAGGAAATTTGAATGTCTGCCACCCACAGTCCCATTCTTAAACTGAATCAGTAATTGAATGCTATTAAGCAAAATTAATTTGCCTCCTGCAGGAAGGCTATGATGAATGAAAGTGTTGCTAATCGGGGAGGGAGCCAGGCTACCCTCTATGGTCATCAATATTTCATAGCCAGAGGCAGTGTCAGGAAGCTGCATATTCTGGTTTAGCTGACCTTGAGTGTTCTTGAAGGTAGGGCTTAATGGGAGAGTGTGGTTTCAAAGGACTTATTAAGAAGCTCTAAGAGAAACCAAATGTGTCTGAGAACTGACTGAGCTCCCCCTGTGGGAGGTCCTCAGGTGGTCCTTTATGCCAGTCTGCTGCTGATTCTGGTTAGGGGGCCAGCTATCCCTCTCAGCTGCAGTATAGAGCTGGAGAGGTTAGCCCTGGCCATAGCCTCAATTTCTGCTCATAGCTGCCCATCTCCAAGGGAGGGGTCACCCAAATAGTTGAGAGACGGATGACACCATGCTGTCCAGGTACTCAACCTGCTCCATTTCTTCTGCTTGTGGCATGGAGGGCAGAGGCATATAGATGGGATAAGACGTTAAAGATGAGGAAGTTCAGACATGATGTCTCCAGAAGGATGACTGGGAGTTTGGGGGCAGGACAGAGGGACAGTGAGTAGATGAAAAAAAGAAATTAATAGGCTTTTCATTCTGTTCTTTGTAGCTGCCATCAACTTAGCGAAGCTGAAGCTTTTCAGACATTACTACGTCTTGGTGAGTAAAAACAAACCAACAAAACCCCTAAAACTGTAAATAAGATCAGTGAGCGGACCCAGGGGACAGCTGCCGCCACTGTGCCTGGACCTGTCAGCAGCCTCACAACCTCACATCACTTCTCTGAAAATGGGAATGAAAGATCTGGGTTGCTTTGAGCCTGTTAGAAGTGGCTTTAACTGCTTAGAAAAGTAGCAGGTGCACTCACACGCAGGAGCTGTGGGAACGGCTCAGACCGTGGTGTTTGATCGCCAAGGGCACCTTTAGGCCTAGGCCAGATCCAGTTGTTCCCCAGCCCGCCTTTTCTGCCCACCAGGAATATGGGTGAACCCTTGTGCTCTTCTTCTGCAGCCCCCACAGAAAGGTACTGAGTCTTCACCACTCTCTCCAGGTGCCAGGCAGGAAACTAGGTTTGTTTTAGGGATGTGTCCCTTAAAAAGAAAATTGAGGTTGGTTTTGATTTGGGATTTTTTTGTTTTGTTTTTTTTTGTTGTTGTTTGTTTAAGAGAGGGTCTCGCTGTGTAGCCTCAGCTAACCTCGATCCATTGCCCCTGCCTCCCAAGTGCTGGGATTAAAGGCGTGCACCATTGTATCCAGCAAGTCAGTGATGAACACAAAGCCCTGTGGTGTGAGCAAAGAGTCTAATTTCCCAGTGTTTCTTTGACTCCCACAAGGAAGCTTGACAGCTCTGCCCAAGCAAACAGACGTTCAAATGTTGGAGGCAGCAGCAGACCTCCATCTAGCTGGTGTTCTTGTGCCAGATCGCTCTCTTTCTCAGGTTGTCTGTTCTGTTGCCGTGGGCTTTGTAGCACCATCACCACAGGCGTCACAGAGCATTTCCTGACGCCTGGTGAGGATGCAGAGGAGACCCCAGCGTGCTCTGTGTAGTCTCCTGCCAACTTACTGAGACCTTATCACAGGGTAGCCAGAGGAGGGTGTTACCAGGTTAGAGCGTACGCTTCCGTGTGCCCTGGGGTGTGGGACTCAGCTGCTCACTATCTACGTGTTCCCCCATGTGTCCACCTTTGCTGTAGCTGCTGGGAACTGCCCCCCAAGCCTGGGGCTATAAAGAGTGCCCTTGGAGATGGGAGGAGGACCTGAATGTGGGTGGTGAGAAACAGAATAGCTATACTAAAGGAGCTAGTCTCCCAGGGTGGGTGTGGTCAGTGTCTTAGCCACCAAGAGTGAGACTTGCATAAGAGAGCACCTGCTTTCCCTGTTGACTTGGTAAAAGGGCTGTGGACCACATCTATTCCATCGGGTGACAGTTTCCTGCTTTGCAGTTAATCAGTGGCAGAATGTGGCGCTCTTAAGTTCTGGTTTCCTTTCTTCTGTAGATTGTGTGCTACATCTACTTCACCAGGATCATCGCCTTTCTTCTCAAGTTTGCTGTTCCATTCCAGTGGAAGTGGCTCTACCAGGTCTGCTGCTCTTGGGGGACAATTTGGAGAATTTATGTCTGACGATCACATCTTGGGGTGTAGCTTAAGACTGTGTCAGACCTGCCTGGGGATGACTGCTACGACCTTCTGTCTCCTCTGCTCTCCAGATACGATGATCTGTGTGCCCAGAAGAGCTGCTGGGCTACATGATAAATCTGGATGTAATTGCATTATTGATTAATTCTAAGTCTTGGAAGAGAAAAGCCTCAAGCAGAGAGAGTGAGCTTTGTCCTGTGTAATTAGAATTTATCCACCTTTGCCTTCAGCCGCAGAGCCTGAGTGGTTTTCAGCCCAGTCCTTCTTGCTTCAAGGATTTGGTTTTGTTTTTATTTTGGGGGTTTTGGACCCAAAATTATAATTTTTTATATATATATCTATATATTATTTATTAAATTTATACTTATATATATAATATATTTATATAATCATTATTTTTATTACAACTATAAACTATCATTGTAAGATACTAGAGCTGATCACCAAGGCTGCATATACATTCGGACGTTTGTTCTTGGGGCTAGAGAGATGACTCAAAGGTCAAGAGCACTTGCTGTTTTTCCAGAGGACTAGAGTTTGGGTTCCAGCGTTGGGTGGGTGACTCACAATGCCATGTGAGTCCAGCGCCCTCTTCTGACTTGTGCATCCACTGGCATCCAAGTGGTCAGACAGAAGAACACAGTAACACAAATAAAAAATAAGTTGGTTTTTTGTAGGCAGGATTAATTTACTAGAGCCCCTACTCTGTGCCTCTAGTCCTTGGGCTGCAGAGATGGCTCAGCTGGTAAAGGAGCCGCTGCCAACACTGGTGCCCTGAGTCAGATCTTCAGGACCCACATGGTGGAAGGTGAAATTGCACTCCCATAAGTTAGTTGTCCTCTGACCTCCACACTCAACTCTACAGAGCACACAACACACACACACACACACACACAGACTGACACACAGAGACAAACATAGACATAGACACACACACACTAACCAAAAAGGAAGAACAGGACGGAGACGGTATAAAATGAATCAGTGTCATGGCACACACTAATCCAGCATTTGGGAAGCTGACACAGAAGGTGGAAAGTTCAAGGCCAGTCTAGGTTTCACATCAAGACACTCTCAGTGGGTTCCCATGAAGACACCTCAGTGTGTATTCCAGCCATGCGTAGACACACCCCCCACCCCCACCCCCGCAGACTGAGGAAGTGCTCGGGAGCAGTGTGGAGACTAAGGGAGGCCTGAGCCTGTTTAGTTCCATTGCTTTCTGAAGAGTGGTGTTGCTAATCCTTTTATTTGTGGGCGGATTTTAAATTTGCAGCTGCTGGATGAAACAGCCACGCTGGTGTTCTTTGTCCTGACGGGGTATAAATTTCGTCCAGCTTCGGATAACCCCTACCTGCAGCTCTCTCAGGAAGAAGATGACCTGGAGATGGAGTCCGTGTAAGCTGCCCCTCCCCCTCCCTCCCTCCCTCTGCTGAACTGAAAGGCCTGGTGTGCAGGGGCCACCTGCTCTCAGCACCCTGCCGCTTGGAGGTGGTGCCTCTATTGTTAGTAGAAGGATGCGGACACCGGAGCCCCTGATTTGGATGTGCTTAGCTTAGTTTGAAGTGCAGTGTCTGCCAGCCATTGCTCAGTCTTGTCAGGGAAAATCAGAACTTACCATTCTGTTACGTATCCTTGGAGCAGCTCCCAGTGACCCAGTGGCAAGAGTCTGCAAGTGTTCTGGGACAGTTTAAAATGGGCTATCTAGCTGCGCGCATTACTGCTGGTATTTGAAAATGACATCTTCTGGGTCACCACAGGTTGACAGCAGACAGCACCTCCAACCTGCATCTGAGCGACAGGGCTAGGGTCAGGGTCAGGGAAGGCAGTTGTTTTCCAGATGCATCATAGCTTGTCTGCCAGCTCTGACTCTGACGAGCTGAGCTATGTGTGTGATGGCCACCTCAGGCCGAGACCCCCACTGCCCTGCACTTTTTCCTTTCTCCTCTCCACAACTCAAAGGCTGAGGTATAACCCAGGACTGCCAGGCACATCAGGCCTCGGAGAGCAGCTCTTGGTGCTGGATGCCCCACGTAGGGCAGTGTGTGCAAGGCAGATCCTGGAATGGACCCCGGGCAAGTCTGATTCCCATGCAGCAATACCTTTCCCACACAGTGGGGAGGCGGGAGGGCCTCCAGCTGTGCTTTGCCAGAGGGAGCAGTCATTGCAAGTGGCTGTACAAGGAGGTACAGATACAAGTCAGCCCCCCCACCCCCCAGTAATGGCAGCTGTGGGGCTCAGTGACTGGGTCCTAGCATCCTCCACTGAGCTGGACTGGGAAGTGCTCCTGTGGGAGCTGTGTTCCCCATCTTCCATTGTCCTTGGAAAGAGGATGTGTGTGCCTCATGGCAGTGGTTTATTTTTTTGGGGCAGGGTTTCATTATGTAGCCCTGGATGGCCTGGAACTCTTTATATAGATCAGGCTGGCCTTAACCTCTCAGAGATGCCCCTGTCTCTCCTGAGTCCTGAGGTAAGAGAGTGAGCCAACATGTCTGACCTTCACAGCAGTGTTTGAAGCTTTACTTTGGTGTCAGTCTGAGAGTGGTGAACTTTATGACATAGGTCCGAGCATGTTTGAGTCTCGGGAGGAAGGAACAGGAAGGCGCCCAGATTCCGGCCTTGTAACTAAAGAGAGTACAGTCTACAGTTTGGGAGGCACAGGCCAGGGCAGATGTTGGAGATGAGATAACCCCTTGGTGGTCTCAGTTTACCCGCCTGTGACAAGGAGCCGGATTGTGCTGAGTGTTTCCTGGGGCTTCCTGGACCCGTGGCTTCGGCAGTGACAGGAGCGCTCCAGTGCAGAGGGGCTGCGTGCTTAGCAGTACACAGGGTTACTTATCTAGGGCCCTGGCATCAGCAGGCAGCCCCACTGTAGTCTGGGCTCTGAGGGGAAAGGAAGCAGGAGCTCAGGAGGCGAAGGGCCTTAGCTCAGTAAGGACACTGGGGCATAGGGTGGGGCTGAGCCCAGGACAGAGACCTTATCAATATATACAAGGCTCTGGTCCCATCTCTAGCACTAAGGAAGGAGGGAGGGAGAGGCGGGCAAGAACTATTGAAAACTCTGGAGAGTGAGAAGATGTGAAGGTGGAATAGACCTCCATGGGCTTGCTGCCCGCTGCCCGCTGCCAGCAGTGCCCTCCTGTAGCGAGCAGTAGGCTTACCATGGCTCTCAGACAAGTGAATGGTGCAGCATCTGGGGCTGTGGAGTGCCTTCCTGATGGCACCTCTCAAGTCCTCAAGAAATAACTTGTCCCAGAGGCGAGGAGAGCCTTGCCTCGGAAGGTCTTTAGCTCTGAGGAGCATCAGCCACAGTGGGTGTTGTCTTCTGTATAAGCAGCTAGCTCTGATCCTGCCACAGAAGACACCCCAGCATGTGCAAGAACTCTGTCCCGTGCCCTCTTCCCTCCTTTCACACCCTCAGAGCAAGTCCACAGCCTTTCTGATGAGCCCCAAGGGTGGGCTAGCCTCCACCCCACCCCCAACTTGTGTGTCCAGGCCCCAGGTCATCCCCTTGTCTGTGCTCCTCTGCTTGGGAATCAACGTGGGAGTGGCTTCCGTCCTTGTGCTGGCCCAGCTTGCCTGCAGAGCCTGCGTAGCTGTCGAATGGCTTTCTGTTCAGCCTGGGCTGGAAGTAACGGGCTTACTTCCCCTCCCTGTTTCTTTTACATCTCTCCTTGAGCCAATCAATTTTGGTTGCAAACTTCACTGTAAAACAAAAACAGTAAGTTGAAAAGTATTGGGAGACATTTCACCAACCGACCAGCCTTGATAGTGTCTGCTACGTAGCACACGCTTACTATCTGATTGTTTCTGACTTGGGGGTGGGGAGGGCAGAGAGGGCTTCACGTCTCCCCAGGCTTCCATTCCACAGGGGAGACAGGAGAATCATATGACTGGAATTCTCTTACCGAGGTCTCTCACAGTATAATCCTCAAGTATGTATTAGGTAAAGAAACAGATGTGTCCTGGGCAGCTTGAGCCAAGCTGAACGAAGAGCTGTATTGATGCCATCTATACTTTGGGTTGGGGAAGATGTGGAACTCTGTCAGGGAAGGGGAACAGATATGAAGGCAGTGTGGGTCCCTGGCACCTTTCTGTCCTTGGTACACTATTGACTGGCCCTGTGGACCGTGCTGCTTAGGAGCTGAGGCCCTGAAGAGGTCTCACTTCCCACCAGTGACCTGGGAGGCTCCAGAGCCTGTCACTGGATCCACAAAGCTGCAACCCCTGTCTGTCCCAGTGGCTATCACTTAACCTGAGTTTTCCAGAGTTCCTTCCTGCACAGGGCTGTGAGAACAGGCTGGTGACTGTGGTATAGACTGCTGGGCAGATGTTGTGTGTTTGCAGTGTTCGTAGCCTGATGGAGCTGCACTCCATGGCCAGGCCACCCTCCCTATCCTCAGAGGGTGGGTGAGCATCTCATGGGCCCAGCCTTGTGTCTCAGTTGTCCATCTCCGTACCACTGCCCTAGTCTCTGGGCTGCTCTCTTGCCTTTCCTTCTCCTTTCTGCACGTTCTCAGGGCTGCAACCCCCTAGAGGGCTCGTGAAGTCTGGGCTCTGTTGCTGCCCAGAGGAAGCCGCAGCCTAGCCGGGTTGAGAGCAGCAGCCCAGCCCAGCAGTGCAGATGGGCACAGAGCTTGAAAGCCCGAGTGAAATATGGCGTTAAGCTGGCGGGGTAGGGGAGGGGCAGGAAGAGGGCAGAGCCAGGCAGCAGCGGCATGGAGGGACCTAAGGGCTTCTTGGAATGGCTGGGGAACAGCGGGCCGTGAGGAAGTAGTGTGAACTGTCCATAGTAGGCAGGTTTGAACACCAAGCCTGTGGTTCTGCCCTGTGCCTTGGGAATGACTGTGTCTGCCCCACTAGTTAGCTTTCTTTCCTGAATGCCTGTGACCTTGACGTTGACCCAAGTCTGGCCACTGCGGTGAAAGAGAGAAGTTAACGTTGACAGTGAGGACCACTTGATCAGGCATGTGGGGAATCTTTTTCCTCACGGTGCCTCTGGAAGGTAAGAGTTATACTCAGAAAGGTCAAGTGACCTGGCCAGCAGCACATAGCTGGTGGAGGAAGGCCAGGCTCCCACCTTGGTCTAGAGTCCCCCACTGTAGGGTTCTGGGTCACCTGACGTTTCGGCTGTTCTCTTTCAGAGTGACGACGTCGGGAGTGATGGAGAATATGAAGAAGGTGAAGAGAGTGAGCAATGGCACTGTGGAGCCCCAGGGCGGCTGGGAAGGCACCGCGTGACAGCCCGGCGGGCGGCCCAGGACCGCTGTCAATGACTCTAGCTCATTCATAGCCCGATCAGTGAGCAAGCGCGTTCCTGACAGAACCATGGCGTCTCCCAGCAGTGACACCCCGGCCGGCGCTCAGTACTCATGGCCGAGCCAAGTGCCATGGACACACACTTTTGTACTCTTAGGGATCTGGATTGCGGTGGGCTACAGGCAGCTAGGACCGCCCTCAGTGAGGGCGGGAGACTTAGAGGAGGAGTAAAGGACTGTCATCTGACTTACCTTGCTAATCGGGAGCCTGGGTCTGTGCAGAGGAGCCCCCAGTGGCTGCTACTCAGAAAGGCTGTGGGGTGGGGGAGCGGGGCTGCCGCTGGGCTGGTCACAGTGCTTTGGAGGCTGGGGAGGATGCAGCTCAGTGCTCGGCCTAACAGTTATGAGGCTCTACGTTCAATTCCTAGCACCAGGGTGGGGGGGAGATGTTACTTCAGGAGCCAGAACCTTGATATCTACCAAGGACATAAGAGAGATTGTCAGCCTTTGGGGACAAGAGCCACGGAAATGAATGAAATTCTTTTAGATAGCCAAATAGACACCCCAGGTGACATGAGACACCTGTCCAGGGCCACTGGTCCCCAAGCACCACTCTAAATGTCCCTGCCCTGATGTGACCTACAATAGTGGTGCTAGAGGCCAGCTGGGGAGACCCTGCACAGGCTGGCTGAAGGGGAGAAGAGCCTTGGAGCTCCAGAAGTGAGCTCCCCCTGGCTCTCCCGACTCCGGCCCCCGCTGCCCAGAGCAGCTGCCTGGCTTCGTCTCCTTCCACCTGTGTCTTCTAATCCAAACCGAGAAAACAGGATTTTCCTGCAGGAGCAGCTGAGGACAGACAGGGTAGCGTCTAAACGAGCACTTAGGTGAACACCCTTCCACAGTTTGCATGGGCCAGGCAGGACCTCTGAGCCTCAACTGTATAGTCCAAGCCTGCATGAAGGGAGTGAGTGTGTCTGAGCCACTCATGCTCAGAGACCTGAGACAGCCAGATCTGCTCAGAGCTTGGCCAGGAACACCAGCAGCTACCTGCAGAATGTATAGGACAAGGTCATAGGGGACCAGCTCAGACCTCAGAACCGCTTAGTGCCCAGGACTTGTAGGTGAGTCACACCTTCAAGGAACAGGCACTTCCGGGGGTTACTCTACCTCCCAGTGCAGAAGACAAAGATCTCTGTCCTGAAGACTGTGTCTGTCTCCACACCCCACCCCAAGTCCATGTCCTAAGCCACCAGTGAGAAGCTGTTGCTTCCGCTGCCCTAGCAGGTCCGTCCCTACCACAGGTGTTCCATCTTGAGAAAGGTAGACAGGCCTGAAGGATCCATTTAAGGGACCCTTTTCTCCTATTTTGTTTTGTTTGCTTTGTTTTGTTTATACTTGTTTAAAGTATGTGGTAGGAAGGGAGTTGTCGAGGAACGGGGTATTAGTACTATGTTTTCTGCACAGAAACACTCCTCCAGCACTGCAGAAGTGTGTTCCTGTGGTGACATCTAAGCCACAGCCTGCCCCTCAGAGGGCAGGCTCTTTTTGGAAGGGGCCTTGTTTCACTTGCTGGGTTTTAATAAGACATCTCAGTGAGGGAGAGGCCGAGGGGAGCAGCTGTACTACCCAGCCCACAGAGCTATCGGTGCACAGCTGAGCAGCTAGAGGGGGACAGCCCACTCCTTCCAGAACATGGTTGCACAGGCGGGGAGGTGTGCCACAGCAGCGTCCCTTCCAAGCCCTGCCGTGTAACCACTGTAGGGGGGAAGCCAGGCATGGCGGGGGAATCAGCCTAACCTGGGGCTGGGAAGACTGGCCTGGTGCCCAGGCTGTGGAGAGGAAAACTAGCAGCCCTTTATCCTGCACTGTAAGCATAGCTCATCTCCATCCCTTGAGAGCTGTGAGCCGGCACTCGTGGCCGCAGTGCGGCCTGGGGTAGAGGAGTCTGATTGGAGCGCAGCCGCCCCAACTCAGGAGCTGCCCTTGGGTCTTAGCCCACCCGGCTCCACACGGCCGGGTGTTTGAATGGTTCATGAAGCTCTTGTGCTGGAGGGCTGAGCAGAAATGGGGTGTGCATTGCACTGCCACTGTGGTATTAACAGCTCTGCTCTGTGTCCCACTCCCCTTCTGCCTACGTGAGGTAGCCATACTTTTTTGAGAGTGCTGTGGACTGGAAGCCGTGGGCTGTGACATTTAATAAAGTGTGGATTTTGCTAGATAATTATTTCTTGGACAACAGGAACAAGCGTTCAGCTCTGGATTCTGGCTCTGACAGGACTCAGCCTCTCGTGTTTGAATAGCAGAACATAGTCTAATGTTGAGCCTGACTGGGCTTCATTCTCTCTAGGGGAGCAGCTCACTCCAGGTCAAAGATCCTGCCTCACATCAGGCAAAGTCTTCAGTACTCCTTCAAAAGCCACCTCAGAGTAAAATACCTAAGTGTCCCCACTCTCCAGCCCCAGCCTGCACAGCCAGCCAGGGCCACCCAGCTCCTGAAGTGCTCACAGAGTTCTGATCCTCTTGGTCCTTCAGTCCTCCGCGCCCTCCTTTTCCTTTCCTCACCCCCTCCTTTTCTCCCTCGCTCCCCACACTCCCTCCTGCTTCGCCGCTGACTCCCTTGGCCTCTCTGGCGTCCTCCTCCTCCGCAGGCTGGTGCAGTGCAGCTTTGTCCGCCTGCAACTGCAGTGCAGTTTTCTAAACCAGGGAGCACTTTATCAAGAGAGTGCAAACTATGCAAACTAGCGCTGTGTTCTGCTGCTTTGCACCACATGGCGATCTCCGCACACCACAATGCCTGTCTGGCTCTTGGAGTGGAGTCTAAAGCCAGTCTTTGCAGAAGGGAAGCCCATTTTCAGTGGCCTCTGGCCACCTCCTGCATCCCAAAGCGTGTTCCTCGAGGAAGTGTTAGTCTGATGAGGTTGCTGGCCCAGTTCCACACTCCCAAAAGGACAACCTCGTTCTGCCAAGCTGCTGATCCTCAAAGGACAATTCTAGCCCATCCCCCGGCCTTGCTCCTACACTGCCACCCACCTGAGTGCTGGCCTGCCCTGGGCCTCAGCACGTCACCATGCGTTCCTCAGGGCCTGCCCTGCCCACTGCTGCTGCCTTTCCTCTTTGGACTCCACGAGGACTTTCTTCACCCTTTCGCTATTTAGAGCAGGCCAGTGTTCTCAGAGTGTTCTGCCTTTTACTCCTCCCTCCCTGAGGCTGCCCTGGCAAGATTCTGTAAAAACCATTCACAGGAGTCATACTCATACGGTACCACCTAAAATGTGCTCACAGGCCAAAGAGTCTCCCAGATCCCCTGGGGCCTCATCTGTCCTGTGGAGGTTTGTCTGTTTCATGCTTAAAAAGCACCATACATTTGGGTGACCCTCTGCCTGGCCATCGACCACCCCTGCTTCCCCACATTCTAGAGACTGCACTGAGGGAGCAGATGTGGTCATGACTAGCATGTCAGGACCTGGTATGATCTTGACCACAGGGAGGAGACTTCATAGTGGCCAGTGGGGAAGGCACACAGGTTCCTGGTGTGTCCATAAAGAGAGAGAGAGAGACTCACTGCTGAGACGGGGTGCTGGGCTCATCTGGGGCCCAGGTGCAGTAGATGGGGAGCTGGAGGGCCGGTCTTCTTAGCATCCAAGCACTGTTCCTTCTGCTGAAGGGGCTGGACGGCCTGTGCACAGAAAGGAGCTCTTCAGTCCCTAAACAGCTTTTCTAGATGACCCAGATAATTGTCAGACTAACCCCAGAGGTTTCACCTGCAGGAGGTCTTACTCATGCTGGGCTGCAGGGGCTGGGGACCACTTAGTAATTGTTAACATTAATCACTGAAATATTTACAGGCATGGGATGGGGATGTGCTCAGGGTTGGTGGCTGGCCGCTGTGTGGGGGCATTTCACTGCAAAGCAAATATGGCCAATAAAGATTCCATGTGGAAACTTGTGTCTGTGGTCCTCGGAAACCCAGGCACTCCCTACCTTCTTCCTCAGAATTCAGTGTTCATACAATTCCTCATGATGTGACCACAAACCATAGAATTACTTTTGTTGCCACTACATAACTGTAGTTTTGATACTGTTATGAATTGTAATGTAATATCTGATTTACAGATGGTCTTACGTGATCTCCGTGAAAGGGTCATTTGATTCCCCCAAAGGGGTCGTGATCCACAGGTTGAGAACTGCTGTAATTCCGTGTTATCTGTGCTCATTAAATCAGCTGGCTGCCTGCCAGCCACTCTCACTGACAGTAGCCTCACCTGGCAAAGCCTAACTACCAGGCCTGTGACACCAGCGCAGACTGCTGAAGTGCAGTCATAGGAGAGGCAGGTCAGGACCCAGGTCTGCTGCCAGCTCAGGATGTGACAACAGAGATCCGGGGCTAAGCCCCCATCGACACAGACTTCCTGGTTATCCAATAGGGTTATCCCTGTGGGAATCAGACATTCAGGTCAGCACAAGGCACTGTAAGTCGCTCGTCTCTGACCCCTTCGCTAGGGATGTTTTAGGCTGACAGCACTCTCACACAGGAAAAGTTCATCTTTGAATACAGCTCTGGGCTGGAGAAGTGGCTCTGTGGGCAAAGCGCCAGCCACACGAACATGGCACACTGAGCTTGGATCCTTGGCGCCCACATAAAAGCCAGTCTAGCTGATCAGCGTGTCCTGGGTCCTGAAAGACCCTAGCTCAGAACAAGGCTGAGCGTTACCGAGGACACTGTCAAGTGGGGCCTGCATGTGCACAGTACACAACACTACATGCAGAAAAAGAAACGCACACTTCCAAGAGTGAGACTGCGGTGCTCAGGCCCCACCCCTGGTGTGACCTTCATATCTCATTCCTAGCTGCCTTTTGGAGCTGACCATCATCCCACTGCCTCACCACAGACTCCTTCCCTGCTCAGAGATGCTCCAGGTGGTATGGCCACTCAGGGAGCCTGCTGGTTGTGTGACGCGTCCATCCAAAGCCTGGTCTGTGTCACACTGCTCCAGTGCCACCCAGTCAGCAGCCAAGCCCGGGTCTACTTGGAGGAAGCAAGTGGAGTCCAGCCCGGCTTGAGTGGGAACTCTGGCTTCTACCACACAGTTGTAGTGATGCTGTGCTCCACAAGGCCTTAGAGTGCGTGCCCTCTGGCTGAGATTTTGCTCCATGGTGCCTCCACTGTAACTCTTGTCAGTGACTTTGGGTTTGTAAAGGTGTCTAGAGCAAGGGATGAAAAGGAGGGACCGAGTCTACAAGACTCCAGCAGAGAATGCTGAGGTAGGGGCAGCAAAGAATGACAGAGAAGTGACCCTGGGGTTAGGAAGTCTAGCCATTCTAATTTCCAGGAGTACCAAGGGCCCCATAGGGTCCAGAGTTTGTGGTTCTGGAGGTTTTTGGGGGCTGAGACTTTCCCTCCTAGCAGTGCCAGACAGGGTTGATGAGACTGTCCTTGGGGATGCTTTGATAACAGCTCTGATCAAGACTTACTCCAGGGGTGGTGTCTAACTGGGACTTGAACCCATGTATCTGCACGCCCGCCTACTTAACAAGGTCTGTGACTGATTAAGTGCCATACAATGGCCAGGGCAGAGGTGGAAGGAGCAAGCCAGCTTAAATGGGGCCCTCGGCTGCTCCCCATTGCTTCCCCAGGGCCACCTAGGACATCTCAGCTAGAAATGCTGCTTCTGGGCTGTCTGTGAACTCTGACTCCACAGACCCAGTTTGGCACTGGGAAAGCAGGAGCCCGCGATCTGACTACAGATTCACCTTCTGAGGCCAAGAGACCTTATCCACTGCCCCTACATATTGAACCCTAGAACCCCATTTACAAAGTTTGGTAATACTGAGCTCTAGCACTGGCCTCAGCCTTTGCATTAAGAGTATAATTGCACTAAGAGTATACAGTGAGGGCTGGAAAGATGGCTCAGTGGTTAGGAGCACTCGCTGTTCTTACAAATAACCTGGGTTTAATTCCCGGTACATATGTGGTGGTTCATATCCATCCGTCACAAAACTCCAGGGGCTCTAATGCCCTCTCTAACTTCAGGCACCAAGCACTCGTGTGGTACACAAACATTCATATGATCAAACCATTTATAATCTTTGTTTTTAAGTTCACAGTGAGTGCTGGAACCTCTACAAGGACCCAGAAAGGGACATTAAGCAGTCCCAAAAAGGAAATCCAAAAGCCACTGTAGAGACCCATCCCAATGGCCAATGCACTTGTCCATGATGCCTTGCTTCTCTGTACACGAACCTGTCACATGTGGCTCATCCTTGGCTGGTCCAGGGCAGCCACCCTTGGTGGGAGGTTTAATTGAACTATCCACAAGATGGTCTGATAGGCAGTGTTCTGAAGCCAAGGAGCTGACTGCCTGAGGAACTCAAGGGGTGGGCCCTTCTGCTCTCCATGTTGACGAAGCCTGCTGCCCTTGTGGTGCCATGGTTCATGCAGCTGTCCGGCTCAGTGTGCCCTGCTGATCCCTCTCAGCCTTCCCCTGCTTCCCTCCCGGGCGCAGCTGCCTTGGGCGGCCTTCACCAAGAATCTGCCAGGCAGATAGATAAACCCCTATGTGCTCTTCTGGCTTCTAAGCAAGGGGCTGGGGCAGTGGGTCCTGTAAGGGGTCATGCTGTATGTCACCAGGGTAGCCCCATGACATTACAGGCCCCTTGGCCTTTGAGAACTTAGCCTCGGCCCCTGGCACTGGTCTGTCTACCCCCAGAGGAATTTTCTCAGCATTTGGGAAAGTAGAAGTGACCCACTTAGGAACCGCAGGGCATGGCCGACCTGCATAGAAGTGAAGAGTCTGCTCCTTCCACGGGCGTGGAGGCTCACAACACGCCTTGTCAGCCCTCCTAGACGTGTGACGCAGAGGGACTGCATCCTGGCCTCCAGCCTAGGAGGACTGAAAATCACCTTCTGTGCTAACATCTTCCAGGCCAAGACTGAGCAGTAGTGGTTACATCTGGCTTGCAGACAGTGCTGGGAGATGGAAGACAGACAGAGGGAGCCACTGGGAACTGTGGGGCGTGTGGCAGGCTCATCTCTATCGACTTCACCCCAACAGCAATAACAGCAGCCCCTGTTGATACGATGTTCTCCCTAACCTGAGTAGCTTGGTACAATAACACATTCTTCTCCTGTCTCTAGACTTCTGCCACCTGAAAGTCAGACGTCTGAGTCACCTTGCTACTCCGGTTTTCTATGTTGTTCTGTCCTGTCCTTGTGTTGAGTCTTGGGGCTCTGCATCAACTTGGGGCAAACTCCCTATCCTCCCTGATAACCCAGATTTTGTTTCAGCCTAGACTTGGTCTGAGCTCGTCACTGTGGCTTAGTCTGTTACCTCCTGACACTGCTTTTAAGAGAACATCAAAGCCACACATCCAGGTCCCACACCCTTCCCAGCCCCAGCCAGTGTGACCTAAGTGAGAAGCCTGGGCTCTCCGTGATACCCCTCAGTCTCATGTCCATCTATCCCCTGTGGATCAAGCCTTCTCACGTCCCTTCCCCTTCCACACAGCATTAGATACACACCCCACCCCCCAGCTGCCACCTGCCTCCAGTCTTGCCCTGCTGTGTATGAGTGAATGACTTTAGAAGCTTCTGCCCCATGGGTTAAGCTCAGAGATGTGGATGTGATTGTGCAAAGTACCAGACCAATGAGACACAAATATTAACTGTGGAGCCAGGAAAATGGCTCCATAGCTAGACACCTGCCACAGAGCCTGGGGACCCAAATTCAATCATCCAGGGTCAATGGAAGATGGAGAGAACGGATTCCGGCAAGTTGTCCTCCAACCTCCACGCGCACGCTGTGGTGAGCATGGACACACAAATTATTTTAGAAGTTGGAAGGTGGCTCAGCGGTAAAGAAGCTTGCTGCTCTTCCAAGGAACCCAAGTTTGGTTCCAAGCAGCCACGCTGGGTGACTTACAAGCACCTGTAACCCCGGCTCTGGGAAATCGCCTGATATCTGAGGGAGGGCACTGCACTGCACTCATATTAAACAAACAAACAAACCCTAAGGGTCAGTCGCAGTGGCTGGAAGAAAGACTTCCAAGCACAGGCTGCAGGCGTCAATACATGAATGAATGTGTGATAGAGAGGTAGGAACGACAGGATATGTGATGGAAAGATGGAAGAGAAAGGCAAGGGGTTTGTACACATTGGAGAAAAGTAGGACTGGAGGCTCAATAGCAGTGAGGAACGGGCACATGTGAGGAGGCCATGGGGAGGTCCTGTCCCTGGCTGCCACCAAGGGCCATGTCTGGGGTCCTGCTGCAGCTGGGGTCCGTATCAGTGTCTGTGGCCCAAGTTACTACCAAAGGCCAAGTAGATGTCTGAACTGGACCTGAGACCATGTGATACTTGAGGGGCATGCTGCTGAGGTGGGACATGCTGGTCTAAGTGGCCTGTGCTGCCACTTGAGGCCTTAGGGACATCAGGGCCCAGGCTGCTGCTGGGAGCCTTGGGTCTGTGTCTGTGCTCCTATGGTAGCTGGGGTCTGTGTAGACGTTCCAGGCCCATGTTATCATCAAAGGCCATGGAGATGTCCCTCTTCTGGACTGCCCCTTAAGGCGCTGTGCAGAACTGGCCCTGCCTCACACTGCCGTCACACCTGGGAGAGCTGGCCCCACCAGTCACCTGGGCAGCACAGTAGAGCGGACTCTGGTGGAGAGGGTTCAAGTAAACTGTCCCCAAGGACATGAGAGCAGGAGAACTGACCATGCCCCTTGCAGGCTGTGGCATTGGGTGAGCTAACAGGCAGTGCTGGAGAGCTCGCCCTGGTGAGGCTGGCACAGGAGAACTGCACAGGTGGCTGAGCAACTCAGCTGGCTCTCAGGCCCAGATATGGGCCACCCCAACATCTACCCCACCCATCTATGATCATCTGCATGAAAGGGCCAGTCCTGCAGATCCAAAGATCCCCATGTCACAGGGCAACAACAGGAGGTCTGAGAGGAGGAGTCCAATGAGGATCCAGTATAGATAATGTAGCAGAAGCCAGAGGCCTCAAACCAGACCAATGACTCAATGCAATGAACATTGCAAGTGAAGATGTGTGCAAAAAAAGGTGTACTGTGGGACACACTGACACTACAGCTTTCACGACAAGACATTCATTCATTCATTCATTCATTCATTCATTCATTCATTCTGTCTTATTTCTCCTACAGGGAGGTTTCAAGGGTGGAGAGCAGATATGAAGGGACAGGGGAATCGGATTGGGGTGCATGATGGGAAATTCACAAAGAACCAATACAAAGTTAAAAAACAAAGTATGGCTAAGAAGCCAGTACAAAGCTTCTGAAATAAAAGAAGTTCTAAGAAATAACTTTAATTAATTGAATTAATTGAAAAAGAAGTCCAGCTGGCCTGGTGGCCCACACCTTTATTTCTGAGCACTCAAGAGGCAAAGGCAAGCAGATCTCTGTGAGCTATGAGACAGCCAAGTCTGCATCAGTGAGACCCTGTCTCAAACAATACAAAACAAAACAAAACACACAAAAAAACCCAAAAAACCCCACCACAACAAAAAGGTCCATCACGTTTCTACACCAATAGACCAGAAGTG
The DNA here is from genome assembly GCA_036184795.1 of Tokudaia tokunoshimensis. Classification (NCBI taxonomy): domain Eukaryota; kingdom Metazoa; phylum Chordata; class Mammalia; order Rodentia; family Muridae; genus Tokudaia; species Tokudaia tokunoshimensis. Next base: position 4,623,442 of record BTHU01000004.1, read on the forward strand.
ACCAATAGTCCAAAAGGAAACAGTACTATTTCCTGGGAAGGATATTACATGTAAAGACAGGCAGATAAAGGGAAACTTTGTTCTGAAAATGATCCACACATTGTTTGGACTTGGTGGGGGGAGAGAGACATGTAAAGGGAAAAACCATCCTCATCGGTGGGCAGAGGCAATGTCGTGGAGATGATAATACTCCCCAAACAATAAAAAAGACCAAAAATAAAAAGCCAAAATACTCCCTGGTCGCCTGATTACAAACTGAGTGCCATCCTGTCCTTCTCCCTGCTGGCTGCTTTAGCAAATTTACAAGCTGGAGTACATATCCACCCACGGGTAAATTGGCTCAATGGATAAAGTGCTTGCTATGCAAGTCTGAGGATCTGGGTTCAGATCTCTAGAATCAACATAAAAAGCCTGGTGTGGTGGTTCACACCAAAGCATGACCCCACAGCTGGGAGACAAGAGACAGCAAGATCTCAGAGCCTTGCTGCCCTTCAGGTCTAATGGAAATTCTGAGCTCCAGGGTCAACAAATCAGATAGAATGTGGTGGCATGCTCCTAGCACAGGCAGATTACTGAGTTTAGGGTCAGCCTGGTCTACATAGTGACTTCCAGACCAGCTGGTACCAAAGTGGAGTGACAACCCTAGACACCTGGTGCCCTTTGGTTTGCACCTGTGCACACATTGGTACGTGCATACCCCTACCCCTACCACACACATTTCAAGGGCTCCAGTCTAGCAAAAGCAGAGTTGAAAAAGAATGATTTATTTTAGGATCTATGATCCCAGATACTCAGGAAAGAGAGACAGAAGTTCAAGGCCAACCTGGACTACAAACTCTGACTCTGTCTCAAAAAACAAGCAAGAGAGTTGTGGGGATTTTGTATTTGATTTTAAAACATAAATGGGACAGAATTCAAGAGGGTTTGGTACTAGTGCACAGTTAGACACGCAGGTCAGTGAAGTAGAATTAAGAGTTCAAAAATTCATCCTCACCTAAACAAGGTGCTAAAATGATGCAGAGATCAGGAGACAGGAGAACGCCTACATCCTTGATAGACAGGGTTCCTTGCAAAACTTGTTACATAAACAACCAAAACCATGTAACCCAGATTGACTGGAAATTAGAACCCCAGTGCTTCACACGGCATCACCAAGTGACGGTGGGGGAGGAAGCACAGGGTCTCAGTTACTCAGAACGCTGAGGCAGGAGACTTGCTGGAGCCCAGGAGCTGAAGGGCAGCCTGGGCAATGTAGCAAGATGCCATTGTTCAGAGATGATTATGTCAAGTATGGTGGCTTACTTGGAACGAACTCCAGGACGCAAGAGGTGAGGCTGCTGAAGGAAACTTGTTGTGAACTTGAGGGCATCCTGAACTATGTTGGTTTTTATCTGAAAACAACAACAAAAACATTTAAAAGTTCATTGGCGGGAGTCAAGTACTCTCTATCCACTGAACAATCTTCCCAGTCCCTTATTTATCCATTCAGTGTACCCCTCCCCACTCTGTGTGTTACATGCCTGTAAGTATGCACACCTGTACATGTGTATACAGAGGCTGGAGCAGGACCTTGCAAATAGTCCTGTTTCAGTCTGCACTCTCTTACCTTGAGACAGGGTCTCTCAGATAACCAGAATCTCGTTGGTTTTGGCTAGGCTGGAAGACAAGCTTTCAGGATCTACCTAACTCCATCCCCCAAAGTTGAGCTCAGAAACACTACTACCAGGCCTGGCTTTTTACATGGGTAATGGGGATTTGAACTCAGAACCTCATGCTTGCAGAGCAAGCACTTTTACCCATACCCCCTCCACTTCAACCTAAAATACATGTATACATGTGTGTTGACTTTTTTATGAATCGCCACTGTGAACGTTGGTGTGAACATAGGTGTGCAAATGGCTATAAAGGCCCCCTGTCCTTTCTTTGGTGTCTGTAGCTAAATGTGGGCTCAGTGGCTCATATGGTAATCTTGTATCTACTTTCTTGGAGCAGTTGCTTTGTTTCCTGCTATAATGTTTCAGGTGCCCACAGCAATTGACAAGGTTTCTGACTCAGATCCTTGCCAAAACTTAATTAGTTTTTGGATATTACTTTGTTGTTAATAGTAGCCATCTAGGTGAGTAAGAAGTGGGAAGGTATTGTGGGTTTGATTGACATTGCCCTGGGGTTTTTTTCATGTGTTCATTGGCCATTTGTAAGCCTCTAGAAAAGCCTAAGAGTCTTTTTCCCATTGCTATTAGATTTTCCATTGTGATAAAAATAATTACCATTTGATTAAAAATATTTTATTTAACTGGGCATTGTGATACATATCTTTAATCCCAGTACTTGAGAGGCATAGGCAAGCAGATCTCTGTAAATTTGAGGTCAGCTGGTCTACATAGAGTTCCAGGCTAGCCTGGTAGATATAGTAAGATGCTGCCTCAAAAAATTAATTTTCTTTTATTTTTAATTATAGGGGGAAGGTGCACATGTGTGCAGGAGACCACAGAGGCGTCAGATCTTCAGTTGGAATTACAGATGCCCCGATCCACTGGATTGGGTGCTAGGAGCCCAACTCTGGTACTCTGAAAGAGCAGCAAGTGCTCCTAACCACTGAGCCATCTTTTCAGCCCCTTAAATTTGTTTAAAAAAATATGTCATATGTTTTTTTTTTTCTTTTAAAATAGTCATATAACCTACACTGGGCTCAAACTTACTATGTAACCAAGGCTGACTTTGGCTTCCTGACCTCATGTGTCTTCACACCTGAGTGCTGGGACTACAGGAATATGCCACTATGCCTGGCTCTATCTTAGCCTTTTTTTAAAAAAGATTGATTTTATTCTTATTTATGTATCTGTGTCTGTGAGTATGCACATGTGTGTGCAGGTGCCCATGGATGTTAAAAAGGGCAGTAGATCCCCTAGAATTGGAGTTATACGTGATTGTGAGTTGGCAGGCAAGCACTCTTACTGACTCAGACACCTCTCCAATCCCAACTTCACTTTCTTAAGTACACAGTTCAGTTGTGTGAACACCTATATCCTGGTGTGTGTGCAGCCAGTCTCCAGAACTTGTTCATCCTGGAAAAGCTGATGCTGTGTCTGCATTAAAAGTCTTCCTTTCTTCATGTTCCACACTGCAGACAGAACTCTGTCTCTCTCTCTCTCTCTCTCTCTCTCTCTGTGTGTGTGTGTGTACCTGTGATTCTATCTCACCCAGCATGTTGAGGTTTTCTTATTTTCCCTATTTTGTTGTTTGGGTTTTTTGACACAGGACTTCGCACAATTTATACTAGTGTTGAATTTGATCATCTAGGAGTCTGACAGATTCCCTGACAGACAGACCGATGGGGGCAGGGTAGGGCATGAGTAGGTAACAAAGATACTGAACTTCCAAGATGGCTGGCTTCTTCCTCAACCTCCCAACAAGAGACAAAAGCCTGACAGCTGAAAACAAAGTCTTAGCAGGCTTTTGCTCCCACCAATACCAGCACATACTCCAGCCTCCCCTCTTGACCTGCTGATGGACCAGCCAGACAAGTTCAAGGCCCGATCAGGTCACGTTTACTCCAAATTTGTGAACCTATCAGTCACCCTGTCTTTGCTCAAACCAACCAACCCTAAATTATGTGAGGGATTTTCCCTCACAGACCCTTAAAATTCCCAGCCCTGAGGGACACACTGTATTTTCAGGCTCCTCAGCACCCCTCTGCTTTATAGAGGGGTGTTCTCTCTGGTACTTACTGTGGATATATAGATTTCTTTAGCTTTAATAAAAGGCTTTCTTCACTGGTTAATTCTGTCTGTTATGCTTGAGTCTTTTCCTACCTTTTAATTCCTCAATGGGGCAGAGAAAACAAATCTGAGCTGGACCACTAGACAGTAACAAATTAACGATGTAGCCAAGGGTGGCCTAAAACTTCTGATCCTCCTCCCTCCTTGTCTTAGGGTTTTCATTGCTGAGAAGAGACACCATGACTAAGCCAACTCTCATAAGGGAAAACATTTAATTGGGGCTGGTAGCTGGGCGGTGGTGGCGCACGCCTTTAATCCCAGCACTTGGGAGGCAGAGGCAGGAGGATTTCTGAGTTCAAGGCCAGCCTGGTCTACAGAGTGAGTTCCAGGACAGGCAGGGCTACACAGAGAAACCCTGTCTCGAAAAATCATAAAAAAAAAATTGGGGCTGGTTTGCAGTTCAGAGTTCCAGTCTATTGTCATTATGGCCGGAAGCACAGCAGTGTCCAGGCAGGCAGGGTGCAGGAGGAGCTGAGCACTCTACAGCTTCATCCAAAAGCCTCCTGGATGAGACTGTCTCACTTTTAAATTTCCTTTTGAGCTTTAATAAATTAACTTCGGTAGTGTTGGGGATAGAACCCATGGCCATGAGTCAATAGACAAGCCTGCGACCACTGAGCTGTATCCCCGAGGCCTGAGAGATTCACAGCATTGGCTTTTACATTGAGGTCTTTGGTTCCTTTTGAGTTCTCTTTGTATCTAGACTAGGGAAAGGGCCCATCTTGGCCTTAGGTATGTACCATTGGCTGTACATTGTCCCGCTCCCGTTGATTAGTCTAGTCCCATCGATGGAGCAGTTCTGCAGATACATAGGTGGCCGGTGAGCACATGAGAAACTCTCAATCTCATTCCACAGGAGTGTAAAGGGAAACCACTGTGCCAGGCTGGTCTCACCCCCAGGGGAACTGTGATCAGAAAGACCCTGACAATGGTGAGGACAAGGACAAAGGACGACTCTGGTGGAGATGCACAGGGGAGCAGCTGCCTGGGGAACGAATGTCTTAGCAACTCCACTGGAGATGGAATGCACAGGGCCGGGGAGGTGGCCCCGTGAGTAAGATGCTCTTGGTATAAGCTAAGGACCGGAGTTCAACCCCCACTTAAAAATCTGGGTGTGGCCCTACACACTTGTAACTCTACCACTAATTAGAGAGGCAGAGGCAGGAGAGCCCTGGGGTTTTGCTGCCTAGCCAGACAAGCCAAATCAGCAAATTTGGGTGTAGTGACAGACTGTCTCAAAAAACAAGGTAGAGAGCCAGAGACACCTGACAAAATTCTAGCCTCCGCACATGGACATACAGGCAGGCATGCACACATGCACACACACACACACACACACACACATGCACACGCACGTGCATGCACAAGCACATGAATGCACCACCCACCCACACACAAATACACCACACAGATACACACATGAATACACCACCCTCCTCCCCATGAATACACCCACACACCACACACTTGAATACACACACCCATACACAAATGCACCACATACACAAATAAATGAATATGACTTTTTTTTAAAGATTTATTTATTATATTATATGTAAGTACACTGTAGCTGTCTTCAGATACAGCAGAAGAGGGCATCAGATCTCACTACAGAGAGATCTCATTATGGTTGTGAGCCACCATGTGATTACTGGGATTTGAACTCAGGACCTCTGGAAGAGCAGTCAGTGCTCTTAACTGCTGAACCATCTCTCCAGCGTCCACAAGGTCATTTTTTAAAAGCCTGCTTAAAGGATCTAGAGATGGCTCAGTGGTTAAGGGGATTTACTACTCTTCTAGAGGATCCAAGTTTGGTTCCCAGCACCCAGGTAGGTAGGTCACATCTGCTTGTAACTTGGCTCCAGGGGATCTGAAACACTGTTCTGACTTTCATGGGTACCCATACTCACATGCCCATAACATACACTCTGGTGGTTTGAATGAGAATGGTCCCATAGGCTCATATACACGAATGCTGGATTCCCAGTTGGTGGAACCATTTAGGAAGGTTTAGGAGGCGTGGCCTTGTTGGAGGAAGTGTGTCACTCAGGATGGGGTTTGAGGTTTCAAAAGCTCAAGCGGTTCCCATGGCTAGCATTCGCTCTCTGCCCCGTGCTTGTGGATCAAATGTAATCTGTTGGCTACTGCTCCAGGACCATGCCTGACTGCTGCCACCATGGTTCATGCCATGATGATCATGGATGATAACACTCTGAAACTGTAAGCAAGGACCAATCAAATGCTTTCTATTATAAACTGCCTTGATCATGGTGTTTAATCACAACAATAGAATGGTAAACAGGACAGACAGAAAGACAGGCAGATAGACACACAAATTTTAAAAATAAATCTTTTTTTTTTAAAAAAGACATAGAGGCTGGAAAGATGGCTCAGCAGTTAAAAACACTTGCTGCTCTTGCAGAGGACCTGGATTTGGTTCCCAGCATCCACATGGTGGCTCACAACCACCCCCAACTCCAGTTTCAGAGGCGCCAATGCTGCCTTCTGACCTCCATAGGCACCAGTAATGCACATGGTTCTCATATATGCAGGCACAATACTCATACACACATATAATGTATCTTTACAAAAGTTTTATTCATTTTTATGTATGAGTGCTCTATCTGCATGTACACCTGCATGCCAGAAGAGGGCATCAGATCCCATTATTGATAGACATGAGCCACCAGGTGGTTGATGGGAATTAAACACAGGACCTCTGGAAAAACTGTCAGTGCTCTTAACCGCTCAGCCATCCCTCCAGCCCCAAGATGAGTCTTAAAAATTAAAAAAGGAAGGTGCAATTCCAAGCTCAAGTGCCTGCAGGAAAAGAATGGGTTTACCCTGGTGATATGTGGTCAAGGAGGGCTGCATGGAGGAAGCACCACTAAGTCATCCAGAACATGATGACTTGGCGATAGGAGTTGGGAAGTTCAGAGGCGTTCAGAGAGGCGCAGCATGCGGCAAGGCATGTGGTGAGGGCATGTCATGAGATCCCCTTGCCCCTCTATCCTTCATCCCCTATGCACTATTCCAGGTCGCACCTCTGCTTTCTCAAGTGTGTACCTAGCTCTAGGTTTGGACTATGATTGGTTTTAACGGGTAGCAATGTCCCTTGTCTCCCTATCCCATGTACCAACTGATTCAAGATATTGATAAATGGGCGCTGAAGTGGTGTGACTCAGTGGTAAGGGAGCCTGCCTAGCATGTAAAAGACCCCCAGCTCCATCTCAGCACCAAGTGGGCACACACACACACACACACACACACACACACACACACACACGCACATGCACACACACACACACACATGCACACACACACACACACACACACACACAGGCTGTGGGTAGACTATGGACAAATTCAGATCAATCTGAGTTACTAGGACCCAGCACTGGAGGCTTAAGGGGCAGAATCGGGTATAGGGAGGAAATGGCCCTCTTTAGTGAGAGGGGAAGCCAGGATGGGAGCCCTCAGCTGCTACATTTCTTCTGTGAATATCTTCGATGTGGAAGAATCAGAGAGAAAACATCAGACTCATATAAAGCCTGGGAGCTTAGATCAAGCCTTTTCTGAAGGCAGGTTCTGTGGAACTCAGTTGCATAGATCAATTTCTACTTTAGCCATTTGGACTCCAGGGCTTCCACTCTGAAAGAGGTAAGGGAAAACCGGGCAGTCCTCCCTGGGTCCCGATTGCATCTGGGAGGCTTTCCCCAGAAGGTCCCCAATAAGAATATTTGTTTGCTTTCTGAGACAAAGTCTCACTATGTAGCCCTGGCTGTCCTGGAACTCACTCTATAGATCAGGCTGGCCTCGACTCAGAGATCTATCTGCCTGTGTCTCCCCAGTGCTGGGATTAAAATGTCTTTTCTCCTAGGAATATGGAGAACAACCTGTTGAATTTCACAGGCTGTCGCAGAGGACCCTGACCCAGTGTGAGCACAAGGTCCAAACTGTCACTGCCTCCTGGGTTCTTTATCCTCTCACGGGGTTCTGCAGTGAGATCTGCAGTTGATTTCCCCAGTTACCCCAGAGTCATACAGGCCAGCATCTCAGGTATTTGACCCCTGACCTAGTCCTGTCCATCCTTGAGGCCCAGCAGAACTGATGTTGGTTTTGAGAGAAAGCTCTTCCACCTCACCTAGAATCCCCATCCAGCTCGGCCGGCTTCCCTGCTTTTTTAGGTAATTGTGCTCTGCCTCGGCTGTCCGGGCTTCATAAAATCCGTCCGCGGGTGGCTGCATTGATTTTTAATCATGTTTTACCTTTGCGTAATGAGTCTCTCGGGCCCTTGGCAGCCGCTCTTGGTGTCAAATACCCAGAGCCGACACTGGCGATTCAGATAGAATTATTAACAAGACTGTATTTATTCCAGAAAGGCTTGCTGGGAGCCCTGTCTGTGCAGCAAACTGGAGATATAGACTTATGCCTTGATTCCCAGGCTATGATAACAGCCAGCCAGACCTGGTTGGGGAGCAATCCATTGGCTGTGGCTACAGTGTTCTGGCTGGCTCTCCTATGGTTTTGTTTTGGTCATTTGTTTTTATGTTTGGTTTTTCAAGATAGGGTTTCTCTGTGTAGCCACCCCACAACCCCCTGTCCTGAAACTTACTCTGTAGACCAGGCCTCAAACTTAGAGAGAGATTCACCTACCTCTGCCTCGGTGAGTGCTGGGATTAAAGGTATATACCACCACCTCTCAGCATTCTCCTCACACACACATGTGTGCACACACACACACTCACACACACACGCACTTCCCACAGATGTTGCTTTCCTGTCTTCTCCAACCTTCTCTCGGGATGGTGCTCACTGTGACTCACTGAGAAGGCAGAGTCCAGTTAGGGTGACTATTGCTGTGCTGAAGCCCCTTGGCCAAAGTCACCCCGAGGAGGAAAGAGTTTCTTTTGCTCACAATTCCATGGGACAGTTCATCTTCAAAAGCCATGTGGGCAGGAACTCAAGCAGGGCAGGAACCTGGAGGCGGGAGCTGGTGCAGAGGCCGTGGAGGGAGCTGCTTACTGGGCTGCTCCCCATGGCTTGCTCACCCTGCTTTCTTATAGGACCCAGAAGAAGACCACAGTGGGTCTGGTCCTTCCCCATTAAGCACTAATTAAGAAAATGCCCTGCAGTTTTGCCTATGATCTTTTTTTAAGGATTTATTTATTTATTTCAAGTATGTGGGTATACTGTCCCTGTCTTCACACACCAGAAGACAACATTGGATGCCCATTACAGATGGTTGTGAGTCACCATGTGGTTGCTGAGAACTGAATTGAGGACCTTTGGAAGAGCAGTCTGCACTCTTAACCACTGAGTCACCTCTCCAACCTTTTCTTAATTATTTTTAATCATTTGAAGTGGAAAGACTCGATTTTAATCCAAATTCTAATCTGGATCTTTGAGGTGGGAAGACATACCTTTAATCCAGATTTTGGTTTGGTTTGGTTTGGCTTAGTTTTTGATTTTTTGAGACAGGGTTTCTCTGGCTGTCTTGGATGCTGTAGACCTGGATGGCCTCAAACTCAGAGATCTGCCTGCCTCCGCCTCTCTAGTGCTAGGTTAAAGGGATACACCACCAAAGTCCAGCTTAATTCAGATTTTCAGAGGTGGGAAGTCATGGTGTACAGAGATTTTCCTTTGCCTCACATGGTTGGAGTAGTCTACAGGCTCTGGGAGTTCTGCGCACTTGCATCTTAAGCAGATCTATAGCAGACTAGATTTCCATAAGGCTGTAGTTAAGTAGGATGGCATCCCATGGTAACTCTGATAGGCCAAGGTTTAAACTTCTTCTGTTCTTGGTACAGACGCTGTTTTAACAATACTTTTGAAGGCAAATGTTTATGTAGGTCTCAGACTGTTCCCTTAGAAATGGAATTCTGGGTTATATGCATGCTCATACCTAACTTAATTGCTAAAATGATAGCAACATCCTTATCACTACCACCATCACCATTATCACCACCACCACCTTCTTCATCATCTTCATCACTGTGATCTTCCAGTGTGTTTTGTGCCTCTTTGGCCACTTGAAAGAGACCTCTCTGGTTGTGTGGATGCCATCTACATTTGCTTCAGGGACAGAAAGCAACTTAAGGAAAAAGAATTTATTTTGGCTTATGGGGTATGGCAACATTGTTGGGACTGGGGAAGTGTCTTCATGGGTGAAGCACGTTGCTATGTTGCTATGCAAGCTTGAGCACACCAGTTTGGATCCCAGTCCCCACATAAAATCAGAGCACGGCAGCATACGATCATAACCTCAGCAGGGGAGAGATGAGACAGTGGATCCTGCAGGCCAGCAGTAGCCTAACTCAATATACCAAAGCAAAGCAAAGCAAAGCAAACCAAACCAAACCAAATAAGTAAATGAAAAAGGAAGAGCTTGAAGATGATGCCCAATGTGGATCTCTGGCTTTTGCATGTATACGTGTGTGCATGCGTGCGTGAGCATATGTGTGTTAGTGTGTGTGCGTGAGCATGTGCATGTGCGTGTGTGTATGTGTAACACAAACATGTATAGCCATCCCCACCACCACCAACACACACACAAGATACGTATGTTCATCACTGGGCCCACCACGGTTGGGCTTATGGTGGCAGGAGCGTGACTCCTCACATCTCAGCTGAGGAGATAAGCAGAAAGCAAGGCATGCTGGGATTCTTAGCAAGGCATGCTGGGATTCTTTGATCTTTTGTATCTAGTCTGGTAGCCCAACCCACGGGATGGCACTGCTCACGTTCAGGGCGGCTTCTTGTTCGTTTGAATCTCTCTGGAAATGCCCTGACAGACATGTCCCCTCAGTGATCCCATTTTAGTCAGGATGACAGGGATGACACACTCACAAGCCACTTCCCTCATGCTCTTCAGAGGGGCTCATCTTTTCCCTACTCTCGGACAATGCTCTATTTTAAAAGTTAAAGTAGTTGGGCCTGGGGGCTCACTCTGCTAATCTGGGCTGTCTGGGATTTGGAGTCTGAGGCCAGTCTGGTCTATATTGTAAATTCCTGGCCGATCAGGGCTACACAGTGAGATACGGCCTCAAAACAATTTTTTTCCCAGTGCTATGGGTTGGGCCCAGGGCCTGGCACATGCAAGGCAAAGCTCCCTACACTGAGCCCAAGCCCAGCCCTCAGGACAAGAACATGTTGCCGTGGCTTATGCGATGCCTTTTGAGGATGGTTGATTGATGCGTAGCAATGGTATATGCTTGTAGTGTATGGCGTGGTTACTCCCTACAGGAATACCCACATACCAAGCTTGGTGATCAGATCCATGTGGGTGGTACACCCAGCTCCTCAAATGGTCGTGTTTTGTCTTTGCAGGAGAGCTTAGGAGTTCTAGTCTAGTTAGCTATGCACTGCATAATTAGTCAGTGTCAACAGCAGTGGAACTGATTTTTCCTGTCTGGTGGGTTTTACGTTTGTTTTGTTTTTTGTTTGTTTTTGTTTTTGTTTCAGTACTGGGGATGGAACCCCAGGCCTGCCTTGAGCATGCTAGGCAGGTCTTCTGCTGCTGAGCGCCACACCAGCTCCTAACTGTATTTTCCTAACGTGTTATCCAGCTTCTTTCTGCCTGTTCTTCTTCTAGCAGCCCTCCGTGCCAGTCTGGTACCCACTCCCAGATGGTTTTTTAAATATTCATTTATTAATGATATTATTTTTTTTAAAGATTTTTTATTTATTTATTATATGTAAATACACTGTAGCTGTCTTCAGACACCAGAAGAGGGCGTCAGATCTCTTTTCGGATGGTTGTGAGCCAACATGTGGGTGCTGGGATTTGAACTCGTGACCTTTGGAAGAGCAGTCGATGCTCTTATCCACTGAGCCATTTCTCCAGCCCCCTATTAATGATATTATTTGTGTGTGTGTGTGTGCATGTGTGCATGCACGAATGCTATTGAACACCCTGAATTTGAGGTTACAGATGTTAGTGCTGGGCACTGAATTCATGTCCTCTGGAAGAGCAACCAGTACCCTTAATCACTGGGCCATCTCTCCAGCCCCCAGAGGGTCTTATAAACATAGGAGGGGGGTGTGGGGTGGGGAACAAGCCCAGGCTTGGGTTTGCTCTCGGCCCACTCACTCTGATTCCTCATGTCCGGGAGACAGAGGATAAGCTCTCAGTGTGGTCCAGGAGGGCCTCCTCTTCCTCCTCAGGCTGTTTGCACAGGAGAAACGATATGACCAGCTAGAGAGATGCTCAGACGTTGAGAGCACTGTCTGTTCTTGCAGAGGACCCAGTTCTGTTCCCAGCACCCACATGGTGGCTCACACCTCAGTTCCAGGAGATTCAACTCACTCATCTGACCTCCATGACCACCCAGGACACACCGCACTCACAGGGTACACAGACATACATGTAGGACAAACACTCATACCTAAAATAAAAATACACCTTTTTTATGTGGGTGTAGTAGCACATGCCTTTAATCCCAGCACTCAGAAGGCAGAGGCAGGCAGATCTTTAAGTTCAAGACCATCCTGATCTATAGAGTGAGTTCCAGGACAGCCGGAACATACATACATAGTGAGACCTTATCTTGAAAACCAAACTTAACAAACAAACAAACAAAAAACCCAGCCAGGCAGTGGGTGGCGCACGCCTTTAATCCCAGCATTTGGGAGGCAGAGGCAGGAGGATTTCTGAGTTTGAGGCCAGCCTGGTCTACAGAGTGAGTTCCAGGACAGCCAGGTCTACGCAGAGAAACCCTGTCTCGAAAAACAAAAAAAAAAAGCTTTCCTCTTTTCCTACATTTTCATCCATGTATCACATATGTGCCCAAGGAAGCCGGAAGAGGGGGTCGGATCTCCTAGAACTGGAGTTACAAATTGGTTGCGAGCTGCCACATGTGTGCATGGAATCAAACTAGAGTCCTCTGGAAGAGTAGTACGTCTTAATCCCTTAGCCATGTCTCCAGCCTGCCTCTTACCTTCCTCTGATCCTCCTCAATGGCCCCTGAGCCTTGGAGGGGGTGATATAACCAACTTATTTCTTGATCGTTTTTGCTTTAATTTTATTTATTCCCATGTTTGTACGTGCACATGGAGGTCAGAGGTCAGTCTTGTGAAATCATTTCTCTCCTTCCACCTGTTTGTGGAGATGAACTCAGGACCTCTTACATCCTGGGCTAGCCTCAGACTCACTACAGAACCAAGGCTGGGCTCGAACTCCTCCCAAGTGTTTATGAAGTGTTAGGGATCACACACAGGGATCCCTGCCTGCAGCACTCCGCCTCCTGAGCTATATCTTCCAGCCGGGCTTTTCTCTTTAACAGGAAGCACCCCATCCTCACTTGCAGGTCGTGTGAACATCTTGGAGTCAGTGCTTTAGCTCACAACTCTCTTCTTCAAATCTGCTACCCCTGCCTCCATGGCCTCAACTCCCCAAACACATTTTTCTAGTAGACCTTTGACCCAGCAGGACCACACCTGACCCCTCACTCATCCCGAGGCTGCCCTCTTAGCACCCTAACCCCCAGTCAATTGCTCCTCAAGCAATTTTGCTTTTCATAGGTGCTGGGCTGTCTCCATCCACCCTGACTCCCTGCCATCCCCAAAGCACCCTAAGGGGACCTCTTCCCCCAGGGATGACATGCTGTCTGCACAGGGGCTCTGGGCTTCTGCCTTCCCAATTGGCCCTCTTTCAAGTCACTTCTAGGATACCCTACCCGAATCCTCAGTCTCTCCTACTTGACCCCCTGGTCTCCTTACAATCCCTGGGTAGCCTTGTCTTTGTCTGAGCTGCCACAATGCCTTCAGCCTAGACCTGCAACCTGGGCCTGTTCGTCTGCCGATGGCTCTGCTCCTGTGTCCTGCGCTTCCGCACCTGTCTGCCCATCACCGAGCTCTGCATTTCCTGCCTATGCACTGCCCCCTCCTTACCCCTGAGCTGCCCACCTCACAGACATTCCTTTGTGCCCGCCGCCTCTGTCTTCCAGTCCTCCCCGGCCTGACCCCAGCCTCTTCAACATGAGCCCCATGCGGCTGGAGTCAGCAGCGCTAGTCAGGCCCAGTCACACTGGTCTGGCAATCATCAATGACCTTAGGCAGGTTAGATTCCATGACTGCCTGGAGTGAGTCTCCCTGCTGTGACTCTGACCCTAGTCTCCCACTTCTTCTGACACTAGTCTGTCTTCTGCTGTGGCTCACACTGGTGGCTTTTTAAACATTCAAATTTCTTTTTTTAAATATTAGTTGTTCATTATTATTTATACAAGTACACTGTAGCTGTCCTCAGACACAGCAGAAGAGGGCGTGAGATCCCATTACAGATGGTTGTGAGCCACCATGTGGCTGCTGGGAATTGAACTCAAGACCCCTGGAAGAGCAGTCAGTGCTCTTAACTGCTGAGCCATCTCTCCAGCCCTCAAACTTCTTTAGTTTTATTTATTTTGTTATTTTATGTGACTTATGCCTTTTGTGTGTTTATGCACCCCACATGCACACTTGGTGCCCTTGGAGGTCAGGAGAAGGCATCAGATCCTCTAGAACTGGAGTTATGGATGGTTGTGAGCCAGCATTTGTATCTTTAGAAAAATGAGTGTGCATGTGTGTGCAGGTTTGTGGGCGGGCACATGCATGTGTATGTGAAATCAGAGGTCGGCTTCAGGTGTCAGCTCTCGGGATCCACCCTCGTTGTTCTTTTGAGACAGGGTCTGTCACTGGGACGTGGGCTCCAGCTATGCTAGGCCAGGGAGAGCTCAGTGATTTGCCTGTTTCTGCCCTCTCCAGCCCTGGGATTACATGTGCACACCACCATGCCTGGCTTCAGTCGTGTATACGTGTGGTGTGTATATGCATGCATGTACTGTACACATATACAAGGGCATGTGTGTGCGTGTTCATGGGGAGGTTAGAGGTTGACGTCAGAAGTCTTCTTTGGTTTCTCTGCATTTTTTTTTCTAAGATGGAATTTCTCAGGAGCCTAGAAACTCGCAGATTAAGTATGAATCAGGGACCCTACTGCCCCCTACCGGTTCCCTGTGGAGCTGGGCTGGCTCTCAGGCCTCTGCTATGGTTGCCACTGTCCCCCAGGGCCTTCTGAGAACAGGACATATTTCTGCTCCCCTCCCCCCGGGGCTCATTCTTTGGGAGAAGCAAGCCACACTGAACTAATGGGTCCAAGTTTTCCTGAGCTGTTAAGGAGACAGAGTTGGGCGGAAAGTCTGGAGAGGTCTCAATTACGATGACATTTTGGGAGAAGGGCAGGGCAGGCCGTGCTAGGCTTTCCCTGGAGTCCGTCCCCAGTTGCCAGCTTCCAAGTATCCAGGCACGGAGCCCCACCAGCAGGCGCTGTTCCCTCTGGCCACTCCAAGCAAGCTCCACAACAGGGAAGGCCTAAACCGCAAGTACTCCTGGGCCCGGCGGACAGAGGCCAGGTCCTTGGGGAAAGTGGTTTGCCAGAAGCTCTGGCCCTTCTGCCTGGCCTCAGATCGTTCCCAGCCTTGCCTGGAGCCCGGGGTGTAGAGGCTGCTCTCCCTCCCAGGCCAGACCGCTTCCAGGTTGATACCCCATTCCTCTCTCAACCTGAAGTCACTTCCCCCAAGGCCAGGCAAAAGTGTTCCCACCACAACTCATGCCAGTCAGCACATCCGGACGCTCCCAAAGAGGTCTGGGATCGCGCTTGTCCGCTTGGCCGCTGGGTCCCCAGCGCCCAACACATCCAAGTGGAATGAATGAACTGCGCCGAGCAGGGATTTGGCCTCGTTCACGTCCGATTTTCCAGGCCCTCCTTGCCCACGCCGCTGCGGAGAGGGGGGAGGGGGGATGGATCCGCGGAGGGGGCGGTGCGGCGACCTCCCGGCGTCCCTGGAGAGCCAACAGGAGAGGGGGTGCCTCAACGCGGAGCTCGCGCTTGTCGGAGCTGGGCGGGAGGTGGCGCCGGGAGCTGAGTGGCGGCTCGGAGTCCACCCCTGGCGCGCCGGTGCGGGCGGGAGGCGGGGAGCGTAGGGGCGGCGGCGGCGCAGCAGTAGCGAGCATGTGCTACGCAGCCCAGTAACCAGGGACGACCGCGGCTACCGAGCCCCGGCGGCTGCGGCGCCCAGCCCCGCGCAATTCCCGGTCGTGGCCGCCTGCACCGCTAAGTCTTGGCCCTCGCCGGGTCCCAGAGGCCCCTTGAACCGTCAGCCGCTAACGCGCAGCGCGCCGGAGCCCCGCGCACGGGACGCGCGGGCACGGCCAGACAAAGGCGCGGCCCCGGCCCGGCCCAGTCCGGCCTGCCGGCCTCCACGCACCCCGGCCCGACCCCACCGCTCCCGCTGGGCGCCCCGAGCGGGTCCGGCCCGGGGAGCGGGGGCCGCGGCCGCCGAGCATGGGGAAATCCAACAGCAAGTTGAAGCCTGAAGTTGTGGAGGAGCTGACCAGAAAAACCTACTGTGAGTGCGCCCGGATCCCGGATTCCCGATTCCCCATCGCGCCGCGACCTTCCCTCCGCCCTTCCCGGCCGCGCCCCTGCCCCGCACCTGGCCCATTGTTCTACCCGCGCCCCCGCCCCCGGCCCTGTCAGGGTGTCGCCTGTCATCAAGCTCCGGGGACCACCCCGGGTCCTCAGGGCATTCGCAGCCCACCCGCTGTCCCCCTCCTGTCCGAGTGGCTCGGGCTGTGCCGGGGCGGGGGGCAGTGGTCCCAGGAGGGGGCGCCCGGGCGTTGTGTGGCTCTCCTGCTTAGAGCAGGGTAGGTGGGTGATTCATGCTTAATGATGCTGCTGCGGATCCTGCCTCTTGCGAGGTTGGCCTGTCGCCCCCTCCCTGGCAAGTGTGACTGTGTGTTGGGAGGGAGAGAGCTGGCGAGACTGGAAGAACACTCAGGCAGTGACTGTAAGGGTCCAAGGGTCCTGGGCACCCTCTTAGATGTCGCACGGTTGGGATGTATTCTCCGTCTCACCCTTTCCTTGCTCCTATCTCTGCCGCACCAGGAAATGGATTTATATAGCCAGAGCTGACCAGTGAAGGGAAAGTCTGTCCCACTCCACGGTCCTCTAGATCAGTCCCAGGTGTGGCTCTCCACGTGCCCAACGTCACAAATCTGCATCTGTATCTTCAGTGCCTCCACACCAGGTGTCCCCCTCCTCGCAGCCTCTCCAGGGGTGATCCTGGAAGTGGGTCCTGGGAAGCTTTGGCTGAGCGCTGTGCATCACCCAGAAAGACAGGCCGTTGACAGGCAGCTCGGTGTAGATGGAGGCTCTGGTGCAGTGCATGGCCTCTGCTCTCCCCTGCCCCCCAATATCGGTCTTCTGAGCACGTTTGCAGGTCTTGGTCAACCCAGTGCCTTAGCACCATGCTCCTTTCTCTCAAAGACTTAGAACAAAGGGGGCTTTACTGCCTGGGCTCTCCTGGCCCCTGTCCTGAGGACTTGGGCATCAGGGAGGTCACATCCGGGAGAGGTATCTTTCCCAGCCCAGGCCACCTACTCTCTCTTTCCAGATTGGGTGGGTAGTGTTTTCTAGCTTGTTGCTGTTTGTGAGGTTACCTGGACCCTCGGAGGTGTGGCTCACGGTCATTAGCAGGTAGGCTGTTGGTGGGACACCCTCCCTACCTGAACTGGCCAAGACCCCAGGGTGTGGGGAAGGTAGAGGGCTCTATGGACTTCTCCAGGAACTGTGGCATGTGGTGTATCATGCTGTCTTCATGATGGTGAGGCTGGGGGCCACCAATGAGCCCTGTGAAGTCAGTGTCCTGCTTACTGAGTGTGTCATGCACCATCGGCTGTGTCCTTAGCACAACTGAACATCAACCACTTGGCCTGTTCTGGGCACAACGCTGTTCATAGAGAGGAAAGCAAGGCTGAGAGATGTGAGTTGGCATCTCTGGCTTATGCCAAGAGCCCTTCTGTGCCTCTCTTTCCCACCCTGGCCAAATGCTGGATTTGAAAGACCGAAGGGGCCAAGATCCTTTCCTTCAGCCCCATCTCTGTAGGTCTGACCATTAACTTGGGAAGAATGGGGTTAGCAAAACTCTTGTTAGGCACTGGCCTGGTGGTGCTCGACTGAGCTATTTTTAAAGGCCTTTTGTGATGTGGAGCAGTTTTGTTCAGGGATGGAGGTAGTCTGGGCACTTTGCCCTCATCTAAGGCCTTATTTAGGGGTAGGGGTTCCCTTGCCTCTGGCTCGTCTCCCTGGGAAAGCCAACTCCCTCCAGGCAGGTCTTTATGTGGTCCACAGCCATTTCTCGCAGTGTGGGAGCTTAATAGATCTGCAGATCTTTTGTGGAAGTAAAATAATCTCATCAGGTAAAGCAGAGAGAGCCCGGGGTGCCACTACTTGCGCTCCTTTCTCATGTGGTGTTGAAGTATCTACTCTCTTCCAGGGGAATTCTGAGTAGGGACACAAGAGACCCATCATCCAGGAAGGATTCCCAAATGTCACCATCTCCTGTCCCTGCTACTTGGCTTGCTCTTCTCTTAGGTCTGGGCTGAGCTCTGGAGTTGGGTACTTGAAGGTGTGACTCGTGAGGCCGGAGAAATGCTCAGTGCATAAGGACCCCGTCAGGTCCCTCGTATACACCTGAGTAAGATCCAGAGACCGCGGTTCATGGCCGAGAACTCCAGCATGGGGAAGGCAGACAGAGAGGGATTCTGGGAGTTCACTGGACAGCCAGTCCAGTGAAATGACCAGCTCTGGGTTCATTGAGAGACACCAGCCTAAACAATAAGGTGGAGGAGCTGGAGAGACGGCTTCGTGGTTAAGAATGAGCACTGCTCTTTCTTAAAGACCAGAGTTCAGTTCCCAGCCCCCACATGTGTGGCTGACAACTGCCTGTAACTGCAGCTCAGTGTGAGCCAAAGTCTCTGGTCTCTATGGGTTCTGTATTCACACACAGGACTCCCCCAAGCTCCTTGCACATAATTAGAAATAAAACAACCCTTTAAAAGCAAAGGAAGGTGGAGAGTCATACGACCCAGCGTTGACCTCTGGCCTTCAGCTGCAGTCACAAGGGTAGAATACATCCACACACACACCAACTCGCAGAGCAAGAGTGAGAGGAATCTATTGATTGTGGTTCTTAGTTCTGGGGAGACCCAGTTAAAGACTGACACATACTGCAGGTCCCCGACTATCCTGTGTTGCAGGGTCCAGATTGGGGACCCAGTGGTCCTACCTGAGTCTGTGCTGGGCACCATCTGAGTTATGTGGATTTACTATGGTTTGTGGTTCACGTGAGGCAGGGGTCGGGGGAGAGGAGGGAAGGGGGGAGAGTGCGTAAGCAGGGAGGGCTGAGGGTTTCATGAGAAGGCTCCATGAGGACTTGACTACACATCTGGATTCACACCTGGCTTCAGCCTGGCTAGAGATAACCATCTTTCAGGCTTAATGCCCTGGAACTCCCTATGCTCTTCCTGTGCAGATGAAATTATCTACTGACACTGAACACGCCTGCCCTTCTCTGGAACTTCCTTCATCTCTAAGTTAGCAAAGGGGAAGACTCTCTACCTCTGCCCCCCAAGCCTAGGCAGGACTCACAGACTGACATGAGCTGCAGTGGGAGTTGGGGGGGAAAGGGGGTGGGGTCTGTCTCACTCTCTTAGAGCTGATTGGTGAGGCTGTTGTATCTCTGAATAAGCTGAGGAATAAGCCTTCCCTCTTGCCTAGTAGAGCCTTGCTTTCCTTCTCTGCAAAATGGGTATGGTCTTGGTAGTAGGAAGTGAGCAGAGGTGTAGTGGGGCATGTTGGTAAGTAGCCAGTGACTATTCCCAAACCGTGTCACTATTGCCTGAAAGCATTATTCACACACACGCACACACACACACACACATACACACACACACACACACACACACACACACACACACACACGCACGCACGCACGCACGTGCACACACACACACGCACACACACACACACACACACATCTCCAGTGCTGGGATGGAACCCAGGGCCGTACACACAATAAGGCAAGTGCTCTGTCAATGAGCCTCAGCCTCAGCCTTGATCAAGCTTCTTTATGAGCCAGCCTTCATCGTCTTTAGTGGGTGGGTTTCATCTCCGCAGATGGTGCATCTTGCCACCCTGGTCTTTGAGCACAGTAACTCAGGGATGGAATGAGTCCTGGGCTGTTCTCCCCGAGGCCCAGTAGGGTCTTGCTTTTCCACGGCAGCCCATCACCACACTGGATCATGTTGGAACGGCCCTTCTCTGTCATTCACTGAGTGCCCACTCTGCTGGGCACACAGAGAAGGAGAAAGAGACACAGTTCCCGCCTCCAGTGGAAACTGGACAGGTGGCTCACAAATCCTTGGTCCTGGTCCCAGTGCATGCAAGGGACAGAGATACCTTTCTCCTCAGTTTCTCCCCATCCCACAGATGCTGCTTGCCGGAGACATTCTGTTCACGGAAGGGAGGTGTGGTGCTTTGAATATGCTTGGCCCAGGGAATGGCACTATTAGGAGGTTTGGCCTTGTCAGAGTAGGTGTGGCCTTGTTAGAGGAAGTGTGTCACTGTGGAGGGGGGCAATGAGGCCCTCTTGCTAGCTGCCCATGAGACCGCCTCTCCTGGCTGCAGTCGGAACAAGATGCAGAACCCTCGGCTACTCCAGCGCCATGTCTGCCTGCACACTGCAGTGCTTCCCGCTGTGATGTAATGGACTGAACCTCGGAACTGTAAGCCAGCCCCTATTAAATGCCGTCCTTTATAAGACTCACCTTGGCCTTGGTGTCTCTTCACAGCAATGGAAACCCTGACTAAGACAGGAGATCACTTCTTGTCTCTTGGTCAGTTTCAGCTTGCCCTTGACCTTGCCCGACAACCTTGAGCCTCTTTGGCTGCTAGGACATAGTAGATCAGGAAAGAGAGAGAGGAGAGTGCTCCGTGGTTGTGCAGCAGTCGGCATCACTGTGGCCTGGGGTAGAGGACACCCTGGTCCAGATGGGGTCAGGGTGAGAGGTGCAGGGACTTACCAACTGGACTCTGAAGTTTCTGGTTTGGGGCAGTCCAGGCACCCAGAGACGTCTGTTACATAGGATAAAGAATGTTTTCTGAGTGCTACCTCCACCAAGCTCCATCAGAGAATAGCCTTGGGAGAGGCTTCCATCCTGGGACAAATTCCGGAGGAGCCGGCGTGGTGGCTCAATGATGATGTGGTGGGCAGGTCATCACTGCCCAGGAGAGGGGAGAACCAGAGAAACTCCTACTGTCCCTGAATGCCTGCCTTCCTTCGTTGAGAGTGGAATAAAGCAGCAAGAGAAACTTAAGTGAGAGTCAGTGCTGGCGTGGTCACCTAAGTAGACAATCCAGCTCTGTGGAGAGCAGGCTATGTCCCCCATGGGCTCTGTGTGTGACTTTGGGTAAGTCACATATCTTCTTCAGTCCCTAGTATTTGTCTGACACCTGACTTCATGGCTGCCTGGTTCTACAGGAAAAGACAATGCTTTGTGGGCCAGAGCGGGCATGAGGCCTCTGGGCAGCAGTCCCCGGGTGGGATTAGGCTCCGTAATCTAGATATAGGGAGGCTCTAACCTTTTCCTGTGGTGGAGAGGAGACCTTCCCTCCTTCTCTAGAAAATGTGCTTCACACAGAACCCTGGAGTTGAGGAGGATTCAGGCTAACTGCAGGGGATCCTGGTAATCAGCCAGGAGAGCGCTGCAGTCACAGATCACCCCAGGCTGCAGGTCTTTCCTGTCCCTGTCATCCATGGATCTGTGTGGAATGTGACTGGCTCCTCTTGTCCCCTCCCCAGAGAGTTCCTCTAACCCTGGGTGTCTCTGCGGATCCTTGTCCTAGCAGCCCACACCACCTCAGGACCGAGCCCCATCTGCTCCAGGGTGAGGTCTGAGACTCCTGTGGCACGGGCTGTGTGGATTCTGAGGGTGAGTGGGTCTGACCAGAGTCACCTTCAGAAGGTCATGGGCATGGAAAATACCCATTTTCCAGGATGCGTGAGGAGCTGTGGGAGGGAGGTGCCCCAAAAATGAAGAAGGCAGTAATGGGGACCCGAGGAAGATTGTGGCAATGAATTAGGGGTGTCACTGGGGATGGCCTGACACTGCCCAGAGGGCTGCATAGATGGTCTTCACCATTCTCTGCCTTTGGGGTTGTCCACTTGTAATTTGTGACTTTACTTTTTTGTTCATTTTACTATTTACATTATCACTTCCTTTGTATGTGTGTGTTTAGGTCCGAGGACAAACTGTGATAGTCAGTTCTCTCCTGGGTTCTGGGAGTGAACTCTGGTCCCCAGGCTTGAGGGAAGTGTTCTATCTACTTAGCTACCTCATTGGCTCACATCGGGTTTGTTTGTTTGTCTTTAAGCTTTGACATATGCATGCAACATGTTTTTATTTAATCTTCTGTTACTAGACAGTTAGATTGCTTCTCGCCCATTACAGAGCTGTGAGGACTATTTCTGCTTTGAATCTTTTTTTTTTAAGATTTATTTTATGTATAGGAGTACACTGTGGCTGTCTTCAGACACTTCAGAAGAGGGCATCAGATCCCATTACGAATGGTTGTGAGCCACCATGTGGTTGCTGGGATTTGAACTCAGGACCTTTGGAAGAGCAGTCAGTGCTCTTAACCACTGAGCCATCTCTCCAGCCCTCTGCTTTGAATCTTAACCCATGGGCTGGGGATATAGCCCGGTTGGTAGAGTCCTTGCCTAGTGAACCTACAAATGCCCTTCCGTCCACCAACGCCTCCGACTACATGGCCCCAAAAGTCCTCCGGATCAAGGATTCTGCAATTCTAGTTAATAGTAATGAAGAAGATGAACTTGAGACTATGAACTTGCTCTTTTCTTCCCAATGAGATTGGCAGCCTTGGAATGGAGCAGGGATACCCAGTGCTGGCAAGGATGCAGGAAGGTGGCCTATGGTCTCCGACTGTTGCTGAAAAGCTGGTTAGAACGCCCTTCTGGAAAGCAAGTCAGCCTTTTTGGACCAAAAGTCTTTCAAGCCAGCTGTGATAGTGTGCGCAGTAATTCTAGAGCTTTAGGGAGAGAAGGGGGAGAGCTGAACTTCAAAGTCAGCCCAGAAGGCACCAAGGAGACCTTGCTCAAAAGGGGGAAAAGAAAAAAAAACTTTAAAAAAAAATAACATGATTTTAACTCCATGATCCCATTTTGGGTTTTGAGTTATTTATCTTTAAGGAGAGACATGTGCCAATCTGTCCATTTGTCCATTCATTCATTCATCCATCTGTCTGCCTATACATCAGTCAGTCCATCCATCTGTCTGTCCGTCTTTGTTGTTGTTGTTTTTTGTTTGTTTGTTTGAGGCAGGGTTTCTCTGTGTAGCCCAACCTGTCCTGGAACTCACTCTGTAGACCAGGCTGGCCTCAAACTCAGACATTCTCCTGCCTCTGCCTCCTGAGTGCTGGAATTTACGGTGTGTGCCACCATCACCCAGCATCTTTGTTAGTTTTTGAGATAGTCTCATGTAGCCCAGGATGGCCTCAAATTCACCACATAGCTAAGGATGGCCTTGAATTTTTAATCTTCCTGCCTCACTTCCCAAATGCTGGGATCACAGGGGAGACCCCCCCCCCCCCGTTTATGTAGTGCTGTGAATGGAACCCAGGGCTTTGTGGATGCTAAGCAAGCCTCCCCCAACGGAGTCATGTGCACATCCCTCAATGCTCTGATTTCTCAGTACCTCTCCTAAGACTGCACAAGAAGTGTGAGGACGATGGCCCTAGGCTCTTCACAGGGCTCCTTCCATTTTGCTATCTGTGTTGGGGTTTGGGTGGGCCTGTCTTTGCTTCTTCTCTGAAGACTTCTACTGTGATGTGCTTTGTTCTAAGTAGCTCTACCAAAGAAAACCCAGTGTCCATTGAGGGGAGCATGCTGTGCCTGTTGTTGACGGTTTGGTTTTTTTGTCTATGTGTATGTGTGTGAGCCTGTGTGAGCTTGTGTGCAGCATGTGCAGGCAGAGGCCAGAAGAGGCCGTTGAAACCCTTGGAACTGAACCCATAGGCAGTGTGAGCCCCCTGATGTGCATACTGGGAACCAAGCCCAGGTCTTCTGCAAAAGCTCTTAACCCCCGAGTCCTGTTCCGGATTCCTGATGTCTCAATGTTCCCATCTGGGAGTTGAGAGAGAAAGTGTAGTGTTGAATTTAGCTCTTAGCCCCGCCCCTTGGTCTGAGGTCGCCGTGAGAGACCCATATGATGCACGGTCCCCGTGGCTCAGGGCCACGTTTGGTGCTCAGGAACATTCACCAGCAGCTCTGTATGGTCCCTCTTTCATAAATAAAGACAAGGAAGCTTGGGGGGTAGACACTGGCCCGTGGTTACAGTTCAGCAAGTGATGCAGCTAAGGTTTGAGCCCGGTCCCATCCAGCCTGGGCCTGAGTATTTAATACTCAGCTTATGCTGGTGGGAGGCACTGAGCAGGCTCTGTGGGGCTGTGTGGGTAAGTGTGAGCATGTGTGGGTGCCTCTGTGGGCGGTGCAGGCTGGCTAGGGGCTGAGGGTCACGTGTGTGAGCTCTGACTCACGTGTGCATATTCTGAGTGTGACAGGGTCATGACATGTGTCAGGAGTGTGTGAGCCATCTTGGTCTCTGCACAAACACACATCTCGTCTGGGTTGGGGGAGTAACTCTGTGCAGGTTGTAAATGCAGATGTACTTGGAAGGAGGTAACTGGAAAGGGAGACCTCAGATAGGCCAGAGAATATCTCAGCCAGGGGGGAATCTGTCTGCTGCTTCTCAACCCTGCCCTTGCCCTTTCCATCAGAGGCCAGTTGCTGGTGGGCATGAAGGAGTGGCACTCAATGAATAAAAATGGGGACTGGAGTGTCAGACGAAAGCTAGGTGTCCTGAGTAGGTATGGTGTCATGTGTTATAGGTCCCTGGTGGCTGAGAATGGGATTGGTGCCCATTTTATAGGAAATAGGAAGGGAGCTCAGGTAGTCAGGGGCATACTGAGGTCTTTTAGCCATTTAGCAGCAGTCTTGGACTCAGGCTGCTAAACCATGTGTGGCTAAAACCACGCCCTTTCTCTCATGAGCATACGCTCCTATGATCTCCGAGCACAGGGTACTGAGTGCCCATCTCTGGAGTATCAGACACTGGCCAAGTGTTCTGGGTTTGTGGGATGGGGATGAGGCCAGGCAGTGAGCAAGATGTCTTGCCTCCCATGTACATGTAGGCAACTCCTGCTTTGGCTTTCTGCATTAAGAAGGCAGAGATAAGGTCCGTGGGTGATCATAGTAGAAGCATTGAGTGGGTGTGGTCAGGAGTAAGCAGGGGACTGTTGATCCCAGTCCCCAGCCCTCAGGATTTGCTAGACCTCCATAACCCAAAGGAGACAGCGGAAGGCAATATGCCTCACTCTGGGATCTCATGAAGGCCGCTCATGGAGTAGGACTCCCCACTTTACAATGACTGCACTACCCCTGCTTGTGTGTGTGTGTGTGTGTGTGTGTGTGTGCTTAGTGTGGGTACATGTGTATGGAGGCCAGAGATCCTATGTCTTCCTCTTTGCTCTCCACCTTTTCTCTTGAGTCAGGGTCTCGCACTGAACCAGGAGCTTGCTGATTGGCTAGACAGGCAGGCCAGAGAACTCTATGACTGCATGTCTGTCTCCTCAGCTACAGTTGCAAGCAGCTTTGCCACACCTGGCTTTTACATAGGTGTCAGGTGTCACAGGTGTCTGACAGATGCTCTAGCGGACACTGTACTGACTGAGCCATCTCCCTGGGCCCCTGTTCCTGCTCTGATGGCAGGCCGGGGCTGGGGATAAAATGTCCAAGAGTGAGGTGGGACCCAGAGTGCCCTAGACTGATGTGCCCCTGCCTGATGTTTGGTACAGCCTAGTTGCCGTACGATGTGTCTTTGGATAAAGGGGGAGACCCAGTCCTCATGGATTTAATGTGGATTCAGGGACAGGTGACATAGTCTTTGTGATGGACAGCTCCTTGAGGCTTAGACCATGTCTTGTGGCTTTTGGTCTCTGCGCAGCAGAGTTGTTAAGGGACAGGTAGGTGAATGAGGCTTCCATTGCTCTTATTTCCAGACCCTTCTTCCTGGGTCCTTTCCTTTGATCCCACTTGCCTGACCTGGCCTGCACTGCTACCTAGTGGTCCCTGGGAATTGCCAGGGTTCAGCCAGGACCTTGTATCTGGCTGTCCCCTTAGAAGGTCTCCACTTTCTTCCTGTCTATCCTTTTGGTGTGATGTTATATAGATCAACTCTGGGGAGATCAATTATTCTGCTCGAGGAAGCTCTTCGGGCCTGCGGAGCACAGGTTGGGGGCCTGGGAAAGACTGCAGGGCCGGCTCCAGCATGCTTAGCTTTCCAAGGTGGCCTGGAAGCTGGTAGCCTCGGAGCCCCTGTGTTCTGGATTCCGGAGTAAAGGAATGTGATTCTGATGGATGTTTAACCCGGGTAGAAATAGCACACTTTGCTTTCCTTATTTTGGGCTCCAGTTCTCAGCATAGGGTACTGCTCTCTCGCCCTAGCCTGGGGCCACAGCTGCCCGCATCCCCCACAGCTGCCTGGGTCCCCCACAGCTCTGGCCTTTTGGGGACAAACAGTGGCCTCTTTTTCCAGTTTTATTATTATTATTTTAACCAAGAAGTTGCTGTGGGAACCAGAAAGTGGCTCTGACTTGGAAGCACACACTCAGGCCCTGTAATTACTCCGCGGCCCCTCGGCTTGCTCTTCTGTGAGTCTGGGGAGGGAGGGACGTGGATCCGCCAAGGCCTGTCTGCTGCCCGTCTGCTTCGGGGAACTGCAGTTCAGGGATCCCCTCCCCCCAGAGCTAGCTTCAAATCCTCCCCACTTACTTCTGGCATGTCAGCGCCCCCCTCCCCCGCAGCACACACACTAGCCCAGGAGCTATCTGTAAAATGGGCAAAGTGAGGGAAGCTGCCCAGAGGGTTAGACAGAGTTAGCAAAGCAAGTGTAAGAAACACTGGCGAGGGGCCTGCCACTCTCTCTTACTGCTTCACACATCCACGGAGAGTCAAACCCCTTGCAGGCTTGCTACAGCGTGGGCGGGTGAACTCTGACCTCCGGATGCCCAGAGGAGGCTGAATACGCACCACCCAGCCATCCCATCTTGGATGCTGGAGAGGCGATGTGTACAAAGCCCCCCTCCTCTCAGCTGTGGGCTGTGAGGCTGAAGCTGGGGCTCTTTGCTCACTGTTCTGGTTTGCTCCCCACCCCCACCCCACCCCAAACACATTTGTCAAGATGAATAGGAAAGCCAGAAGTAAATAGCAAATGGATGCTCCAGGCTTCTTCCAACCCATCCTCAGCCTGCTTCTCTACTTGGTGTTAAACTTGATTCTTTTTCCTGGGACTCCTTCTGGGTCTGGGGGCTTCTGTGAATTTCTGTGGCTTGCAGTGGGGGACAGGTTGGGTCTGATGTGACAGCCAGCCACTCATCCCTCATTTCTGCCCTCCCGCACCTGCCTCTTTGTAGGAACCAAAGCTTCCCTTCAGAGCAGGAGACGGGGCTATTTTTGGCGCTGTGGGGGGAGGCTAATGCTTTCCTTCTGTTCAAAAATACATGGTGTGCGCTGTGCAAACAGGGAACTGGGCCTCTCTCAAAGCCTGTGCTCCTGGGCACTGGGCCTCTTGCCATGATCCCCGAATCCTCTGGGGTTCTGTAGTCTACACATCCAACCAGGCAGGGTGGCCATTGTCTTCACACTCCATGTCATGGGGCCCTTGCTGGGCTCAAGAGGAACATGATCTTAATTATAAGTAGCAGCAACCATCAAAATATAGAGGCTCCTGCCTTAGGGGCTCTGGCTGGGATGCCTGTTTCCCTGGATTGGAAGAGCTGAGGGCGGCTCTGACAGTGCCCTACGGCATTCTGGGAAGGATGCCCTGCGGCTTTGGGAGGGAGACAGAGGGTCCAGGGGAGCCCCAGCTGGCTAAAAGGTTCCTCTGGCTGCCTCTTTAGTTCTCATTTCCTGGTTGAGAATGTGGTTGTAGACTACCTGCCTTGGTTTACCCTGTGGTGCTGACACAAGGCAGCATGGACCATTGGTTCTCTGACTTCTATGACATCCATAATGTCATAGAAGCAAAGGTGAGGCCAGTTTAAATGTCAAGACAAGCTGTTGGTGCAATGGAGACATATGTACCTGGCGTAGGCACCTGTGGGAGGGCTTAAGTGGCATGCCAGTTTTAGCTGTGTTATGTACTCCTTTGCTGATGTGGGTAACCCTAATGAAGGCAGCAGGAAGAGGCCAGTGTAGAGGAGATTTGGGCCAGAAGCTTCTCCTGACAGCAGCTTCTGGTATGAAAGTGTCAGGACACGGCAACTCTCAGGACCTGTGCCCTGGCCGTGGTCTGGGAGGAGGAGACTGGTGACAGTAGTCCTGTGCTGGGCCCACCAAACATGCTAGGCTGGACAGGGAGGGAGGGAGGAGAGTTGCCGGGTCGAAGACAGACCCAGCTATGAGTGCTCGCATGCGTGAGTGCACGCATTCATGTGTGTGTGTGTGTGTGTGTGTGTGTGCGCGCACGTGTGTGCATGCGAGCGTGTGTGTGTGTGTGCGTGTGTGTGTGTGTTTGTGCGCACGCACACGTGCATGTGTGTGCATGCGAGCGTGTGCATGTTTGTGTGTGTGTACATATGGAAGACATAGGTACAGGGTGGATGTTTTCTCAACTGCTCTCTACCTGATTTCTTTTTTTTTTTAAATGAACAGTCCCCACCCAGTTTTTTTAATTAATTTATTTATCATATGTAAGTACACTGCAGCTGTCTTCAGACACTCCAGAAGAGGGCATCAGATCTCAGTACGGATGGTTGTGAGCCACCATGTGGTTGCTGGGATTTGAACTCAGGACCTTCGGAAGGGCAGTTAGTACTCTTAACCGCTGAGCCATCTCTCCAACCCCCTCTACCTGATTTCTTGAACAGGTCTCTCATTGAGCCTGGAGCTCACCCATTGGCTAGACTGGCTGCCTCTTCTCCCCCCTCCCACCACACTCTGTACTGGGGTGCTGGGGATCTGAACTCAGGTCCTCATAATTTCAGGGCAAACATTTTACCAATTGATCCATCTCCCTAGTCCCCTTTCCCCTGTTCGTCCTCCCTTCCCTCCTCCCCTCCCTCCTTCTTTCTTTTCTTGACAGCATCTCATGTAGCCCAGGTTGGCTTCAAACTCCCTGTGTAACTGAGGGTAACCTTGACCCTCAAGCCTCCATCTTCAATAGTGGCGCTCCCACTCCTGGCTTGTGAAGTGCTGGAACCTTGCGAGCACAGGGCAAGCACTCTCAACATCCGCCTCCTAAGCTTCAGGTTCACGTCCACGAAGGACAGGAGGCATCTGTTCCAGGAGGTGCCTGCCAAGATCGATGTGCAGTGACTAACCCCCTAAAGTCCCGTGTCTTTCCCCAGCCCCCACAGAGAAGCAGCTTGGGAAACAGGCTGTAAGTGGTTGGGAATACTCTACAGGCCTAGAAGACGACAGGCACCAGCCGGTGCTGTGATCAAGGTCGCAGCCTGACTTCTGGTGCTGCATGCTTCTATCTGCCCATCTACACCTGTCACTTTGATGGGTGACTGACAGCAGCCACCCTCCTGCCCAGTCAGTTTGGAAGTCCTCCAGCTCCTCTGCAGCACTAGCTCAGCGGTGAGTCACTGGGGAGCCTCCTCCTTGAAGGGCAGGTCAGAGCCACGCCCCTACCCTGGCTCTTAAAGGGCCAGCTCCAGAAGCAGCACTAAAGCATATTGCTTGCTTAGAGTGTGCATTCCAGCCCTCCTAGCCTGACACAGGGGAATTCATGGCCGGAACTTTCCAGGGTCTCTGCTGGAGCTAGACCTCAGGGTCTGCAGATAGGTTTCTGGAGCAGGGTTGCAGCATGGGGCGGGAGGGGAGGAGTGGAGGAGCTAGCTGAAGGCGGGGCTACTTCACCTTCCAGCAGGGTCCCTGCCAGTTCAGCTAGTTATCCCCTCAGTGGGGCGTTGCATCCTTCTTAGGGGGAGATGGGTCTCGTTAGGGATCCCTCATCACCCTCTCCCCAATCCTGTTCTGGGTTCCACGGGCTGTGACGTTAACAACCATGACTGATCTGGCGTGCCTGAGCTGTAGATAGTGATCAGCCTGGTGTGTCCCCAACCAAGGGCTGGGGAGGGGATCAGGAGGGTGTGAGCGGAAGTGGGAAGGTGGGTTGTGGGAAGGAGGTCTCCTGACCAGACCTAGGTACTACCAGTAGGTCCTGCCATGCTGCGTTTATCCTGTGGCTGAGGTGACACCTTTATTAATATTAACAGTAGCAGTTGCTAATGCTTCAGGACACCTGTGTTCCCTCTGCCCTGATGACAACAGCCTCCTGTGGGTTAGGCTTTGTTCTAGCAGCATGTGGCCACCTGAGGCACCTCTGTGCTCTGTGAGGTCAGAACTGGGTGGGCAGCTGCTTCTGACAGTCCCCTTAGTTCACTTCTGCCTGACAGAAGACTGTTCCCTGCTTCTGGGTAAGCCTCTATAAGCAGGTCAGGGTGGATCCTACTCTGGTTACTGCTCCCCCATGTCCCCTGCCCCAGACAGGGTTCCATGTAGCCCAGGTTAGCCTCCAACTTGTCATGTAGCTTGAACCCAAGTGCTGGGTTCACAGTGTGCACCACAATGTCCTGTCTTAGGGTGCTGGAATCGAGCTCCCAGCTCTGTGCACACTAGGCAAGCACTCTGATCTTTTCTTTCTTACCACACGGTGACAAGACAGCTCTGTACTTCAGGTTGGTCCTTGTTATATGAGAAACTTGGAAGACAGGAGCCATGGGGGTCACTGCTGTACCTCCAAAGCCCTGCTCAGGGCCTGATCTGCTGCGATTGTTAACTGAGGAACTGAAAAACCCTGTGTCTTAATCTCATCCTACCAGGAAAGCATCACTGCTCCCATTTTGTGGAGGAAGAAACTGAGGTTCAGGGAGGTAAGTTCAGTTGCCCAAAGTCAGAAGACACACCAAGAACGACTAAGTTTAGTGAAGGATCTTTCAGTGAATTCAATGTGCAGTCTCTGTGCTTCCTGGCAGGAGCCACAGCAGACTCGGTCTGGGAAGCTCTGGATTTGGGCTGTGTGAGACCTTGAGGAAGTGTTCCCTATCTGGGAGTGTGCAGGAAACACCTCATACCATCATCTCGCTGAGGGGCACAGAAGGTGTCACCCCATATAGGGTCCCTCCTTTTGGAAGGTTCCCAGTCAGAAAGTAGAGGAGGCTTGGAGTAGAGACCAGTCCTGGCCCCTCTTTTGTGTTTCTCATGTGTGTGTACATGTGCATGTGTGTGTCCCTCAAAGAACAAGAAAGAAGGCTGGGGACATTGTAGCAAGCGGCCATTGTACACCTTCTGCAGGAGCATGCGCACTGAGCACCTACCACACACCAGCCAGTACTGTTCATCTACCAGTCACGGGCACACATGCCCTGCTTGTTGGAGCTCGCAGCAATTGGGAAGGATAGGACTGGGCACTCGGCAGTGACAGAGCCGTGTCTCATACTCTTCCCCGAGGCCACAGTCAGTGGCATTTTCTGCAGTCTTTTTCTCATGTGTGCAACTATGGTGGGTTTTGGCTCCCAATGTCCTGAAAGAAAAGCCGAGACTCAGAGAAGTTAGTCGGTGTGTCCACTGTTACATAGTTGGATGTCATCGAGACATGGGTCAGCTAGTGCAAGCTGATGGCTCAGCAGAAGCTGAGGGTCCTTGCTATCTAGTACCAGCAACACCTGGTACTAAAGAGTCGGTTTGGGCCAGAAATTCGGTACCCTGTGAGCGGAAGGAAGCTCGGCATTCCTGTTCTGAATATCATCACCTTCCAGCAGTGACAAGACACTGATGTGGAAATTTCCACACCTGACCTCATGGGACAGGTTGCAGCAAAAATTCGGTTGTCATAAAAATCCTGTACAAAACCACCCTCAGGTTGTATATAGAAGGCGTACAATGGGCTTTGACCTGGGTCTCCTCCAGGGAATGTCTCATTGCACAAATGCAAACTCTCCTAATCCCGAAGAACTTCTAGATCTGTGGAACTTCTGTTGTTGTTGCTGTTTGTTTGATTTTTGAGACAGGGTTTCTCTGTGTAGGCCTGGCTGTTCTGGAACTCACTCTATAGTTAGGCTGGCCTGGAACTCACAGAGATCCACCTGCTTCTGCCTCTACAGGGCTGGGATCAAAGGCGTGCGCCGCCAGTCTGCAGAACTTTTGATAAGGGAGCCTAAACTTGTTGAAGAGTTGGATCACATGTAAACAAATGAACTCCCAGCATGCACTGGGGGCCGGGCATGCTGGGAGAATCCCTTCTTCCTCACACCATTGTGGGAATCCACAAGGCAAAGAACATCTTTCTGTAATTTGACTTCAACACTTTGGGGGGGGGGAGATGACTTACATAGAAATTAAAATCACTATAGTTTTTTTTTGTTTGTTTCTGAAGTAAAATAAAATCTGCAAATGATAGGGCAGAAGATAGTAGTATTTATAGAAGTATTTGACCAGAATACAAACTTTGAACCAAAACTTGCCTCATGAGTATGTATGAGTGTGTTGCATGTGTGTGTGTGTGTGTGTGTGTGTGTGTGCGTGTGCATGTGTGCGCGTGTGCTTGCATACATATGCATGTGGTCAGTAATCAGGAGCCTTTCTCAGCTCTCTCCATCTCACTTTTGAGCCCAGTTCTCTCACTGAACCTGGCTATCTCTGACTGGCTAGATGGGTTGTCCAGCTAGCTTCAGGGATCCTCCTCAGCGCCAGGATTGCAAGCACACCCAGGTTTTTGTGTGGATCCTGGGGATCTGAGCTTAGTTCTTGTGTCTACTCCATCAACACTGACTGAGCCATCTCTCTATCCCCCAAACCTTGCTTTTGATGGCTGCATGAGTGTCACTCAACTCTAGGGCCACCATCAACCTTCTCTCCTTAGGGAGTCTGTGGGGAGCCCCTCAGGAGAGCACCTCGGGGGAGCTCCTGGACTCCTTCAACTTGTATGTGGACCTCCTCCAGGGATGAAGCACTGTCCTTTTGAGTACGATCATCCCCTTTGTCAGATGAAGAAACTGAGGCTCAACAAGAAGAGCCTAGCGTTCCACAGCATGGCGAAGCCTGGTTCTTCCGAGAAGGGCTGCATTGATGGCAAGTGCCATACAGCGGGTGCCTAGCAGGTGCTTTCCTGGGCGGGGAGGAAGCTCACAAGCCCTCTCCGTGGGTGTGATCACCTCGGACTGAGGCTGCTAAGCCCGGCTTAGGACACAGTTTGGCTGAGCTGCTGCTGTCCTTTGTCCTGTCACTGGTTGTGTGATTTGGGTGGCGTGCTGTCACTTCTATGGAGCCACAGGGATGTCTTACAATGGGCTGGCAGAGAATTCTCTCACCACAGAGCCTGGTGCAGTCCCTGGGTTCAGCCAATGGAAACAGCTGGGGACTTGGGAGGGTCTGAGGGACTGAGAAGGAAATGGAACTTGAGGTCTGAATGGATCTGAGCAGCGTGGCATCTGTGCTCCTCCTAGGGCCTGCCTCCTCTCCCTGGAGGCAGCCGGAAGCTGTCCATTTTGGTGTGTGCTCACACCGAGGCCTGGTCCTGCCAGCTGCATCTCCTACCACCCACCCAGAAGGCAATGAGAGCCCCAATCTTTTATCCTGACACCACCACTTGTCACTAGTATAATACCGGCAGTGTCCCTGTGTCCAGTGCTGGGCTGTCTGCCACGTGTATTTTCCCATCGGCTGTCATCCATTCTACCCCAAGAGGAAGCAAGGCTCAGAGTGGCATGCGAGTACATTGATGGGGTCTTATAATGACCAGTAGACATGCCCCTGTCTGCACCAAGGCCGTTGGTGGGAGAGTGTGGGTTCTGGTGCTGTGAGCTCAGGGGCGTGTCTTAGAAGTCAGGGAAAAGCTGGTCCAGTCTCATCTTCAGGTGCCCTGGACACTGAGAGACCTGTACTTACATCTGTGGAGCGGGGCCTTGTGTTGACCTACTCACTACACAGGGCAACCAGGCTGTAGGGATGTGAGGGCAAAGAGTTGGCAGGTTGGGTGCCAGGGGCAGAAAAGCCAGGCTGGGGCGGCGGGGGGGGGGGTTCAGGTCTACTTAGCCTTGTGGACATAAACATGGCATGAAATTCTTGCTTACGATCGAGATCGCTTTGTCACAACAGAGCACAACCACAGCCTGTGACTCCTGCCCATGTGGAGGCCAGATGCAGACAGGGTGAAGGGCTAGTGTGTGGCCAACCCGAAGAGCAGTCTCCACCAGTCGCCATAGCATCTCTGTGGGCAGAGTGGGGGAAGGGGAGGGCTGTTGCACAGAAGGTGCAGTGTGGGGGAGGTAGGCAGGGCCTGTATGTCTTTCTTGTTGACTTACGGTGTGCCCAGCCCAGAGTCACCCAGCTGGGCTGGCACAGAGAACATGGGTAGAAATTGCGACTGGAGGCTGGGCTGTTGCCACCCCATCCGGGAGGGGCCTGAAGAGGACTGACCCAGGAGCCCTGTTCTGTGTCACGTTGAGGGAGGGCCCGGGGTTCTGGGTGGGTCGGCATATGTCTAGGCAGAGTCAGTCTCTGGCCTCTTTTGGGAAAGAGAGATGGGCAGGACAGGAGCTCTGCTTCTCTCTCTCTCTGGCAGAGGCATTGGGTAGCAATCACAGTAGCATTGCAGGCTCAGTGCCAGGCCCTCTGCATGTGCTGTCACGTTATCTCTGCCTGCTAGGAGCCAGTGATTCCCAGTGCTGTAGCTTAGAACCGGGCAAGGTCCCTACATGCCAGAGCTCTGCCTCCTTCTGGTCCCATGCTGGCCCTGCTCTTTTCAGCCCGTGGAACTGCGGTTCTGTCCATTCGCTTTGCCTGGACCTGGCTCACTCACCAGGATGGGTCCCCTCGTGGCAGGGATCTAGGGATCACTGGAATCCTTCCCTGGGATTGGAGGGAGGCACCAGGGCTAAGAGTATGCACTGAGTGAGGAGCCTAGGTGGGCTGCCAGCATGTCCACCCCGTCCTGGTGCAGCCCAGGGAGCTGGAGAGCTGTCCACTAGGAGGGTGAGGCGTTTAACCCTCTTTTGCCCAAGTTGCCTCACTTTCAGAATGGGAAAATGAGCATAGGGTAGCTAAATTCTCAGGGAGTCGACCTTGCTGTCCCTGCTGGGACTCGCAGCTCCTTGAGGGGATGGGGGCACTGTCATAAAGTGGGAGGGGGCAGGCCGAGCTGAGTGCCTCAGGATAGACCAAGTGTGTCCCTTTCTTTGAGGAAGCCCTGCCATTTCCATAGTCCTCGTTTGTTTTCTGTTGCTGCGATGAACCCCAAAAGCCATCTGCAGAGGAAAGGATTGATTTTGGCTTACAGTTTACAGCCATTTAACTGCAGGGTAAGAACTCACACAGAACCCGGGCGGGAGGCAGGAGCTGGTGCAGAGGCCGTAGAGGGATGCTGCTTACTGGGCTGCTCCTCGGGGCTTACTCAGATTGCCCTTCCTATACGGCCCAGGACCACCTAACCAGGCTTGGCCCTCCCACCTCAATCATGATCAAGAAAATGTCCCACAGCGTTGCCCACAGATCTGATGGTGGCATTTTCTTAACTGAGGTTCCCTCTTCCCCATGACCCTAGTTTGTGTCAAGTTAACAGAGAACTAACCAGGACAGCTGCCTAGAGAAGGGTTGAGGGGAACCCTCTAGGCTGAGGGGACAGTAAGGATAAGAATCTTCTATACTGTGTGGAACTGAGTCAGAATGGGGGTGAGGGAGGGAGCAGGCCGTGGAGACCTTTGAGCTTTATTCCTGGATCTAAGACCAGAAGACCATGACCATGGCAGGGGTGTTCACAGCTGCCAGACCAGTGAATAGGAGAGAGAGAAGGAGCAAGGGGCTGAGGCTGGCTGGGGGGAGGGAGGTGGGGCACAGATAGGCCCTGGAGAGGTTGAGGGCACTTGAGCGCAGGAAGGCCTGCTGTCCTTCTGGAGGGAGGACTGTTTGGTGACCAAAAGCCTCAGGATTGAAGGGACTGTCAGGTAGCTGTAGGCCTCAAAGGCCTTGTTTTCCCTCTCCTGTGATTCTTCCGAGACCCCCTTGCTAATGTAGTGGGCAAGGGTGGGTAACCCAGGGGGTAGTCCCGTGTCTGGAGACTGAAGTGGAATCTGGATTGGTCACACAAAGACCAGCAGTCTGCCTTCCGTCCTTCCCGCCGCAGTAGGCACCTCCTCTCCGTGGGGGCTGCCAGCTCTGGCGTTCTGTGCCCACCATGTTTGAGCTGAGCTTCAATCAGGAGAGAGGTATTTTGCTTTAGGGAAATGAAAATCAGACTCAACATTTATCCTGGGCTCCTGGGACAGGCTCCTGTGTTCACTCTTGGCAGACGAGAGCTGCGTGGAGAGGAGGAGGTGCCTGAAGGAGCTTCAGTTGCTGCTGAGGGTAGGAGGAGGCACTGGGTACCATGGGCATGTCTCCTTAGGCGGGGGCATAAGAGAGGTCAGCAGGCCCAAGGGGCAAAGGCCGGCAGAGCCCCCGGGGCTGGGTTTTTCTCTCCCTCTGCAGTTCTGGTCCTCAGCAGGGCCAGTAGAGGGACAATGGGTGCCAATCCCCCTCTTTCCTTGTGTCTCTGTGCTCCAGCTTCCATAAGCTGTAGGTTTCTAAGGAACCCCTTTGCAGAGAGTTCATATTTGATATTAGAGATGAGGATTCTGAGGTTCAGGGTAACCTAGCCTACACGTGGCCCCAACAGGGTCTTGACCAAAAGGTGCCACACCCCTCAGGATGCCCCACACCGGGTGTTCATCGAAAGCCTTGCTCTCAGTGGGGCCTATAGGCCCAGCCACAGGAATGTGCTGGAGAAAGGGTCTGCCAAAACCAGGCGAACTCACACAAAACACACATTAGGAAGTTCTAGCCCCAGCCCAGGACCTGGGCTGGCTCTAAGGGCAGGACCTCTGTGGAGGTCCTGGGGTGCTCAGCTGGGGAGAGAATGTGCCTCTATTGGGTCCTGCTGGTACTAGACACATACCCAAGTTGCTAAGTTCATTTTCCCTGTAACATACCTGTGAGGTGGAACTGTGGTTCCTGTTGACAGATGAGCAGAGTGGGGCTCAGAGGCATAAGCTTGTGTTGGGCGTGGCCTCAGCGCCAAAAAGGGCAGGAAGCCTTGGCCTGCGTTGTTGGCCTGGCTGATGCCTGTCTTCTCTTCTGGTCCCTGTCTTTCCCACCCTGTACACATTTGGCCAGACCCCTGACTGGCTGTGTATTGGAATGTTACTGGGGAAACAGAGGGTCAAGGGTCAGGGTCTTGCTGGGAGAGTGGTTCTCATCAGGGCTGCTGTCTTATTGCTGTGAAGATACACTGTAACCATGGCAAATCTTTTAAAGGAACGCATTTAATGGGAGCTGGCTTACAGGTTTGGAGGGTTAGTCCATTATCATCATGGCTGGAAGTATGGGTGACACACAGGTAGACATGGTGCTGGAGAGGGAGCCAAGAGCTCTACATCTGGATCTCCAACAGCAGGGAGAGAGAGCAACAGTGGGCTTGGCTTGAGCATTTGAAACCTCAAAGCCCACCCTAGTGACGCACTTCCTCCAACCAGGCCACACCTACTCCAACAAAGGCACACCTAATAGTCCCTATAGGCTATGAAGGCCATTTTCATTCAAACCACTGCAGCTGTGGAAGATGGACATGGCTTATTTGGTGGCCGAGGCATAGGACACTCAGGGAGCTTAAGTACGTTCATTGACATGGGGTGTTGTTGGCAGGGCATCAGGGGCTGCCTGAATAACGTCACTAGTACACCTCCACAGGTTCAAGCCTCAGTCTGGAAACCTGAACCTGAATCCTGAGCCTTGAGCCCTGAGCCTCAGTCCTGAGCCTTGAGTTGAACACTGAGCTCTGTACAGGAAGCCTGCGAGCTGAGCCCTGAGCACGGATCCGTGGAGGAAGCCGGGAGGGGAGAGCCTGTTAATTTCACAGTTGGTTGGAGGCTTAGTGAGAAGGAGGGTTAGAAGGGGGATGGGCTGGAGTTGGGAGCTGCATCCTGGGAAGATCCCCTTGTATCTGGTCCCAAGGCAGAGCTGCACCCCCAGATTACCCTTTCCAGGTGCCTGTGGTGACCCCACGAGCGTAGGACCCCGGGCTGCCTCCTGGTCCTTCATGCATTGTGGAGGGCACACAGACAGTTATTTCCCTTCAGGTTGTGGACGCAACACTGCAGGGGAGGCTTTGCTGATGCTGCCGACTCATCCCCGCCCCTGCCTCCCCCCCCAGCTTCCCTATGGTTCTGCCACCTCAGTTTTACTCAACAGTACCACAGCCTTCACCCCCAAGTTCTTGGGCATAGTTCCCAAGGTCTTCAATCCTGCTGCTACATTTGGATCCTGACAGAGGCCCTGCGGCATCTCTCCACAGTACCACCTGACTCCCCCAGGGTCTCACAGGCTTTTCAGCACTTTCCCTGCTGACCCCTGGCCTCTGACCACCCCCTACCCCAAGTCTGTGCACCCAGGGTTACTGTTAACTGACTCTTCTGTTAGTCTCTTTGCCAGCATCTTCCTCTGGCTCGTTTGGGCTTCCATGGGTCTAACTGGTTGAAGGTGAAGGACTGATGGTCTAGAATCATCCCATTCTGGAGTAGTCCAGTTACGCTTCTTGATTAGACCTGGGCCATGGGGATCAGGAGAGGGCATCAGGTCCCATGGAACGAGACAGAGGCAATTGTGAACAGGATGTGGGTGCTGGGAGCCAAGCTAGGTTCTTTGTAAGAACAGCTGATCTATCTTGCAATACTCCCTGCCCCATGGCCCTGAGCAAAGGTAATCACCCGGTCTTCATCTTAGTCATCACCTTCTGCCATGTTTGGGGAACTAAGTCACTCCTACACACTTAGGGGCTATTGTGGACAGTATTGCTTAGAATGGGGAAGAACTAGAGAACCCAGCAGAAAAAACGAAACCGTGAGGTAGGAAGCCATGGGCCGGACAGGTGGCCCCGCAGTTAAAAGCCCTGGCTGCTCTTCCTGATTCAGTTTCTGTCACCCACATGGTGGCTCACAGTCACCCATAACTCTGGTTTCAGAGAACCTGAGCTCCTCCCTCCCCCCATATAAGTAAAAATAAATCTTCAAAATTTTTAAAAAGTCGGTGAATCTTGAGATAGATCACAGGGCACCTCCTCAAAGGGGAAATAGGAAAAACTGACTATGGGGCCCCTTTTCCGGTATGTAGGCTGCGTCTCTTTGTTGCCAAGCTCCAGAGATATGTAGGCTGGACACACCTCTGGCTTGTGGTGGCAAAGGCCTGCCTGCCT
The DNA here is from genome assembly GCA_036184795.1 of Tokudaia tokunoshimensis. Taxonomy (NCBI): domain Eukaryota; kingdom Metazoa; phylum Chordata; class Mammalia; order Rodentia; family Muridae; genus Tokudaia; species Tokudaia tokunoshimensis. The sequence goes on from BTHU01000004.1 coordinate 4,662,402, forward strand.
AGCCTATGTCCGAGCACCCTAGCTGGCAGAAGGATCGGGGTGGGTGGGGTCCCCTGACTGCCAACCTCAGGGATCATCTGAGTTTCTAGGAATTGAAGAGTTGGGATCTCTAGAAATCTCAGAGGTCGGGGACACTTGGTGACTTCAAATGTCTGATGAAGCTGAAGTAGCTGCTTTAAACTAGATAGGACTTTTCTCTCCGATCTCATTTCACATCCCAGAGGCTTAGCTGCCTGCTGGCCATTCGTGTCCTGTGTTAGGGACAATTCTGCTGAGAGAACAGTAGGCCTGAAGCTCTAGGCTGAGTTGGGGGTAAGGCAGGTAGGGAGGCTGAAAGCAGAGGTCTTGGGCGGGCTTTGGAAGATTGTAGGTGGGAAGCTAAGACATCAGGGCTCCTCCAGAGTGCTTCTCCGGCCTCCTGAGACTTAGCTCAGGTCAACGGTGACCCTGCCATTCAAGCCTTTGCCTCTTCCTTCTGCCATCAGTGGTCCATGATGCCACTCCTCGCTAAGGTTACACATAGTCAGAGAGCTCACTGTCTCCTCAAGGTTGGAAGAAGCATTCCATTCTGGGCCCTGGAGGGAGGCACCATCCAGCTCTTGGGACAATGACCTCTGGTAACCTTACTCAAAGCACATGAGTAGGCTTGTCTGAACCTTAGTTTCCTCCTTGGGAGGATGGGAGGGGCCGTCCCGCCTACCAATGGGACTCTTGTACAGGCAAAGGACAGCAAACCTACTTATAGATGAGGAAACTAGAGCTCAAAGTGGAGAAACAGTCTTCCGAGGCACACCCAGCCCGTAAGCCTTGGACCTGACCTGGAGCATAGGTGTTCAGGTCTGGTCCTCAGAGGTGGGTCACCTGTGTCTCCACTTCTTGCCATCTGCATCAGATGCACCCAGAGGTTGTGGGGGTGGCAGGCCTAGGGTAGCTCAGCACAGTCTAGCATTAGGGGCTGGTTAGGGTTTTTTTTTTTGTTTGTTTGTTTGTTTTTTGTCTGCTTGATATAAGCTAGAGTCACCAAGAGGGAATAGTTGATGAAATACCTCAGCAGGTCAGCCTGTGGGCAAGTCTTCGGACATTTTCTTGATTGGTGAGTGATGTGGAAGAACTCAGCCCACAATGGGTAGCAGCACCCCTGGGCAGAAAGCAAGCGGAGAAAGCCTTGGAGAGCAAGCCAGTGAGCAGCAGTCCTCTGTGGCCTCTGCTTCAGCTCCTGCCTCCAGGCTCCTGCCTGAGTTTCTGCCCTGACATCCCTCTTTGATGGACTATAAGCTGTGAGGTGAAATAAACCCTTTCCTCCCTGGATTGCTTGCTTTTGGTCAGCCTTTTATCACAGAGACAGAACAAATTAGACCTACAGCTGCCGTGTTCCTCAGTCTCCTCTCCGCATCCCCGAGCCTCACCTGCTTCCCTGTAACCTCTGCCAGAATCTGCTCTTGGAAATGTATGTGCACTGCCCGCTCTGGCCTTGCAGAGGCCTGGCCCCACTCTGTTAGCTGACTGCTCTGCTGACATCCTTCTGCAGTCACATGGGATGCAGGGAACTCTGCAGGTGAGGAGACACAAAGGCCACCAGCCCACCCAGGCTTCTGACCCTGGGTTTGAGCCCAGACCTCAGGTCTGAAGCCGACCTGCTGCTTCCAAGACTATGCCCACCTGGAGCCAGACTGGAGATTGCTCTCTGGGGATGGCTGGGACTGTGACTGAGTCACAGCACAGATGGCAGGCGCCTGGGGGTTAGCAGATGCTACTTTGAGTTTGTTTGGAACACTTCTGGTAGAGGGGTCTCCCTGAGTCTGCCACGTTTCTTCCACTTCCCTGGGAAGGTGTCCCGGCTCCGTTCTCTCCTGCTGTCTGACAAGGACTTGTGGAGCGTCACCCACTGCTCATGCACTATTGCCGAGCTCTCCCGGTGCCCCAGCAGGGAGCCAGGGCTCTGTGCGTCTGTTAGGACAGAGTTCCTAGTAGGCACTATTTCAACACCTGCTTTACATGGAGAAACTGAGTCACAGAGAGCCCAGTAATCCCTCTTGTCACCAGGCAGAGAGTTTGTGGTCTGGAAGGTTTCTTGTTTTCAGTTTTGTTTTGGAGACAGGGTCTCACTCTGTAGACCAGTTTGATCTCAAATTCACAGAGATCACCCTGCCTTTGCTCCCCACTGCCAGGACTAAAGGCAAGTGCCAACATGCCTTTCTTGAAGGTGGTTTGTTGTTCTCTTTTGGCGATGTGTTGGAAAGCGTGGTCCGATTTCAGCTCAAACTGATTCAATACTTTGCAGAAAAGAAAAAACCTGGTTTCATTCATTCTGTGGTTCAGTAAAAAGTGGCGATTTGGGCTTGGCATGAGCTTCAGCCGTTTGTGCAGATCCTTTCCGCTGCCATATCTGGTCATAACTTGAGAGTAAAGACCCGGACGGACCGTCCACTGAGAGGGCTGTAGGGCAGTGAGGAGGTCTGGGCTCTGAGAGGCTTGGCCTTCAAGAGTCTCTTTACCCCATCTCAGGCCTGGAAACAGCCACTCCGACCCTCCTGTCCCAGGACTGAGCTGAGAAAGGATGTAGACCAGGCTGGCTTTGAGCTCACAGAGATCTGCCTGTCTCTGCCTCCAAAGTTCTGGGATTAAAGGCTCACAGTCACCACACCTGGCTGTAACTTAATGTAACTTAAGTTGCCTTCTGAGCAGGGAACCCAGGTTTCTGAAGGTGTTTTGGAGGTGCCCCCTCATAGCAGCAGCAGCAGTGGGTGCTGGGGAAGGTAGGGCATATTGTCTTCTCCTGGGCAGGCGAGCACCTGCCCGAGGTCGTACACTGTTCACTAGGGGTGTATTTTCTTACTCAGAGCAGGCTGGCCGGCAGTCCTGTGGGGCAGACTGCTGTGGGGAAGAAGGCAGTAGGGGGGAGCCCCGCCCCCGCAATGGCCTGTGTCCTGGAACTCCCATCTAACCTCTGGCCTTCTCTTCTCTTGCAGTCACTGAGAAGGAAGTACAGCAGTGGTGAGTAGAGGAAGCTCCTGGTACTGGGTGGGCATGACTGCTGCGGTGGGTGTGGCCGCTAGAAGTGGGCGTGGCCGCTGGGGGGGTGTGGCGTGGCCGTGGATGGGACAGGGTGGGACAGATCAATATTCCTCCCCACACACACATTGTGTGGGGCTGTGCAGTATCCAGGCTCGGGGAGGGTAGTGACTCCTTCCCTGATGTGTGTGTGTGTGTGCGCGCGCGCGCGCGCACATGTGTGTGAGCATGTGTTTGTGCATGTCAACCTTGGATGTAACTCTTCAGGAGCTTGCTTTTTTGTTGTTACTTTTGCCGTATAAAATGATTTATTTATTTTTATTTTGTGTTTGAGTGGTTTGCTTGCATGAATATAAGTGCACCATATACATGCAGTGCCTGTGAGTGTCTGAAAGAGGCATTAGATCCCCTCAAACCAGAGTTATGGGTATCTGTGAGCTGCAATGTAGGTGCTGGGATCTGAGCTCTGACCCTCTGCAAGAGCAGTGATTGCTTCTAACTACTGAGAAATCTCTGCAGCCATCTCTCTGGTTGGTTGTTTTGAGACAGAGTTTCACTATGTAGCCCAGGCTGGCCTGAAACTCACTCTGTAGCCCAGGCTGGCCTAGAACTCACAGAGACCCATCTGCCAAGTTCTGAGAGTAAAGGCATGTACTGCCACCACCTGGCCAACTTGTTTTTTGAGACAAGGTTCCTCACTACTACCTAGGGCTCTCCAACTTGATTAGGCTGGCTGTCCAGATAGCTCTACAGAGCCCCTGTCTCTGCTTCCTCAATATCTCCAGTACTGGAACTGTAAATGCATGCTACCACATTGAGCTTTTTATAGCGCTGCTGGGGATCCGAACTCAAGTCCTCATGTCTACCTGGCAGGTACCTTTCTGACTGTGCCATCTATCTAGCCCCATGTTGTGGTATCCATTAAGACTCAAACTGGAGGCTGGAGGGATGGCCCACTGGTTAAGAGTACTGACTGCTCTTCCAGAAGACTTGGGTTAGAATTCCAGCATCCACACCTTGGCTCACAGTTGTCTGTAACTTCAGTTCCAACATGCTCTTCTGGGCACCAGGCGCATATATGATATACAGACATACAAGCAGGAGAATTATAGAAAACAAAATCAAAACGATCCAGCAGGCCGACAGAAGAACCTGCTCGCCACACAGATGAGATACCAGTTGGGAGACTAGAGTCTACTATTGGCTTCATCACTAAGCCACTCCGGGCCTTGTGAAGTCTCTTCTCCACTTTGGGACTCAGTTGCCTTATTCAGAAAATGCTAAATTAATCTGGACAGTGGTGACGCATGTCTTTAGTTCCAGCACTCAGGAAGGCAGAAGCAGGCTAGTCTCTTAAGTTTGATGCCAGCCTGGTCTACAGAGTGAGGACATCCAGGCTGGCATCAAACTTAGTGACTATGAAGAAACCTTGTCTTGAGAGAGAGAAGAGAGAGAGAGAGAGAGAGAGAGAGAGAGAGAGAGAGAGAGAGAGAGAGAGAGAGAGAGAGAGGAAGAAGAAGGAGGAGGAGGAGGAGGAGGAGGAGGAGGAGGAAGAAGAAGAAGAAGAAGAAGAAGAAGCAGAAGAAGAAGAAGAAGAAGAAGAAGAAGAAGAGAAAAGAAAGAAAAGAAAAGAAAAACGAGCTGAAGGTTGGGTAGCTCCAATCTGACACTGTGTTAAGAAAGATTCTGAAGAGATATGTCACAGAGCAAATAGAAAATGTAGTGGTGAGGGATTAGTGAGATCTGTGATGAACTAGTGATGCCTGCTCTGGGCCTTGGGGGAGGAGAGCAGGTGGTGTGTGCCACAGTGCAATATGTAGCAGACTGGAGGGGCTCTCTCTGTAAGGCCAGCCCCAGGAGGGGAGTGAGGAGATGAACTTGAGACCTTTATGTCTGAGGGGAGCAGAGCCCAGATCCTCCAGGGCTTCTCCTAAACGTGTAAGTCAGATTCCATGCTGCAGAAAGGGCTGAGCCGTAGCTCTGCTGACTGCTGGCTCTCACTGAAGATCTGCGGAGCCAGAGCCATGAGCCTGCGGGCTTTGGCAAGGGAGTGGAGGTGTGGAGAGAAGCTCCTGTGGGGGCTGGTCCATCTCTGCTTATCTCCTACTTTCCACAGGAACATTGCACAAGCCCGCCCATTTCTAGGTCTGCCTGCTTCCTTTGTCCTTGTTCCTGAGCCCACCCCGCTGCGGTCTCCCTAGCTTTTTTTGTGTGGACAGCTCCCTGCCTCCTATTGGCAGCCCCTGGGCTCTGTGGAACAAGCCTGCAGATTGTAGTCTGGTCCAGCCCTGCTGAGCTCTCCTGAAGCTGGGATTTCCTCCTGTTTGCCTCCCTCCCCAGGGCTTCCTGACTTTTGCTTGATTTAGGCTTGCCCCTGCGGGAAGCACCTACTATGTGTAGGCAGACATCAGTAATGGGTCACAGATTGTGGCATTCTGATCCGTCTCTAGTGTTGTGGGCTGTTATAGAAGTGTTACCACACAAAATGAGTCCATTTGTTATCACTGGATAATCTAAGACTCCTTTTATGGTTTGGGACTTTCTCTAATATCCTTCTGGAGTAGAGGTTAGACCACGGACCTCCTACACCTGTACCCCAATGCCCAGGGTCCATTCACATCTTTTTACTAGCCCCAAACTTGGGGATCCCTCCATTGTGGTCACTATCTCCCAGTGATTCTTTTGCTCCCTGCACCCCATCCTCCCCCAATGCTGGGGAACTGGAGCTGGAGCCAGATGGACTGGTCTCTTGAGCCCCTTTAGAGCACACCTCCCAGCTTGTCTGAGGCTCAACTCCTTGCCCTCATCCTTGGGTCTACCTGGAGGCTCAGACCTCCCTTCCCTGGGTCTCCTCAAGCACCCACCCTCATCCAAGGCCCACTTGTGCCCCTTTGGAGACTATCCATGTCCCTCAACCCCACACCTGAGCTTGTTGGCCAGGTCTCAGAGGTTCGTTCCCATGTCTCCAGCACCATAGTGGGTCACCCTGTTTTGTACTGACATCTAACACTGCTTTTCAGGGTGATGCTGTGCCTGCCACACAGAGAGCGCTAGAGGAACCAAGACTAGAACTCAAGACCTGGGTTGCCAGGGTATGGGGGGGGGTGACATGGGGGAATGCCTGTGCTAGCCAGCAGGGACCCATAACCCAGCCCTATCCCCAGGTGACCCTGACTGAGTCTGCTCTTTGGAAAAGGGCCCAAGGCTGAAGGGGTGGGGCCAGCTTCATCTGCAGCCCTCCTGTGTGCCAGGCTCTCTCTTAGATCTAGCCCAGTGTTCACAGAACTGGTTCATCCTCGTGGGTGGTCAGAGGCACAGCGGGGGCTGCCCGAGGAATACCACAGGTGCTGAAGCTGTCAGTGCCTCGAAGGTGACCAAAGGTGACTGGGACATCATGCTGAATGGGAACGGCATGATTTCCCAGCTGCTCAAATCCAGGCTGCCAGGTAAGCCAGAGAAAGGAGCCAAGTGAGGTGGAAAGCAGTAGGATCGGGGGTTGTGGGGCTTTCTCCCCTATATTATAGGGTGGATGCAGGGGGGCTATCTGCCTGCTGCACCATCCCACAAGGCTGCGGTGAGGAGCCAGGGACCCTCTTGTCCCCAGGGCTTTGGTGGACAGGTACTGTCTCAACACTTAGCTCCCTCAGGGAGTCACCCTCAGAAGTAGCCTCATCTTACCAATAGATTGACTCAGAGAGGTGGAGACCCTTGCCTTGGACACACAGCTTTGTGAGTGTCTGTGGGTACAGTAGTGGGGGTCGGGGTTTGGGTCTAGCTTGTTTCTCCTTCATGCACCAACACTTAGTGGCTCATGTATGCTGGCTTCTTGCTGTGAGGGGCCCATGAAGCCAGAGGGAAGGAAAGGAGAGGAGAGACCCTCCTCCTCCGGCGAGCTGTGGGGAGGTGGGGAGGGCAGGGAGGCCTTTGAAGAGATGACAAAAGGAACAGCCTCCCAAGGCAGTCTCCTCGCACCCCTCCCCACTGCACCCCTCCCTGCTCCTCTCCCTGCTGCACCCCTCCCTGCTGCACCCCTCCCTGCTCCTCTCCCTGCTGCACCCCTCCCTGCTGCACCCCTCCCTGCTCCTCTCCCTGCTGCACCCCTCCCTGCTCCTCTTCCTGCTGCACCCCTCCCTGTTCCTCTCCCTGCTGCACCCCTCCCTGCTCCTCTCCCTGCTGCACCCCTCCCTGCTCCTCTCCCTGCTGCACCCCTCCCCACTGCACCCCTCCCTGCTCCTCTCCCTGCTGCACCCCTCCCCACTGCACCCCTCCCTGCTCCTCTCCCTACTGCACCCCTCCCTGCTCCTCTCCCTGCTGCACCCCTCCCCACTGCACCCCTCCCTGCTCCTCTCTCTGCTGCACCCCTCCCTGCTGTACCCCTCCCCACTGCACCCCTCCCTGCTCCTCTCCCTGCTGCACCCCTCCCTGCTCCTCTCCCTGCTGCACCCCTCCCTGCTGCACCCCTCCCTGCTGCACCCCTCCCTGCTCCTCTCCCTGCTGCACCCCTCCCCGCTGTACCCCTCCCCACTGCACCCCTCCCTGCTCCTGTCCCTGCTGCATCCTTCCCCACACCCCTCCCCGCTGCACCCC